>CM053506.1:101313001-101473613 GCA_028627145.1 Eidolon dupreanum
TATTTGGTGGTGCCCCTGTGGGTTTGCTTCATCGCCTCAGAATGTCTCGGCACACAGTTTGGGGACCATCAATATATGTCATACTGACATTTGCACTGTCTACGTTTGGTGACCCTCCGAATGGAATTCTTGGTCACACAGTCCTCTCTCTGTATTACTTCTTTACTCTGTGTTTCATCATCATTATTGTTGTTTTTGCTTGCCTCTGGTTGATTAGCTTTTTAATTGAGGTCCTACCCTCCTTCGCTATTCATCAGTCCTGCAACATTGGTTGTCACAATCTAGAAAATGAAATACTCGTTGACCCCAGCATTAGAGGAGGCTGGCACTGAGACTAAAGGTTTCTCCAAATGTAATCGATTTAGTATCTTTGGAATATAATCACAAAGGAGGTAAGGAGAAGCTAAAGTTTTCATCGTTTAACACTAAAAATGCTTTCGTTGACCAAGGGGCTTCATCAGCTCTGCTCAGAAACTACTCCATTTCTTCTAAAAATGTCTAACAAAACACTTATCTCTTGTGTGAAAGTGCAGTGGATGCCTAGTTTCTGATTTCCTATCTGAATGCTTATTTGGCTCTGTAACTCCCTATGACCTTGAAGGCAAGATTCAGATACTTGTAAAATTTGTTGGAGCTGGTGGTCAGATCCAGTAAAATGAATTATACCTCTATTGTGCTGGGGATTTTGCCTTCCCATTGTCTATCTATGACTTAAAGGGAGATCTACTGGCTTAAAGGAATTTCCATTTTTATTGAATTAGCAAGTAGGAGGTGGAGTTTTCAGTTGGATCCCTGAAAATTTGCATATTCAGATGAAAAAACGCCAGAGTAAATCTAGAAAGAGAAATCAACAAACCTGATAGAAGAGAGAGAATATTTTATTCTGGAATGTTCGTGTTCCTCTTGTCTGTGTGTGTGTGTGTGTGTGTGTGTGTGTGTGCGCGTGCGCATGCGTCTGTGGGTGTGTGAGCACTGTGTGGGCAGCTAAAGACAGTCTAGTTTTCCTTAGCTTTGGTTGGCTAAGGGTACTCTGGATTCCTTTGAGAATCTGTTAATTTTTGGGACCTGTTTCCTAGGAAAATGCACATTGTACATGGAACACATAGTTCTGCAAACGTTTTTTTGTTGAGGGAGTAGGAAGTGGAGTACAGTTTATAGACCCCATAGAATCAATCAACTCTGCTCTGTAGAATGTGGACTGTGACATTCTAGACCAGGGATGGGCAAATATTTTCTGTAGGGGGCCAGATAGTAAATATTTTCAACTTTGTATTCCATACAGTCCCTTTTGCAGCTAGTAGGTCTGCTGCTGTACCGTGAAAGCATCCGTAAACAATATGTCAGTGAATGAGGATGGTGCTGTGTTCCAATAAAACTTTATTTAAAAAATGAAGCAGTGGGCTGGATTTGGCCCACAGCCATGGTTTGCCAACACCTGTCCTAGCCCATCAAATACAACTCAGCTGTGACTGAGGCAGATTAGGAAAATGGACACAGGCGAATGAATTCAGAAAGGGTGGAGATTGTTTAGTCCCATGAAAATTGCTTCTTAATTTCCTCAGGTAAGTATTCTTTGCTCTGGAAACCAATGGGACAATTTTCTTCAGATTAAATTGAGTACATATTTTTTCCTTTTTGCAATAACAAACATAGCTTACTTCAACTTGAAAATGAAAGGCACTTCTCTTAGACACTACCTGCATTCTTGTCTCGTAGCTTTGCCTTTTGTTTCTGTGGTGTGATTCACATGTAAGGAGAATCATGAACCTAGATTAATCATTTGGTTTTCCTCTTCCCTAAACTGTAGTAAGATTTGAGAATCTGAGAGGCCATACTTACCTGAGAACTTGAAGGCAGATAGAATTCTTAAAATCTTCTAATTCATCCACTTCATCTATTTGGCCATCTTTTAAGAAAGTCAGGAAGAATGGTTTGGGGTCAAAATACTTGTTGTTGGTGGACTTAGAACTCTAAGCTCTCACTGTGACAGGAGACGCAGGCCTACCCCTTGAGTTCTGTCTCTGGACTTGGAGAGATGAGGCTGCTTCGCCTTCTTTCGTTTTGAAATCATGAGTAAACTTCAGTTTAAGGGGTCTACGTAAAATGCCTCCTTTCTGATGTGATTTCTTGGGTTGCCAGCACTGATTGAATTTCTGGATCCTGTAGCCCCCTAATGAAAGCTGTCTTCCCTGTAGGACCAAAACAACTGTAATTTGCTTCACTGTCTATCAGTACATGCACCCTCTTTGCTGTATGGGACACCATACAAATAACGGCTTGCCGGTTACTTAAGCTATCTGCATTTTCTTCCACAACAGTGCAACACACCTTTCTTAAAGCTACAGTCTCTTTATTATTCAGAACCTTTTTTTTTCCTGCTGCATCATCAGGCAAACATAAATTACACTCAGAATGACACTTGGAAACTCCTTAAGAGAGTATATTTAAGTATTTGATCCGGCAGTTTACCTAGAAGAATGTTTTCTCTTCATCTAGGGAAACAAAACCTGAATTCCAGAGCCTTCAGAATGAAATTATCCTTCTGGGGGAAGTACATTGTCACCAAATAACATCATTCACTGCCTATTCCTGGTGTCTGCAAGAAGATGCGTCACTTCTGTGAGGTTTAGATAGTCACTGTTTACAGCTATACAAATAGAATCCTACCATTGCAGGTTTTTCAATGGACTCATTTGGAATCAGGACTTAAACTGGGGTTTATCTTTTCAGTTTCGACCCAAACTCCTTTCACAAGCAAAATTTCTCTAACAGCCCCTTTCCTATCTGAAATGAAGGGGACTTGGGCCTGAGTAGAAACACAAAGCAAGGTCAAGGACTTTGCGGTAGAGATATTTAAAAAACAAACAAAAAAATAAATGAAAACAATATCACCTCATAACACAAATGTGTTAAATTATAATTTAAAAACAGCCAACCTAGTTCCTTGGGATTGTCGGTATCTTGCAATCACTTGTGTTGTCATTTGAACTAGGACATGGAACCCTTTATTCTTGGGAGTTAACAGTTAGATTTGGGGCGATTTGCACTGTATTTCTTTCATGTAGTTACCAGCATGAACAGACTCCTCTGTGGGCAGTTCATCTTGGCATGGCTGAGTTTTCCCCAACTTAAACTTTTGCATTTCTGGGATTCAGGGTCTCTTTCGAGGAATGAGGCTGATGGCCTTATGATTTGGAGATTGAGTTCAGAGAAAGCACAGGAAATTTTAAGTATTTACTTGGTCTTAATATAGGAAACAACTTCCGAAGTAACCCCCAGAGTCTTTGGCATTGGTAAGGCCGTGACAAGCTTTTCTGTTGTCCTTGATTGCCTTGATTGAATTTGCTTATTAGTCCTCTGCTGGTCACAGGTGACTTCTGTGGAAAGGAACTGACCCAACTATTTTCCTGTATCAAAACTCAAAATCAACAATTTTGCGTTGGTCTGCCTACGTGGATTCTATTGTCGTCAGATCTTGAAAACGTAAAGGTTATCTAAGAGAACTTTAGCAAAACCCTTATTCAAAATATTAGACGTTATAATAAAACTTCCCTTTAGCTTTTAAAGAAGAGCAGCTAGGTTGGGTATCTGTTCCTCTGAAGTCATATTCTATTGCAGCCAAAAATGAGCAGTTTACGTCATTTGATCACTACCAGTATTTGTATTGGAGCCTGCAAGCTATTTTAACCAGGCAAGTAAGGCTGCTGCCTTAGGATTTGTCATTGGATTTTGGAGTTGAAGGCTGAACTCTGATGTGAAATTATGTTTGGGGGCTGGAAGAAAAGCTAAATGCAGAGAACTAGGAAACCTGCGAGTGAGCAAGCTGACAAAAGAAGTTGGCAAACAGTTATATTTCTTATTTTCAGTATTCCTATAGAGATAATCTCCCATGGGAAAATCCATCAGAAAGCCAAACCTTTATTTTTTTTCCCCTAAAAATAATGAACTTTAGGAGGATTTAGGAAGTATTGCTTTAGATATCAGAAAATTTTCTCATATTTCCCTACTATTATCAATTCTACAGAGTCACTGTTTTAAAAGATCGCACCCAGAAAAAAGGTAAATGATTCAGGGAGTGATACAGCATTTGAAAGTGAACAACCCATCCGTCAGCTTCCATTTGGCTAAAGAAAAACAAATACAAAACCAAGCCACTTAGCCTATAGTATCGGTGGCAGCCATTTTTAAGAAAGGTAGTCACCAAAGGTTATCATCTAATAAGCATGCTGTTTCCACCATGCAGAGAACTGTGAATGTTTATAGAAATACACTACAAGTCTCCACCACAAGACCTAGAATGTATAATTTTTAAACAACACTCAAAGCTAGTTTGAATTTTCAGAAGCAGTGAGTTGTGTGAGAGAAATCATTGTTTTATTTTCTCATCCCAAGTTGTCTGTCCTAGTGTGTGTTCAATCCTTGAGGAGTTGAGTCAAGTGCATAGAAGTAGTTTCTAGACTATATTCATTGGTGCCCCTGGGAGGGTCTCTTGTTGTGAAGGGAAGGGGAAGAGAGTGTGATGAAGGTCAACCTTGCCCATCTGGAACCCCAACAACCTCCATGCAGAATATTTGGCTACCACTGTTTTCCCTTTTAACTGGAAGTTTTTATGGCTGTCAAAGGCTTGGAAACTGGATGAAGCGACAACTTAAGGAGCCTAAACAGCCCAAGAATCTGGGAAATTTTGTAGCCAACAATATCTGTGAGTCCCTGGCCCTTGCTGTATTGAGTATGCTAACAGGGTTGGAGGTAGAAGGGCAAGAAGAGAGGGCCATTTTATTTGAATTTTTAAGCATGCATCATTTGAAAGAAAATGCAAAAATCAATATGCGATGGCCATACCTATAGATCCTTAAATTGCTCATTTTTCTAAAGGGGTTAGAATAACCTTATTATTTCAGTGTTGAAGGTGGCATGGTGGCTCTCGATGACCGGGGGAATTTCTAAATTTCTACCTTTGCACAGGCAGGAGTTGTAAATTTTGTTCATTGATGTATAAGAAAAAGTAAAGCTCTTTGGGCAATTTTGGCACAGAGAAGGGTATGATCTGAGACTCAAGCCAACAGTTACCACACTGGATTTTACAAAGGTTCCAGGTAGAAAATGGTACAGCCTTCAGAAGATGAAAACTATGCTGCTGTATCTGTCGTAAACTGAACACACTGGAATGCTGAGACTTCGGCTGAATCATATCAGGTGACTTCTGCACACACCTAAAGAGTCTGCGGTGAATTCTGAGAGTGCTGTGTTTGCCACTAAACCAAGCTGAATAGCTGGGGTTTCACGGCAGCCATCTTAGAATACTACATGCGTCCAAAAATTCACATTTGGCAACCATTAGTAGAGTTCTCGGCCAGTCTCTGTGTAAAAGCCACCCAAGGAGGTTCGATTATGAAAATTCAGACAATTTATCTGTCATATTACTCCTGTGTTTGACTTATTTTTTATTCTTAAATTTATTTTTTCAGCAGAGTGATTTTTCTATGTGAACTGAAATGATGAAATGATGTTTTACAAAAATAACAGGTATTTTTAGAGGAAAAATGTTTTCTTTATGTAATTAACTTCCACAATTGGAACATTTCCTACTATACAGAATCATCACTTGGGTCATTTAAAGCTGAAAGAGGTGTTAGGGATGTAGCTCAAATTTTTATTTAAATACATGAACATTTTTTCTATATATTTTGCGAAAATCTCAATGAGATGCTAGATATAACTTCTATATGGAACTGAACTTTACAAGAATTTTAGTAAAATAGGTGGGTTTCTCTGCTGCCTTTGTGCTTCAGTTTTATCACTGAAAATGCTGCTTTTCCACTTATTAATCTGGTCTTTGTAAGGAAAAAAAAAACACTTTTTTTAATATTGTGTGAATTTAATGATAGACCTTTCTTTTATTTGTATATATGACTGATTGTTTTCTTATGTTGCACCCCAGATTTGTTTTTAGCCACGTTTATTGTAGAGACAGCTATCAGGCAAATGTAAACATGCCTGGTCTTTACAAAAATCTTTTGATGCTAGAATGAAGTGATTCCATATGCTCATTAGGAGGCCCCAGTATCTCTTCCTGGTACCTGACATATTCTGAAAGGCTTTTGGAGGGTTGTGCACACTACCCTTCGAAACCCATCTCCAACACTGTCTTCAGAGAGTTTGAAATAGAGGAATGGCTACCATTTTGCAGATTCTCTCCTCAACTGGCTTCCCTCATCTATTCTGCCACATGTAGCATACTGCTCGCTTTCCCTGGTGGAAATTATCTCTTTTTCATGGATTGCGATATCTTTTCTTTATGAATGAGGCAAGCTGACCTGTGGAGTACGGAATTCATTAGAAATTCATAAAGTAAAGACCTCTGAAGGATGTGGGTAGACTGTTTCTATGCCTTTGAGGTGAATGTTAAATTTATGTCCTGGCCCTGGGAACTTTTTCACTTGTGAGCTGCAGGCGCAAAAAGGGATTAGGGGTATATATTAACTGTGTCTTCCCATATGGAAATATGTGTCTTTTTAAGGTGAAAACATTTCTAGTCATTGTCTGGGGAAAGGGGAGTTATGAATATCAGTTGATAACTTCAGTCAAGCTCCAGGGTTGTATTTTTAAATACCTGTTTTATTGGGGAGCATGCCTTCGGTTATCTTTGCTGATGTGGCTTTGGTGGTCCCCATGTGTTTTCATTTTAGCCTCGCTTTCCTGTCATCCAGGTTGTGTGCATTGTTTGTTTGTTTTCTTTTGAACTACTGCTGATTGTCATTGGTAAAGTTAACTCAAAATCCTGAAACAAATGAAATGGCCGATGCACAGGACTCGGTATAGATATAGCAAGTATTGTACTGATGTAGATTTAGTTTTCGTAGAGTTACTGGAAATGTACTGAGGGATAATGTGGCTTTAAAAAAATCATGTTTGTTTTTCACATTTGGAGAAGCCACCTGCCCTAGGTTCTTATTCTTGAGAAATTCACATGTTCATGCAAATACCATTGGTGAAACATAGTTTATAGTCTGGGTAATTGGCCTCTATCAGTCAATCAACAAGGAATTTTAATATTTGCCAAGAGTTGGGTTAATTTTGCCTTTTACAGGTCATTCTATGGCAAAATACCTAATCAGAGTATCTTGTAAAAACCATAATTTCATAATTTCCCTCTCTTCTGATCTAAGAGCAGAGTAAAGGAATAGTAAAAGTTTCAATGTGCTATGCAATAGTTCTTTGAATCTGTATTTGTGACCAAGGAAATGGCTGAGATTTTGAACTAAGTGGTTGCTACGTGGCTCATATGGCAACGGCTCTGGCTCCTCTCTCATCACCTCAAAAGGAAAGCAAAATGGAGAGATTCAGTCAAACTTAACCTCCTCTGTTGATGAGGACCTTACACGTTGATTTCCCATCTCAGGATATTCTTCAGTTTCATACAGCTGCTGAGGAGGAAGGAACAAGCTGCAGGCACTATCACTGGTCCCCCGGATGTTTGTGCGTGTGTACGTAGAACTTCACACCGTGTGTGTTGTGTTCCATGTTGTTTCAATCTATGAACTGACTCAAAAAACAATTTGAAGATAGAGAAGACAGTGATAATGATAAAAGACACCCAACCACCTTTTTTTTTCTGTCAAAGTGCTTGCTATGTCTTTTCATAGCTAGGACAAATAACATAAAATATTCAGGAGCAAGGTGTCCTGGAAAAGAAATGGCGTGTTGATCTCATAAGAAAATGTACAACCAATAAAGACATTTTAAAAAGTGCAGCGAGTCTGTGTGTTAGTCGAGTTGTTCATGGAAATCCTTTGTTCTAGAAATACTGCTGCTGCTGCTGCTGCTGCTGCTGCTGCTGCTGCTGCTAGGTCTTAAAGCCCTTCAGGTAAAAACTTTGCTTGAACTATTTACTCTCTTTTGCTTCCCTCATCTCTATTCCCCTACTTTCAAAATATAATGGAACAAAACAGCAAAACAACAGTGTCTCAGTCTTGAAGACTCCTTAGAAAGTCATTTCATCTGCAGTGGACTTCAGACTCGATATTCTATGGTCGGTATACTTAAGTTAGAAGTGAAAACCAACATTTCTTTATTAAAATTAGATGGCTTGTGGTGGAGATAGTCCAGATGGCTTAAGTGAAAAGATTAAGACCAAGACTTTTTGGCTTCCTGAGCTATTTGACCAACTAGTCATTCAAATTTCTCCTGGTCCAATGCGTAATATACGTAATGTTAAGAAGTTTGTTTAATACCATGAGGCAGTGGTGTGATGCAGATACTAAGAAAGAAAGAAAATGTTAGCACAGGTAAATATTGTTGGACCCACAGAGTGCTTTGATTTCTCCTATAAATGGGGTGATTAGACCTATTTGACTTGCATTCACATTCCAATATAGAGAAGAATTGCTAGATTTTAACGCTAACGGTTGGAGTAGCTTAGCTGATGTACCACCCGGAGGCACACACTCACCTCTCATCTCCCTTGTTGCTTAAACAGGTCGATGTTGCCAAAGCAGGAGCTGACCCCTTTAAAAGCCCCTAGTATTCCACCTCAGATTGACGTCGTCTCAGGGGATGGAATATGAAGTGGAGAGCTCCCCCTACTTCTGCATACATAAGTCAAATGACTTTCCAATGACAGTGGCCTCTGTTATACTGATTTTGACGTCCTTCTTTCTCGGACTGTATTAAGATTGCTATAGTCCTTCATCTGTCTCAAGCTATTGGTCTTCCTTCGCATTAGGATCGTTGTTTTAGGGATCTCTAAGGGGTACAGATATGTGGAAGGCATAAATGCAAATTTGTCAGGCCTCACATCTGAAGTTTGTTTTGCCCACTTCTCCACAGCCGTTTCTTATTTTCATACCTTAAAATATATTTTAAATATTTTTCTTTCGATGAGTGTAATGCTTTCTTTCTACCTCATCACCGTGATTCCCTGCTTACTCAAGATTTTATAGGAAACTGAAAGTGAAAAATGAAGAGAGACAATTGGGCTAATAACAAAAGCTTTTTATGGTGATTTCTTGGTATTTCAATCATCTCCTGTAACATCAAATCCCAAGACCTTATAGCTTAAAACAACAGTCCATTAACTGTTTCTCTCGCCCTCTGGGTTGACCGGGCTCACCTGGGGGTTTTTTGCATGTCATCTCTCATGCAGTTGCAGTCAGCTCGCTGGAGCAAGAGTCACTGAGAGCCTCTTCACTCAACGTCTGGTGCTGGGGCTGGGGTGGCTGGACTGGTGTAGATCGGGGAACTAAGAAGGTATATCTCTCTTTATGTGGCCTCTCTACATGGCTAGCTTGGGTTGCCCACAGCCTGGCCATCTCAGAGTAGCTGGAATACTTCCATGGCAATCGGATTTTCCTAGAATTAGTGATCCAAAAGTTCCAGGCAGAAGCTGCAAGGAAATTACACAGTGTAATTCCTGCTGTGAATACTAGGATACGTATTTCATGGCGGGGCACACCTTTGAAGACTAGCTTCTGGGCTTGGTCATCCAGTCCAGTTGGAATATAGTTGTGAATTGAAACAATGGATTTTATTCCTTCTTTCCTAAATTGGTGGTTAAGAGGCAGTAGAAAATGTATATTAAAATTAGTGATGAAATTAGTTTCCATTTATCATCCACAGTGTTGTCAAGGAAAACAGTTTGGCCAAAATGTTTTCCTGTAGAGGGTGAGTTAGCCATCTCTGCCTGAAAGTGTTAAGCCATAGTTGGCATTAAAATGACACAGGAGCAAACTAAATATTGACACTAGTGACTCACGATGCTCCTGCCAGCACTTCCCTGCCTCCCCAGATGGTCGTGGTTCATACATACTTGCCAAGTAGGTGTTCCGTCAGGTGGAAAAAGCTTTGTTTTTTATTTTCAAAATAATACATTTTGAGAAAACTTAAGAGAATACATGCAGGAAAAGAATTATCCACAATTCTGAGTTAATTGTTCATGTGTTCTTTAAAATACATTGTTCTCTACTTTTGCACTTACTACTTTTGCATGTGCATGCATACACGGACACACACACACACACACACACACACACACACACACACCCTTAATGGAATTATGCTATTGTTACCTGCCTTACTTTCCAAATTATATCGTGGGCATCTTATCATGTCAATTAATGTAGATGACATTATTTTGAATGGCTGTCTAATATTCTGATATATACCCTTACATATTTTTAACTGCTTCCCCTATTGGTGGAAATTTTAATTATTTGCTTTTGGTTGCTTTGATTGATATCTTTATTTCTACATCATTATGCATGAGTCTGATTGTCTTGGAGAAATTTTAAAGAGCTGAAAGACCTCAAACATTGTCCCCAGGGCTGAAAATCAGCAATGGTTTCACTTACTTGTCTCAACACAGTTCTCTCCTTCTGTTATTTGGTACTCACTTCTTTCCAGGTCCAGCCTTACACGAAGAGATCAGACTTGTCTGGAAATAAATCAAAATTAGGCATTTGCAGAGCTGAGACCTTCCCACACACTGGCGTCCCAATGATCCTAACAGTATATTTCTTGAATAAATAGGAGCATAGGGAATGTCTTTCAGGAATATCCATAGAGGAAGAAATTATCAGGAAGAGGCACGTGAAGGAAAAGTACAGAGCACAGAAACAGAAAAACGGAACCTGCCTTTAAGAAACAAAAGGGTATGTGTGTGTGTGTGTGTGTGCTTAACTCTGCAGTTTTGGTATAATGGTTATGCAATGCCAAGAATGGGCAAGAGCAGAATTTCCAGTTGGCCTGGTGGGCACTCCACCCATTTCAGACCACATAAATCTTAATGCAGCTAGAGCTAGAACTTGGCAAACAAAACTAATCATCACTCACCCTATGGGTATTAGCCCCGGACATTCTTTTCAGATGTGAAGTAGCTATACTTGTTTTGAGAAGCTTTGCATTACCCTGGACCTTGCCTTCTGTGTCCTTGTTCTTTGCAGCCATAGCATCGCTGTCATCACTTGGGAGCTTGTTACCAATGCAGAGAAGAACCTGGAGTGTAACTTGATACCCAGGTGATGCATGTTCACATTATAGTCTGAAAAGTCATGGTCAACCCATCTCATCCAGTTTTGCGCTTTCAACTGTCAGATCTCAAATGCAACTCTTGACATTTATCCCATATTACAGACAAAAGATGCCTCTACAAGTGCAGACTTATAGAGTATCTATTGGATGGAAGAGTATATGTGTTAAAGTATATTTAAATATATTGGCACTCTGATGTTTGGTTAAATGAAATTTCCTTTTTTTTTTTTAATTTCAGGATTATTGAAAACTACTGTGAAGGAAAAAGTAATACTTATGCTTGGACGTCTTGATACCAGTTACAGATAAATGTGTTTAATAAATTCAAAATGTAATGCTGCTTTAAGGCTGTAGAGCACTGTGTAAGCTTCCTAGTGAATGAGGTCTAGGAGATGATGACCATGAAGCTTAGAGAATGACTTAAAAATGTGCTGTTCCTACTGTATCCAAGTTCAGTGACTCTCCGGTATTATCTGAGCCTTAGTGCAGCTCACCTTGGGTTTCCTTGCACTGCCAGTCTAGTCAGACACTTCTTTGGCAATTGGTGGCCCTCTGTTCCCCAAGGGAGAATAAGAGGCAGAGTCAGAACTTAACGGCTACTTGTTTAAGAAGAGTCAGTTCAGCTCAGAGTAGTCAGTTTTCCTGTGATCTTGTGTGACCCTGTGGACTGGTAGGCAAAGAGTTGTTTTAGGCAGGAACTTGCTAAACTGCTTGACATTTTCAACAGCTGCAGAACTGTTTATCGAATGCATGCCATCTCTCTTGGCTCCTCCAATTTAGCAGCCAGAAAAGTCAAGCCAGTGACATTGCGTGCTTTAGACAACTTCTGAGCAATTCACAACTGCCACCATAAAGTGGCTAAATTGGTCTCACTAGTCTGATAGTGATCTTTGGATGGGCCATTTTCTCCTTGAGCTCGTTAGCTTTGAATTCTCCTTCACTAGAATCAAATGGAGATAAACATAAATACCGACTTGCCGGTCCCTCCAATTCCCTAAACGATAGCTCATAAAGAATATATCTGTTATTTTTTTTAAGCCATAAACTTCAGGCGAATGGCAATGTCTGTTTTCCAATAGCAAAGAACATGAATTCTGTTTATTTAAGCATTTTTTTCCCCGAGAAATTAAGGAGCCAGTGAGTTTTAATTTAGCTTATATGAAAATTATGTTTGTGTGCAAAAATGTCCATGATTCATGACACACTTTTGCAGGATAATGTGAATTTAAATAGGATGCTAATAAAATGAGTGAAGAATTATTTTAAAACAGTGAAAGTGATTGTGAATTAACTGAGCGTGGGTATTGAAGCAAGGAGGAAACCTGCAGTCCAGAGCCGCATGGGCTATTTAAAATCCTGGCTCCCACTTACCAGCCATGTTACCTTGGACACACCTCTTAAACTCTCTGTCTCCCAATTGACTCCTTCAAATGAAAATAGTAATAGGACCAACTTGAGAGAGTGCTTGTGAGAATTAACTAAAGCATTGCCTATAAAGCACTTAGCCCAGCGTCTGCCACATTATTATCCCTCAATAAGTTTTTCTTAATATGGTCTTCTGATAAGTCCTTTTTTAACAAATATACTTGACCAAAAATGTATATATTGGCAGGCAATTTCAAGCATTAGGGCATTTTAGACTATCTAGCCCAATGCATCACAATAATACTTGGATTTGTTGGCTGTACATGTGGGAGTATGCACTGAAGCTGATTTCAGTGTTATCAACAAACATTCATATTTTTCAGTTTGTATATCAGATCAAAAACTTTGTTCACCTACTCACATAAGTGATAAAATCAACATTATAACTTTTGCAAACCTTGCTTTATGAGATTAAAACAGTGACTTAACCACCTTTGAAATGGCAAATCCAGCATATATTGAAAGAAATTTTCAGGGTGTTTGATTGAGATAAGACACAACAGAAAAAACGGGTAGACTCAACAATACTTACTGATTTTTTTTTTACAAAGATTAATTAGGTCACAGATAATAAAATACTATAGACTGTTGGAATGTACTTTCAATACTGAAAACAAAAACAAAAGAAATAAAAATTTCTCTGCAATTATTGATACTTGAGAAAGCATTTCATGTGGACTGAGAAAAAAAATGTGTACTTTATTATTCTACTTTGTTCTCAAAGATGGCACCAAGCATGTGTTGAAAGCATTTGGTTTTGATGCCATCAAACCAGGGTTTGAATCGCAGCTCTATGACTATATTAAAAATGTCGATAAGAAAGCTTGATGTTTTGCTTTGAAAGGAGATGCATCTGAAACAACAATAACATTAATGACGTAGCGTTATCTATTCAGCCTTTACGCAATGTCAAGTAGGCATGCACTGTTGTTGCTCTCATTCTGCAACTGGAGAAGTGGTGTTGGAGGAGGTCACCGAAAGAATGTGACCATTGGTGGCCCAAGAGCTGGATGGGGGCAATCGGTGGTTTGTCACCCCCTCTCTTGTCCTTCGAATGTAGGTTCCAGCCACTGTTCCCACAATGGGAGCCACTGTCAAGGGCTCAGCCTCTCGAGGGCAGTGTGTCTTGAGACCATCTGGACCATATAGGCAACTGAATCCCGTTAAGATTTCTGCAAAAACTTTTAAAATCTACTCATCTCATGGGGCCCAGGATAAGCCTTGTAAGTTCCCTTCCTTTTTAAAGCAGATCCCCTGGATTGATCTTCCTCTTTCTTCTCTCTCTCCCTTCTCTCTGTAAGGGGTCCAGCTTCAGATTTCACCCAGGAAGCGCCTGAGGTTTTGAACCAACAAACAGAGGTCTGGAAGTTCAATGACCTGATCAAGTTTACGCAGCTCCTAAGTGCAGGCCCTTGATGGCTGACGTCCCACAGAGGGGCTGGTCTCTGTTGTGTATCTTTCAGATTTCCATGAAAACAAAAAAAGTTTCTAACTTTCTTGATCCTGAGAGTAATTTTCCAGTCTTTCCATTTTGCCATAGAAACCAGTGTTTTAAATGGGCCAATTTTGGGAGCTGGGTAAATGGGGACCTTGGTACCCTGTGTGGTTCAGAAAAGTCAGAGGAAAGAGTTACAGACCAAATTCCAGAAGGTCCAGAACCGGCTTAGCCAGCCAAACTGCAGGGGCTCTGCAAAGGGGCAGTTTTAGGGAAGGGCAGATGTTATTCCAGTGGGCATGAGGACAGATCAGCAGACTTCAGCAGTTAGTCCGGCTGTTAGATAATGTTAGGGAGGCATCCTGGTCAGGGCTGAGGACAGGGAACATCAGTAGAAACCTAGACTGGTGGACCAATCTGAGAGAGACAGAGGAGAATATCAGCAGCCCATGTGAACTGAACTTGTCCCTGTATGCTTGAGCTCATGTAAGGATTATGGTGGAGTTGACAACAAAGCTGAGTGTCAGAGAGGGGCAACCCAGAAACTCAGCAGTTTTGATGGCTGGACTACCAGGTCTGGGAGCAACCCTACTCCCTAGCATGAAGGGATTCAGAGCAGCCAGACGTAACAGAGGCTGTCTGCATAGTTACCCTGCTCTTGTAGTTGGCGGGCCGGGACTAAACCTTCAGGTGAAAGGAATTGGTGGATCCAACTGGGAAAAAGTAGGAGAATGAAGGGCTAGAAAATAGATCCACAGTCTTGGGCTTGAAGCAATAGCAATGGCAAAAATGACTATTTCTGAGCTGGAGGGGTTGAATGACCCCACACCCATCAACATGCACAGTGTAGGCCAGGGTTCTTGAGAGGGTAGACCTCAGATCACTTGTTTTGAACTTCCTGGAACTGCTTAAGAAATGTCTAAGATAGGGCCTCCACTTTGCAAGGTGGCTTTACCCTTTGGAACTTAGAGTTTGTTAGTAGACAACCTTGTCCATGCCATTCAGATGGATTGTAGAAACCAGGCCCATTTGTCGAAAGCAGTGGCTGTCGACCATGTGAATGACTTTCATTCCCAGATTCAAAAGAGACTAGAAGAGGCATTCATTCTCTAAGAGCCACGTCGAAGACAAATTCTAGCATCATTCAGAAATGCAATCACGCGCCAACACTAGAAACATACCCCTTTAGCTCCTTTAAACTGTTATAGTAATTGCCATGAAATGGCACCATTTTCTAACATCAGATCAGAAGATGTGGGACAGGAGAGGGTGAGGGTGGGGTCAGCCTCCCCAGACACACAGTCGTGTCCTGGGGGACATGTGAAAACTCCTCTATATCACATGCGGTCTGACAGCTAGTGAATGAATGTCTCCTGTGGTCAGAGTAAGCTATGGAAAATGTAAAGTTAATGTCTTTTGCATGTGAGAGGAGAGCTTAGTCAGAGCTAAGTGATATCAAACATTCACTAGGTGTGTGTGTGGCGGGGCGGTGGGGTGGCAGGCAGGGAGAGGCGGGAAGACGTGGCTGGGAAAAGCTCCACCGAAATTCTCCATTTACCTTCTTGTTAATCTGCAAAAGATTTTTTGGCATTCTCTATGGCAGCTTTAGAAGCAGATGGAAATATTTTAAGATGCATAATACACATGTGCCTGTAACGTGAATTTTCATTTTCCTTACAGGCGTGAACACAGGGAACTTCTGCATTATCCTTTAAATGGTAGCGAAATTTCAAAGGGGAAATGACATTTTATGCCATGGCTTCTAGGTGGCTTTGAAATAACAGTCCAATTTGCAAACAGTGAACAGCATAAAAGCAGTGCTTCAATTCTCCCCATTAGATTTTAAAGATCAAAGTTCAGCTTTATGTCAGGTAGTTAATACTCCTAACCTCTGACAACAATTCAGCATATTTAGCAAATTTCTTCCCCCCGCCCCAAAGAATTAGGTCTTTTGAGAAAATAAATTATCAGGCTAGTAGGAAATGGAATAGCCATGTTAATGTATTTTTCATCAGAGAACAGCATCCATTTCGAATTGTAAAATTATCTTTAGTAACAGCCCAATTTGAATAATTCACTGAGTGTGTAGTGCATTCTTAAAAAATGAGTTTGTATTGGTACACCAGCAACATTGCCAGCAATGATATTTATATAATAAAATCTGTATGTGGTATCTTCATGGACCTATGAATAGGAAAATAAGACTGTCTTAACACTGAAAAATACTTAACAAAATTCAGATATACTATCTGATGAGTCGCGTTTCTCAGTTTGTACATCTTTTACGACCAGTTAGTAAGAGCTGAAATCTGCTCTTCCTCATCCTGGGTGGGCTTTTGTTTCTCCCATCGATGTGATGGGGTATCACCGGTGCTGAACGGACAGCTCTGGATATGGTCAGATGAAGCCGTCATGGGCACTTTGGGACCCGTGCGTGGTTTCAAAGGGTTTGCGAAATTTATAAAAGTAATGCAAAATTATATGTGTATGAACATATGCAGGTTTTTCTGAGAGGATCTACAGTAGTGAAACTTTGAAACCAAAAAAAAAAAAAAAAAGATAAAATTTGTTGCTTTATTCCTATCAAAAGAAATGCTATTTGCGTAGAGTATAATACTGATCACACATTTTAGTAGTGTGACTGGTCTCATATCCAGACCAGGTAACTAAATGATTTTAACCCACTAACACCTAAATATCCACATCAACTTTTCCACAGAGCAAAATAAGGTCTTTTTATGCACTATGTATAGGGTTAAATGTACCTTATAATATTTTGCTGATCCAGGGATTGGAAGAGAGTAAGTTTTGACAAAACAGAGATGAACCAAAGAGCAAAAAATCATTGTCAAGTTTTTATTATTGACATTGCATAGTACAGTAGGTTCGTAAATAACCTAGTTTTCTTATAATGTTGATGAGATGCCAAAGGAACTTAACTCTTGTTTATATCAATTAGCTTATGGTAAAATTGCTTTCATTATACATCATTTTGCTTAGAAGTGACAGAACCTAATCGATGATATTAACTGAGCACTTACTGTACACAATTGTAGTTCTTAAAATATTCGTTCTTAATATATTTAGTGTTTCTGGAATAAAGATCTATTAATGTCAGGGTACGTTTGGGGGATGGTGTGAATATAATTAAGCATTAAAAATTTGTGGAGAAGAAGGTGCTAAATGTTTAAATTAACGAAATTGTTTTAAGTTAGTAATTAAAAAATGTTCCTCTTAAAATTTCCAGGCACATTTTGATCAGTTCACTTATTTAGTGTGTTTTATTGTTCCATTTTTTCTTTCTCTATCAATCTCTCAGCTATGGTTGAGCTCTCCAGCAGTTCTATAGCATTGATGAAAAAACTATACTAAAATAAACTATACATAGCTTCTCTCTTGTGCCTTCTCTCTTCTCTCTCAATTTAAAATATTGAAATTATTTTATATTTTTATAAAAAGCAGGGAACACAATGATAAATTTATATTAATCCTGTCCCTTTCAATATGAGGTTCTATTTATGTCGATAACATGGTGAATAATCAAGCTACAATACTAAACTCTGGAGAAAAATAACTTTGCATTGTGAAAGTATCAGTCAAAAGATCCATTTCTAAAGCAATTGAGAATTCAGTCATCACTGTATCAGTTGTAGCTCAATTACAATTCAGTATGTTAGTGTGTATACATTTTTTTACATAGAACATAATAGTACAAAGAATCCATGTTTAGTCCTCGAAAGGCAGGAGTTTTAATCAGAAAATTTTAATCCAGGTTATGTATCACTCAAAAGAGAGAAATTTCAGACAGCCACAAGGGGACAGCAAAATACACTGGATTTCCTTAAGCAGCAAAGCAACAACATTCTGCCTTCTGGCTCGAGCGGTGTGATGAAGGCAAACGAGAGAAATAATTGAAGTACCCAGTATTTAAGCCATCCACAAGCACAGGCATTTCTTGTACAAATAGGTGAGATTGCAGGGTTGGGATGGGGGGGATTATATTTCCTAGGATAACTGAATGTATGAGACACCAGCTTTCTAAGTATTTCTTAGGAGTGGTTATTGGTGATTGGCACCCAGAAAATGCTAACACCTAGCCGTTGCTCACTGTCCTTCCCAGTGCTCACTGTCCTTCCCAGTGGAGTAGGGCGTGAATTCCCCTTCTCCCTTCCTCTCTTAAGATTTTCCTGTATCTGAGAGGAGAATAACAATAGGGTAAAGTCAATACAATTGAATTTTTTTACATAGGGAAACAGACTCTCTTTAGAAGAAGCGGTAAATACTTATGAATCACTAATTATTAAGCACTGTTTAGCAGGGAGCCTCACAGAATGCAGTAAAATTCAGGCCAGGAAAATCTGGATTCTGTTGTCAGAATTCCTGGGTGTGGAATTGTTAACCTTCGGCAGATTTCTTAATCTCTAAGTGTCTTAGTTTATTCACTTGTAACATGAAGATAATATAAGAGATTGTCTCAAAGATTCAGTTAAAAAAATGCATGTCACCCACTTAGCTCAGTGCCTGGCATATGGTAAGAATTTAATTAAGTTAACAATTATAAAATTATTATAATAGATGAGTGGCACATGGGAATACTCAGTATCTATTTCTAGATAACTAACAAGAATATACATTATCTCACTTAAGTCTCACAACTAGTGTGAGAGCTAGATTTTTTTTTCTCTCCATTTTTATAGAAGAGAAAATTAAGGTTCGATTACAAACTAAGAAGAGCTGGAATTTGAACCCGACTTTCTGATTCTAAGCCCACGTACTTTCCACCACACTTAGGTAGGTAGACTACCATCATTCTTTCCCTGCTCTTGGTAATTCCTACAGTTACCTGAAGTCACTTGACAGTTCCTGGTAATGACTCAGTGGTTGGGCTAGGCAAGCATAGAACAGAATCATATGTTTTCCATGCACTGATTAGGCCACTGGAGTGTGTGGAGAAGGGGGGAGGGCTTTCCTGCAAGTCAGGTAGAAAAGAATTGTTACCTAAATGTCTTAAACCCAGAGCAGCCTCAACTGGGAAATCAACCGAAGTCAGCATACCTCAAACTCATGATCACATGCATTTGTGCATCTCCCACATTATCCAGCACAATTCCTGTCCATAGGAACAAGTTGACTCATCTATGGTGAAAAGATATATGGATGCCTGGGATCAGAATGTTCCCTAGCTATTTAGGTAAAAATTAACTGGTAAATTCATAGAATTTGCTCCATCTGGTCTCTTCCAATATGGTGTAATGAAGTCCTTCTCTTCTCATTAAAGGAGGCAAGCTCCCTCTTTCTGTTTTTCCTTGGAAATGCCACTCTCACAGGCTTATAGAGGCATATCCCTCACCATACGTGTTGGCAAAACATAATGAGTGTACGTTTTAAATTAAAAATACAAACATACGAAAGCAAACAAACAAAAAACAAAAACCCAAAACAAATCTCTTCTGGCTACAGCAGCTTGATAATCCACAACTTCTTTGTTATTTCAGACCAGAAGTTTCTTCCCATAAGAGAGATGAACAGCACAAAGCTACCAAGAAAAAGGCCACTAACCTATAAACACTCTTATTCTTTGAGAATAGCGTTAGGGAAATGGCACCAACTATTTCCTTTAGCACCTATTTATTTTCAAAAACTGTTTGATAAAATCTCTGAAGTGCTCCCAGAAGAGTCAAAGCCGTTATCAGATCCTAGCTTCTTCCCGTGATAACCAGAGCATCAGTTGCAAGAGGTCATGAGAGGACGGGAGGCAGGTTGACCCAGGAGCTACATCCGGGCCACTGGAGGCTCCGCCCCCTGCCGGTCCTTGAAACGAACGTTCCGCCCGCCGCGCCCACGTGATCCAGAACGCAGCGCTGTCCTGTTGGGACCGCTGGGCCGGCGTCTGGCCAGAAGCCCACTAAGGCCTCCTTGTAAACTTTTAAGATTCCGGCGGCGGGTGCAGGGAGTTCCTCAGCTTGGGAACAAGCCCTGGTAAGTCCCCTTGCTTAAAGCCGCCCCCTGCTGATAGTGGTCTTGTGTGTGTGTGTGTGTGTGTGTGTGTGTGTGTGTGTGTGTGTGTGTTTGGGGGTTGGGAGGTGGTGTGTGGGGCGCTGTTTCAGATTTCACCCGGGAAGCCCCCGAGGTTTCTAACCAACAGCATCACATATGCAAGAGTGCCCAGGTGGCTCTTGGCCGCCATGACGCCAGTTTCACGGGTTGAAATGGAGAATGCCCTTAAACATGTCTTAGGAACTTTCATCTGTTGACTTTAAAAATTGTGTTTAAAATTAGTATGTGTTTATAGCCTACATGTACATGACGTTGTTTTACTCATCAGTGCCCTTGACATTGACTCGTGGTTGGGGGAGCATTCTCAGTGGATTCTATGTGTTCTTATTGAGGGCGGGCCTTGAGACGCATCCTCGCTTTCTGCACGTTTGTCTCTCTACAGAGGAAGGGGTCTTGGTGATCATGTCTGAATATGGTGGTGAAGTGCGGGGGTAGATTGATGGTTAACCGCCTTTGGTTTGTCTAAACTCTTCCCTCCATTCCTTAGACGATGATGATGATGATGATGACGATGATGATTAGTTTTAGACGAAGCAACCCTTGGTTTTCCTCATAGATTGCAAGGACCTTGTCAGCTTACAATCCCTTATTTTTTATTTTTTATGCCTACAGCACCTGGCCTTCCTAGGTGGTCTCCTATTCAAGTACTAACCAGACCCAACCCTGCTTAGCTTCCGAGATGAGACAGAATCGGACTTGTTCAGGGTAGCATGGGCGTAGATCCTTAGATTATTCTAGAACCAGGCATGTAATCTGATGAGTACTGTCTATGTATTCTGAAGAATAGTTCTGTAATGTTTCTTTTGGTCTCAATACCTGCAAATGAAACTACCGTGAAACATCATATATTATGTTTGGTAAATTTCACATCACTTGTGATTATTGAAGCATATGGGAAGGAATTCTATACAATATGCACATGGAATAGTCAAATATGGGAAAATACATAACTTCTACTTAATGGTTTTTCTACTCATTCGTGATAAACTGTAGACTATTGTTTCTCTTCGCACATCAGGCTTTTAATTTTAAACATGCAATGATACACTTTTTAAATTTTTATAAAGGAGATTTTTTTAGGTCAGCTTTCAACATGGGAACATGCTCTTGCTGAATGAATAAATCAAAATGGACAACATTAATTTATTGAAGCAGAAATGTGTCTGCTCAGCTCTTCCCCCAAACTGCCAGAATTGCTTAGTAGTGTGTCCCACACCAAGAAGTCACCCTCACAAATGGAACTTCTGTAGAAAAAGAAGCAGGAAGACAATCACTGAGGTTTTCTTTTCCGTTCCTTTTGTTCCCCTCCTTTCTCTTTACTTTCTTCCCCCTCCTTCTTCTTTAAGAAATGACATAATTTAAGACACCACCACAGATGATTTAAAACATATATTTACTTTCCTATTTTGGAAATGGCCTAAAAGGAAAAAATGATGTAAAGGAAGAAAACGACAGGTTAGAATAGGTCATCCTTCTCTTTGTGAGAATAAATTTTTTGAGTAGAAAGATTGGTCTCTAGTAGCATAATGTGATGGTAGCTAGAGGCTCATTATCAGGGTGAAGTTTGTACTTGTTTGGAAAAGAAAAGATGGTTTAATTATGCGTATGCGTTAGGGTATGTGTGATGAGAATTTCCCCCATAACCCTCTGGGAGCAGCATAGTAAGGGTCTCATCCTAATGGCATAAGGAAATACAGTTATGGAACCTGAGAGGTGTGTGGCGACCGCCAATCAATCTGGAACTTCACTTATGTCCACACTGATCCGTTCCACACCCTTAATCCATGGTCAGGTTGTAGACTCATCTTTGTTATTTTGACTCTCCAACATGACTTTTTCCAACCCCAGTGTAGGTGAGAACTGCTTCATCAGGTCAGCAGGAAAACATGCAAAACAAAATAATCTGGAAACCTATTTAGGAGAAATTCCTTTTGTCTGTGAAGTTACACATAATTTAATAGCCTGACCTGTAAAACAATCAGCAAATAAATAATAAACAAGAACCAGAAACAAAAAATCATAATGTCAATAATCAAACCAAACCAAAAACTGTCCTCTGCTTCTCTGGGTTGCTAATTTTTAACATAAGTTTTAAAAAATGTATTGGAAAAAGGAGACATTTCCATTTGGAAAATACAGATAAGAAATTGAAAATCACCTACAATCCTAGCATTCAGAGATAATATATATTGTTAACATTTTGGAGTATAGACTTTCAATGTGTGTGTGTCTTTCCTATACACTTTCAATACACACTATATAAATTTATATATGTAATTTACAAAATATAAACTTATAAAGATAAAAACTTGTTTTTTTATTCCTCTCACTAAGCATTCCCATCCTTTAATAACTGCAAAGCATAAGAGCGTATGAATATACTATAGTTAATGTAGTTAATGTAGTTATTGTAGTAAATGTAGGCCATTATTGAGTAAGGTGTTTTTTTCAGTTTTTCCTTATTAATTATTTTATAAAAGTGGTTCTTAGAGCCAAACCTTTGTGACATTACAAATGTTCACTTAGGATAAATTCTTAGAAGTAAGATTCCTATGTTAAAAGGTTAAGAACATTTTAAATAGCATTTAAATAGTTAACATTTGTTGTTAAATAACTCTAAGCTACTTTTTAGAAAGGTCTTGACTGACATATTCTAACATCAGCAGTCTATGAGACTGCCCAGCTTCTCACAGTTTCTGAGTGTAATCATTAAAAAATATTTAAAAGTGAATTTTTTAAAGGAGAAAGACTACAGAGTTTAATGCCACCATTTTGAATATTCAGACTTTATTGTGGAACCAAGGTGTTTTTCAGGAATTCACTTGTTGCCAAATGATTTAGAGTCATATTCAAAGCAGAAGCCTACAGTGGTTGTGCCAATGGGACTGTACATTCATTTATAAGAAAAGTCACATCTTTCTTGCTTTATTCAAAGGCGTGGAAGCTGGCCTGCATCCAGGTGGGATATCCTGATTGGAAGTCACCTCTGACACAGCTTTGCGCCTTCCTTAATGTCTTTTTGATGCAGATTCTTTAAAGAAGAGTGTGATGACTACAGATGCTGGTTTGCACGCTTGCAAGACATACACACACAGTGTGACAGACACATGATCTACTTAGTCATCCTGTTTCACTTTGGGGCCCAAGGGGAGGGGGAGAGGAAATGGGCTGAGAAAATTGGAGGTTCTTCCTGGTAAGTCCATATCAGACATTAGTGTTTGGCTCACAAACAGCTGTTACATGAATTATTTGTATTAACAACAATGAGTAATAATTTTTATAAATCGTGCATGCTTGCCAACACTGTATTTAGTGCTATACAATATGCTTAGGTCAAAGTCCTTGTTAGACCTTTGTAATAGCCTTGAAAATAATGTTTTGCATTTGCAAAGCTCGTTAGAGTTGACAATATTTTTGTATTGATAAGCTCATATATGGTGAGTTGTCAGATTTGGTGGTACTTCATGTTTTTACCTGTCTTTGAATAATACTCAATTTTGGACCTTCTGTAGATTCCTTCTGTTTCAAGTTTGTAATTTAAATCCTTAGTTAAAAAACAATGATGGGCTCAAATCTTTTATCCTGTTTCTTAACTGGATGCACTCAAATAGCAAATGTGATTAACTGTTATGACATATTTAACTAAATATAAGGATAAAAAGTCAAACTGTGGCAAAATAGGCTTTCACTCAGTGCCTTGTCCCATGAAAGTCAACACAAAGTCCTGTGGGTCTTGGATTAGAAAAATCCCCAAACATCTTTCATGCATGGCTGGAAATATAAAACTTGGTGTCCTGGCTCTAGTCCAGTGCAAAGGGGAATTTCAAGAGCTGGTTCACATTTTTGTAATTTTCCAGTTTGAAGCACACACTTCCTATCCTGGCCACTTGCACTCTCTGGGAGCAGCCAGCAAATCGGTTGTGAAGAGGGCAAAGGCTTCTTGATATCTGAAAACCATAAAGTGCTGTGGGATGTTTTTGGATGAAGATTTCAGAGAGATCATTAATTTTGTAACCACGCTGTGGTCATTAGTGCAGCTCTAGACTTACAATGTTTTATTAGTGTGGTTTGCATTATTAGTTTATTTAGAGAATCATTATGAATTATTGATGGTGTCATTCCACTATGGAGAAGCCTAGTAAGCTGGAGGAAATAAAAAAGGCATAGACGTTGGTTTTGATCCTAGCTTATGAACAGTGGTGCTCTAAGTACTTGGGCAATCTATGAAAATATTTATTATTTCCAAAAAAGAGATGCTGGTGCAGAGGCTGGACAGAGGAAGCTTCAGGGAGCAGAGAGGTCCTGGAACAGCTGAATAGTAGTGTGAGCAACAGAATGATTGAAATGGAAGTCTCACTAAAGTTAGGAGGCCGTGGGTTAAAAAGATGAGCCATTTGACTCTGCAGATTAGTGTAGCTTTTAAAAAACTAGAGCTAAGTGCTAAGAGAAATCTCTCAAGACAAACATACATAGTATGTCCTGTGTGGGCTGCATGGCCCAGGATGGGTGCTTGGATGGTGTTGTCGTGAGAGGCTGCTCCGTTCATGATTAAACGTGGGTTCTGTGGCTGGGCAGTAACCCCTGTTGGGGGAAGAGAGAGGGGAGCAGAGGGCATTTACATAAGAAATACATCAGTCTTTTCTCATTGTAAAAACTTGCAAATAAACCCCACACCCTTGCTGCTTGCCACTCTAGATCTCATCATTTTTGCCTGATCTGCTTATCCTCCTAGAGGGTCTCTGTGATTTTGTGATTTTGGCTTTCTGTAAGTGGCACCCTCCTGCACGCATGAACCGAAACTTGCTGGCAGCTTGTCAAGGGTCACTTGAAGCTCTTTCCATGTCAGTACGTATAGAACCACTTTATTTTAAACTGCTGAATCACATTACACAATATGCTCTATCCAGCAGGCCGTTGAATAACGTTTCCTTCAAAGTTGTTTTGTTGTAATATTGATGAGAAAAAAAAATTGATTCCTGGATGGGGCCACTGTGTTTTCTCCGAGTCGTCCAGTTTCCTCCCACATCCCAAAGATGTGTACGTTAGGTGAACTGGCGTTTTTAAATTGCAGTCTGAGTGAGCACGAGTGTGGGTGTGTGCTGCACCCTGTGATGGGAGGATGTCCTGTCCAGGGCGTGGTCCCACCTGGCACCCTGAGCTCTGGAACAGGCTTTGGCCACCCACCACCCTGAACTGAATAAGTGGGTTGGCAAATCATTATCTTGTTTTTATTAATCTTTCTTAAATGTATATACAGCTCACATTTATTGCAGTGTTTAATATTAGAAGTGTTTTGGGTCTTTATTTAGAAGTTTGGTGTTTTTATGACCGACAGTTTGCTGTAGGAAGTAAACTATTTTTTTTATACCAATCAGCCTATGGGAAAATTGATTTTGTTATACATCGCTTTGCTTAAATTCAATTTCCAGGAAGCTGTTGGTAACCTTAAGTGAGGACCCACTGTGTGTGCAGTCATTCTCCTATAAGCAGATATTAAGCTTTTTCTGAGGTTGCCTGTCTGATAAGATCCAGGTGTTTGTTGCCCGTTATTTTCTGCCTAGGCAGAGCGTGGAGAAATGGTGCCATGACTAAGACTGGCTGGCTGGCCAGCAGAGTCAGGACTGTCAAACACATATTTTAGATGTGCACTGCACGCATAGACCCACATCATTCCTTTTAGCTTGAGAAGCAAATATCGCTGCTAAAGCAGAGATCCCCAACCCCTGAGCAGTGGACCGGTACCGGTCCGTGGCCTGTTAGAAACCGGGCTGCCCAACAGGAGGTTCAGCGGGCAAGTGAGCGAAGCTTCATCTGTATCTGCAGCCACTCCCCAGTGCTAGCATCACCGCCTCAGCTCCACCTCACATCATCAGGTGTTAGATTCTCATAGGAACACCGGTCCCTGGTGCCACAAAGGTTTGGGGACCACTGCTAGAGCATTGAAGGAAATGTGTGTGACCAGTCAGGGGACAGTGTATGTATTCCAATAAGACAGATTATACTGAGATTTTTCTGTTTTCTCCTTTGTCTAAGAATGCAAGAGGAAATAATTTTAAACTAATTTTAGACTTTAGTGAAAACCTACTCTTATACCCACCATTTTATTCATTTTATCATTTTAAGTTTTCAATAGATTAATAGTGACAACTATGCAAACTTAACATTTTGGCATAGTTTATGGCAAAGGTTAGAACACATTCTTTACAGCAAAAGGTATTGGTATTAATTCCTGATTTGAATGACTGCATTGTCTTCTTATTCTGTGGCTGAAATTTGACTGATACCTGGTTACCCTACACACCTATCATTCGCGTGGCAATAAAAGGGGTTTATTTTATTCCTAAAATCATGAAAAGAACAAATCCTATTGTGGAGAATAATGATTTGATCACTACATTTGTGACAAAGAGTGAACTAATTCAAATGACCTAGTTTAAAAATATTTATTTTGTTCACGAGTTTTAACAGTGGCTATTCTTGTGTATCAGTAAGGGGATATTTTATCTAACACCAAGTGGAAAGTATTACAGATGGTGTTATTATAGAGTGACCCATGCAGGGGGATAATTTATTTATAATTCTAAGCCTTCTATATCATAAAATAAATACTAGGCATTTCAAAAGTAATGAAATATAAGCTTTGTCCTGACGACTGGTTTCTGGCTACTATTTGAGAGAGAAATGTGAATTCAGTTCCTGGTGTCTGAGAGCGCAGGTACAGGGAAATCCCACTCTCCTGAAATCTCTAAGGGCAGAGTGTATCTTGTCAGATCTAATGTGTTTGGGGATTTCAGATATCTGAAAGTATCTTCACTGAAGTAAACCGTTGGCTTTGAATTTTGACACTCGTAACAGAGATAACTTGGAGTTTTTTGGGAAATGCGATGATGACACATGACTTTTCTTATCTGGCAGAGAAGGTGTGTTTTTGAAGTATTGATATGAAGTGGGGTGAATCTTTCTGGAAGTATCTAGTTTCGATTGTACTGATGCTAGCTTCTTGACTGCTGCTTGAAATCCTAACATCTTGGAGAATTCTTGTGTTGCTCCTAAAATAGGCAGGAATCTGTTTAGTCCCTGGCAAAGGGGTGTAGCATTTCCAGTTACCCAGGCTTAGGAAACAGAGTGCTCTTCCTCCCCTGGGGATCAGCAATGCGCTAGGCAGAGGAATTGGCCCCTTTCAAGGACTTCTTGATTTGTCGTGCCAGTTTGAGCAAGGGGTACATGAGTAGGCTTGATTTATTTTTGTTCATAAGAGAAAAACAAACAAACAAACAAACAAACAACTAACTCTCCTTCATCTATCAGGTAATCAACAAATGTTGATGGAGTATTTATGGTGTACTTTTCAGTTGTGCTGTGTGCTTATGGGAATATGAAAATAAATTATCAGAAGTTTCTAAACTACTTCCCCTCCTGGCATCCTCCTTTCCAGGCAGGATCTTCCACTTATCTCTACCTAAAAGTCCCAAGTCAGATAACATTTGGAATTGTATCCTGCCTCCTCAGAGACATCTAAAACATCTGGAGGGAAACGTTCTGGAGCACTGGCCTTGGGGTGGCTTGAACTTGACTCCTTGCCTATTCTTCTTGTCCGTGTCCTGGACCCCTCACTGGCAAGTTTTTCTTTCGTTCCTGAGTCTGCTGCTTATCTCTCCAGACTTTGTGCCCATCCATGCATCCACTCCTGTTTTTTGCAAGTCAGATTCCCAGCTATACTGTCTATTAAGTTCAACTCCTGTCAATTCCTGAGTCTGCCCCTGTGCTGACCTCACTTGGTGACTCTAACTCTGGTTTTATACCCTAGATTCTATCTTCCTTTTACCCTAGAACCCAATTCTGGGCTACGGTTTATGCCTGTCATGGCATAATCCAGCTGTTTTCTAGGGAAGGCTAGGCTGGAAGTCTTGGTGGAAAATGATTACCTCCTTAGGGAAACTGGTTGTACGCTCCAGGGAAGCTGTGAAAGCACACCACTAACGTCTGTTATGGTTATAGTGTGGTGGGTGGGACCATGATCTGGATTAGGTAGCCCCGATTCTGTCCTTGCTTCCCATCTGTTTAGCTTTGAAGAAGTTATTAATCCTGAGTTTCCTACGTGTAAAATGTGCATGTGACCAGAAAATCTCACAGGATTGTTGTTAGAAAATGTATACAATATCCTTGGCAATAAATGCTTAGTCAATGACAGCTGTTAATTTTATCATTATCATCTTAGAAATTATATGTAGCTAGGTGTTGTTATTGTATGATTTAGTAACTCGGAAGTTATGACATAAACTTCAGTTAATCCTAATCTTTACGATTGATATTTATTAGTTAGTTTCCATGAGCAAAGGATTATGTTAAGCGATCTCCAGGATATTAAGATGAATAGGATATAATTTCCCCTAAAGTAGCTTATGATCTATTAAACACACAACACGATGCTATTAAAATACCAAATGTAATAAATGTAGCAAGCGAGGTGCTATGTCCATTGAGGGTAGAGGGAAAAAATGGGGTGTCAAATGGCTCGGAGAGGTGGGAAAGCTTCATTAAGTAATGGGCGTCTAAACTGAGCATCGAAGGATGCTAGTATTTCTGTAGACAAATAAGGGAGAAGTAGGAATTTGTGTGATAGACATTGTTAAGATAGCATATTTAGGGGAAAATGGTCTTTCAGTGTTAATTTTGAGATCTTCTTAAATGTACAGTTGGAAACCATGGATGGTCCCAAATGTCATGGGCTATGAGTTTAGATTTCATTTTATGTTAAGCGAAGGATGTTGAGCAGGTGGTGATATAATTAGGTCACATTTTAGGGAATTGGCCAGAATAGTGCATGAAATATAGCTTAGAGATGGAATAGAATTGGAGGGAGTAGAAGAGGGAAGAAATTATGACATTTATCTGGGTAAAAGGAATGATAGACTAACTGAGGATATAAGAGAGGGCACGTATAAGAGTCATTGCAGTTGTGGAAGCCTGAGGATTGATTGAATGTATAAGGCAAGGAAGTTGGAGAAATTAGAAACTCATATTTTTCTGGGAATCTGGGAAAAGGAGGTCATAAAAAGGGAAAGAAGAAGGAGAATTGGGTATGGGAGACAAAGAAAAATGATCAGTCCTATTTCATACTTGTTGGCATGATGTATATTACTAGTGGAGCATCCTGGTAGGGATATCTAGCACACAGTTGGGAAAATCAAGTAAAGTGTGCTGCTCAGATCCCTATGGGAGCTAGCTTGTTACTAAATTTATTTAGGCTAAATTCCTTCCCTTCTTATATTCAGTATTACTCTTTTCATTATGCTCCTTAGCATCTCATACCAGCATTCCCATTTGGAGGTCTGCCCAGTGGTACAGTTAGAGAAATAATATTCCTGACTGGTGTGTGTGCGAGTGTGTGTGTGTGTGTGTGTGTGAGTGATTATTATAATTCATTCTATCAGGACACATATAATCCTTTAATCTCTCTGACCTCAGTGTCCTAGTCTAAAATATAGTTAATAATAATCAGCTTATCTGTCTCCGAGGATGGTTGTATGTCCATTTTAGAATGTTGCTGAAATCACAAATTGCTATATAAATAAAATAAATCGTACTCATACTCATCATCAAAAGTCCATAACGGATGTCCTAAGTGTGATTTTTAAACCCATTCTTCCGCTGCTTCCTATAAAATGGGAAATCACCAAATGAGAACTCTTTTTTTTTTGTCATTAGTCTGTGAATCATAGATTTATTTCTTCTAAAGTAACAATTAAAAGCAAAGAGAAAGAAAGCCCAACTGCATAAACACATCTATTTCTATTTTAAACTCAAAGTGCATCACCCAAACCACAAAACCCCAAATCAAATTTAGCTCCTTCCGAGTCCATGCCCAGCCCTTGGTCTCTCCCAGAGGTAAACTTCTGGGAAAGTGTCTGGGCCCGAGGCCCAGGCTTGTTTAGATGGCCTCTTCCGCTCCCCTCCCCATGCCGCCCCTCCAGCACACCTGTCTGCAGAGCCCCTTCCTCTCTTGTCCAGGCACTCTGACTGTGGCCATGACCACCTGTTAAGGATGACGCAGATTTCGCCCTACGCACATCCTTGCCTTGTTGCTGTCTTCAGGGTCCCAAACTGTGTTGATTCACTCCACAGGGCATTATTTTTAGCCTTTATCTCTTAGTAGTTTTGTTTTCTTTCCGCCACCTTTTGACCTGAGAGCTGGAAATAAAGTCCCCCTTCCATAAGGACGAGAAAGTTGTCAGCCATTTCCTTCCTGCTCACATGAAAGGCCCACCCAGCAGAGCCCTGGGAAGATGCTGAAGATTTCAGTTCTCTGGGCTCTGAAAACACCCATCCTGAACAGCACATCTCTGTTCTTCCTTGTACACTCAGCAGAGTGGTTGCCTGGACCAGGCAGCTGTCCTTTCAAAGGGTCTTGAAGCTTCTCAAGGGGAATAAATAAAAGAAAACCACATTTTTCCTCTCCTTTTGATGCTGGTTGCTGAACTCAAGACATCTGGGTGAATTTGAGTAGCCTGTCTACTGCTTCTTTTTTTGTAGTAATTAAATTCACAGGCAAAGAGAGAAGTTACTGCATTTAATTAATGAAATCATGTGAAACTATAGTTTCATAGGACTGAAGACTTAGTTGGTTCTATGGAATAAAAGATGGAAAAGTACTTTGTAAATTGTGAAGTGGGGGGTGCATTAAAGGGCTTGAAAATTATAGTTTGTTATCCCTGATTTTGAAGTGCATAAATGTGTATAGATAATTCAAAAAGATTACAAGATTAAAGATGAAAGCGAAAAATGTAGGAGCACCCAGCATCTTTTTTGATACTAGAATCAATTACAGAACTATTACAATTCAAACAATTGCTTTTTGATGAACTTTTTTTTTGCAGGTGGCTGTCATCAGTATCACCACAGTTAATTTTCTTATACTTTTATTTTAGTGAAATTTTCTATCATTATCCTTCAGATTAAATTCTAAATGTAAAATTTGGGACTCAAAGTCATACACATTTAAAATTTTGATTCACATTTTCAGACCATCTCCCAGAAGACTGTACCCATTTATAATTTCTTCAAAACTACATGAAATTTTCCATTTCCTCAACTCTTATGAACAGAGAGTTTTGTCTTTTTAATCTTCGTTACTCTGACCATCTTTGTTATTGGGTAGCTTGAATATCTTTACATATATTTATTAGCTATTTATATTTTGTGTTCAAGGAATTATTTTTTTTTATCTTATTCTTTCTTTTCCCATATGAGATGGTTGTCTAATTAATTGATTCATAAGAATCATTTTTCTATTAGTTATTATTTTCTCTTATATATGCACATATCTACCCAGTGTATCATTTGTTTTTCAACCTTATGATGCCTTTTTTGTTGCCATATACATTTTTTTTAAGTAGGTGTACTTATCAGTCTTTTATGAGTTCTGTTTTTTGTGTTTTCCAGTGGATGGCTTCTGTCACTGAATGAAAAGCTTGCTTCTAGGCAGATTTTGGAGCTAGATGGAACAAGTTTAATCCTTCCTTTGGTCTCATATTGGCTGAAATGCAGAGAGGTTAAGACACTTGCCTCAGTTTGTAAATGGGAATGGTAATACCTGTTTCACGGTGTCATTCAGTGAGGCAGAGTGGGCTTAGGAGTTTGGGCTCATCAGTGGGCTTCCCAGAAAGGAGAGAAAGAGTGATAGTTTCCTTTCTCACTTTCATCTCCCAAGTGACCTGGACACTGAATTGGTTTACCTCCTCTAAAGAAGAGAATGACTGGATGGAGAAAGTCTCTTTCCCTGGTCTTGCTTCCAACTAAAAAAATGCCCCACAGAGAAGTGGCTTCCAGGATATCATATGGGTACCAAGGAATTACCAATCTGTTCTCTGCTTTGGCATCTTTTTTTTCCCTGAAAAAACAGGCCATTCCATCTCTGTGTCTTTATCAAATTATAAACTTTTGAAGGAATAATTAATCTTATGGCAAAACAAAACTCTCCTCATAGACTAAAAACTAAAATACACTAAAATAATCGAGTGTATTGTGAAGGTTCAGACTAAACAGAGAGTAAGAAGAATTGCTGAGAATCTAAGAAGATTCTTGGGAAAGAGGCTTCCATTAGAACTCCCTGTAGAAGAAACCTCTTGAGGATTTTCTACCAGTTTATCACTTCCATGGTTCCCTTCATGCTAAGGAAAACTAGGCTCAGTCATTCCTAAAACAATTAGATGAAACAGTCTCTGAAGCAACAACCGTATTCATCAGCATGTCCAAAGATTTAGTTGGATATTGTACAGGCAGAAAAAAATATGGAAAGATAGTCCATTAACAAGTTTATTTCATTTCATCATCCAATATTTACCTTCATGTTTTCATTCTCCTCAATGAATAATGAAGTTAGAATTTTCACTTCTTTACAAAGAAAGTCAATTTCCAAAGAGGTTCATTTTCTCTGCCAAGTTTAAATTTTGAAACACTCTTCGTTTTGTCTGCATGTACAAATGATGGAAGGAATGAAGCCAGTTGACGAGGTAATCCAAGAAGTAGGAGCCCACCTGTGCTTTACTTATCAGACTATATATAGTTGACATGGTTATTTCAGCATGAATTATACTGGTTATTGAGTCATTTCTAATACATTTTGTGTGTGTAGGAATACTCTTTTTTAGGGCTTTATCCTTTATATCCACAATTAGACAAGCTAATGTATAAAATATTAATCTTTGCAACGTAGCTTGTCTCCAATTCCTTAATAATCCCTCTTTTCCTATTATAATAGAATTTAAAGTTCACAAGATTATTTAAAACCATCACTACAGCAAGATTAAGGATAAATTCAGTATCTGTCATTAAAAGGTAATCCAGAGACAGTATGGACATGGTTTGAAAAGACTAGAGAAGAAATGATCATAATCATATAAATGATTAATAATCAGATACTACTTGCATGCCTAGCATTTGTTGGTTGATTGATTCATTCAACAAATATTTATTGAGTTCCTACTATGTATCAGACGTGGTTGTAGATACTGAGGCTAGATGCCAAGCAGACAAGATCCCTGCATGTATGGAGCCCAAGGCCTAGAGAGAAAACATAACGAAAAGGAGGTTGCAGTCACAAAATGATGTTAGATACTGTTAAGTATATAAATAGAATGGGAAGAGGTAAGAGATCGTAACCGGGGTAAGGGAGGTGGTGGGGGAGCTGCAGTATAGATTGGACAGGCGAGGTCTCTGGAGAGGTGATATTTGTGCTGGAATCTGAGTGATGAAATGTGAAGAGTGGGCAAGAGTTTTCTAAGCAGAAGGAACAGCTAGTGCAAAGGCCCTAAGGCAGGAATAAGCTTGGTGGTTCTATGTGTGATGGTTAATTTTATATGTCGACTTGGCTAGGCAATGGTACCCAGATATTTGGTCAAACACTAGTTTAGATGTTGCTGTGAGAATGTGTTTTAGATGAGATTATATTTAAATGATAGACTGAGTAAAATAGATTACGTTCCATTGTGCAGGTGGGCCTCATCCAATCAGTTGTAGCCTTAAGAGAAAAAAGACATGTCTTTCCAGGAAAAAGAAAGTGTGCCTCCAGACTGTCTTTGGACTTGAGATGCAACATCGAGTCTTTCTTGTGTCTCTAGCCTGCTGGACCCTGCAGATTTTGGACTTGTGAATATTTACTATGTGATTAAGAGATTGTAAGGCAACACTAAAATGGAAAGAGTGAAGATGGGACATGAGTTGCTTTGGTATGTGTTTAAGGTACTTGTCACAGGACTTGCTCATGAATTGGGTGTGTGAAGTGAGCAGAAGGATAGAATCAAGGGAAATAATTTTGCTAGGCACTGTACTAAGGTCTCTGTACTTGACCTCTGACTTTCACAATAATCATTACTACTTTATACACAAGGAAAGAAAAACTCAGAAGAGTTAAATAACTTGTCAAAATCATGGATCTATTAGGTAACAATGTAGATTTTCTAAGGTTTCTTTGAAACCATGTGTCAAACAAATAGTTTTCACTGGTTTCTTTTTTTCAAAAATGAATATTTTGTGTGTATATGTATAGTTTTATTTTTTAATCAAATGTATTGAGGTGACATTGGTTAATAAAATTGTATAGGTTTGAAGTGTACAATTCCATAATACATCATCTGTATTGTGTGTTTACTCAAAATCAAGTAGGTTTCTATTTCATGACTTGAAGTTGAGGCTAGGGAAAGGATGGGTTGTTGCAGTATTTTAGTATCTTATTGATCAAATTGTAGGTTAGTTTGTCCTACTCAATGCAACCTTCCTATTGTCTTATTTTTCCTATTCTTTCTTTACCTCTTTACCAGCCAATGACCTTTCACTTAATTCTGGGTATTTTAGTGGTTACTCTGTTTCAGTCTGTTGTTTAACACACATTTGGGTGCTTAGAAAGTTTTTACAGTGGTATCATGTTACGTCATGGTAGGAAGAAAAGTGAGAAAATCTTTGGTGAACTCTGTGTCACTTCACAGTAGTCCTCCTTTATCTGCAGTTTTGCTTGCTGCGTTTTAGTTACCTGCAGTTACAGTTACCTGTGGGCAGCTGTGGTCAAAAAATATTAAATTTCACCAACCAGCGACATCATCTGCTCCTGACATCCAGCCATCAACACCATCATGGCTTGGCTCACCATCATGAGTGGTCCAGCATCACCCGAAAGCAGATGATCCTCCTTCTGACATATTTTCAGAAGGACAGTAGTAGCATAACATTATGTCACAATGCTTACATCATTCACCTCACTTCATCTCATCAGGTAAGCATTTTATCATCTCACATCATCACAAGAAGAAGGATGAGTGCAGTACAGTAAGATATTTTGGAAGAGAGAGATCATAGCAACAACTTTTATTATAGTGTGTTATAGTTATGCTTTTTTATTATTAGTCATTGTTAATCTCTTACTGTGCCTAATTTATACATTAAACTTTAGTATAGTATGTATGTGTAGGAAAAACATTATGCTTAGGGTTCAGTACTATCTGCTGTTTCAGGTATCCCCTGGGGGTCTTAGAATGTATCCCCTGTGGATAAGGGGGGAATACTACATACATGTTATAGGATTTAGTCCTCCATATATCTTACAGAGTCCGTACTGTCATTCCCATGTCATAGAAGATTAACCAGAAGTTTGATGGAGTACTGTAATTTACCTCATATCTCAGAACTAACAAATGGCAAAAGCAGGATAGAAATAGAAGATACGCTAGAACACTTTCCCCCATTTCATACTGTCAGTTTTCTTCTTTTTTCCACCTTTTTTCCCTAGTATCTCTCTCTTTTTGGTTGTTTTATACTACAGCTTTTCCCATTTGCCACTTTAAATATATCTTCAAAACATATGCTAATTAATAATGACATATTATTCCAATAAGATTTTGAGAGAGAGAGAGAGAGAGAGAGAAAGATTGTTGATTGATTGATTGATTATGTGTCTATGAAGGTTAAACAATTTTAAAAAATCCCTAATAGTGGAGTTTCAGGGAGCGTGTTCTCTGTTGATGTAGGGAAATCTTCCTGAAACTCTTAGAGTCATATGGTAGGAGGGACTTTTAGTTACTTATAAAAGCTTTATATCTTAAAATCACTGTCTTCCCTGGAGATGTAATTTTTATGCCACAGGAGCATTTGAATTTCAAGCAAAAGCATTTAACTTCCTTTGCTTTAGTAAGGATTATTTTCCTTTGAAATAGACTTTAAATTTATTTATTTTTGTGTCCTGGTAATTTTATAGGTGACCTCGCTCTGTATGAACAGCGTGGGCCAAGAAACTTTTTTTTTTCCGGTTTTCAGACGTCAGATTGCTTCCTATCACACCTTGGAATGTCAGAAATTTATTAACTTCATTCTCCCTGAGATGTTTTTCTCTTGCAGTATTATTATGGTGACAGTGGTATTCTGTTTACTTGTTGCTGAGTAGTTTTCCAAATTCAGTTACAATAGAAATAAAAAGCCAACTAACACCTGCCGCCGTCCCTCCCACCACTGTCACGTCAACGATAACAACAAAATCAACTCTTGCAATCATTTCTGTCACAAAGAAATTTTATGCGAACCTTCTGAAAGGCTAGACTTACTACCACTGTGCATTGTGACATTTGTAGGTTTTGCCTTCAGATAAGAACAGGGAAGCAAATTCCCTAAAAATTTGGTTTAGTCACTGTATCGTGGAGTAAACTTCATATGGCCTGTTATCTGTCATCTATTCCATTATCTATTCCATTATCTATTAAATAGCAATTTTGATGGCTTATGGGTTTTTACTAAACAAGAGCCATAAGAAATTTGGTGGCAGAGATGGAACATCAGAGATCCCTGCCGCCATGTCCTAGCCTCGCTTGCATTTAAGTTGGAGCCATTGACCAGTTTTAGCTAATGTGATGTGCAGAGAAGTTATCTATGCTACTTTCATGCCTGTCCCCGAATGTTCTTTCGTGACTAGTCAGTTCTCTCCTCCCATGCTGTAGAGGCCCTGGGGACGGAATGATGGCATCATCAGATGAAGGTTGCCTGGAGAGATTTCCTGGCGAAAGTTCTGCGCTGGACGTCTGAGCAAGAAGTGAGCCTTTGCTGTGTCCAGCCACCTGTACTTTTGCCTTTTCTTCGTTACCTCACCATAGCGTAAGTTAACCGATGAGCCATTTTTCAGATTTGTTTATTATCAGAATGCCTATTCAGGTTTTTATCATGGTTCCAAATATTGCATTGGAAACGCTCCAAGATTTAAGGGTTTAACTTCCACAATCTTATAATTCTTATCCCAGTAATTTAGTCGTGTATCTGGATAAGCTTTGGTTGCAGTATTTGGCAGCTTTTTACAGAGTATTCCAATGGATTTTGAAAAGCCCAGACAGTGCCAACAGTGTGAGAGCTGAGACAGAGAAAAGGTAGAAGCAATTTCCGTTCAGAGTCGTTCATTTAGTGCACAGCCCAGCGTAGGGGGACATTTGTGAGTACTGTGCTGGAGAAGCATAAAACACCACGGCCTGTAGGAAAGTGATAATCAGTTTAGTTCAAGTTGGTCTTTGGTTGTGAGCCCTGGAGGAAATTTTTCCCGATGATTAATCCCTGCTGCTTTTATAGGTCTCGTTCCGTAGTGTCACACTCCTGCCCCTCCTCTGTAGGTACATGGCATTCACCTGTGGAGGTGGTGCTCTGTAATGCGTTCTTTTCTCAACTTCTTAAAGCACATCTGTCCTATGTGTCATTCCTCCAGGGACCACCTAATAAATAAATCCGTTAGTGAATTATTCATCCATGTGTTTATCAAACATTAGCTGAACAGTTTGCATGTACTTAGTGGTAGTGCCCATGGTGCGTTATGTACCAGGTAATTACTCTGTTCCATGGATATTTGTTTTCTTTTTAACTGTTTACTTAGAAATTATTTCAAGCTTAGAGAAAATTTACAAAGATAGTACAAAGAGTTCCCATATACCTTTCACCCCAAATATTAAAATTTTAACATTTATCACTTTTCTTTCTCTTTTTCTGAACTTTTTGGGAATAAATTTTAAGCAAACATCATGTCTTTTTCCCCGAAATGCTTCAATATATTTCCCAAAAATAAGAATCCTGTTGCATAACTTCAGTGAAATCATCAAAATTAGGAAATTAACATAGATTTATTACCATTATGTAGTACAGTAGTTGGCAAGTGTGGCCTGCCATCTATGCTTGTAAATAAAGTTTTATTGGAACACAGCCACAGTCATTGTTTATGGATTGTCTGTGCCTGCTTTTGTCCTACAGTGGTAGAATTAAACAATTGTGTCAGAGATCATACGGCCTTGGAGCCAAAGGTATTTTCTTATCTGACCTTCTAGAGAAAAAATTTTTGATCCTTGGTCTAGATCTTATCAAATTTTAACATTTATCCATAATGATTTCTATTGCAAAAAATAAAAAACCCATAACACAAGGTTTCTAGTTTTGTATCTTATCCATACTCATGTTAAGTTGTTATGTCTCTGTATTCTCCTTCACTATAAAACTTGTTCAGTCTTTATTATTCATGACCTTGACATTTTTGATAAATATAGGCCATTTATTTTATAGACTGTATCTCAATTTAGATTTGTCTGAAGTTTCCTCAGGATTAGATTCATGCTATGCATTTTTGGCATGAATACTCCAGATGTGATGTTGTGTCTCAGTGTAACCTAACAGGAGACAACTTGTTTTTTTTTCCCCCAATACTGGTGATGTTAATTTTGATCCTTTTGGTTAAAGTGTCTGTCAGATTTTCTCCCTTGAAAAATTACTGTTTCCATTTTTTTTAAATAAGTATTTTGTGGGAAGATACTTTGAGTCTATGTAAGTATCCTTTTACCCAGTAGTTTTAGCATCCATTGATAATTCATCTCTGTAATAATTATTACTGTGGTGGTTGCCAAAAGTAAATTTAAAAATTCCTTTATTCCTCCACATTTATTTGTTTAAATTTTATTGATAGAAAGAACTTTACCTCATATGTCTTTCTGTTCACCTGTCTGTCCAGCCCTCGATTTATTTGTCAATATGGACTTATGGATTTTTAATTTTATTTTGTGGTTTCTAATCTGTTACTGGCATTTTTTTATTTTGATGTGCAGAATGTTCCAGAACTTTTAAAAAATAATTGTTCATTAGAGAATAACTTGAAATACTAGTGAGCAAGCACTGTGTCTATATAGCCATTGCCTGGCATAGTGCCTGGAAATATTTGGTATTCAATAAACATTTGTTGGATGCAGGTCCTAATTCAGAGGAATAAATCCCTAAATGTGGAGTGTTAGCTATTGTATTAGGCTTGGGGAAGACACATTTTGGAGTAGAACTTCAGTAACTTTCAAATATTATAATTGGCTCAAGTAGAAACTATGATAATTTTTCTTTTTTGATTACTATTTTAAGAGTAGTGAATAGTTCAGCTATTTTTTAAAGTCTGTTTTAAGTTTTTTCACTTACTTTTGAGACTCTAAAGTATCCTTAGAGCAATATCTTTTTCCCTGGACACGTTGTAGTTTTAACTCACAGGGGACAGTTCTGAATCCCCTCATGGTCTAGAGATGACTTAGTTTTATCTCAGTACTGGAAAGTGGTTATCCTTGGAGAGTCAGGAAATGTTTTTTTTTTTTTTTTTTTTTTTTTACATGATTCTAGAAAAAATGATTCAAAGTAAATACAATTCTGTGTATTTTCAAATCCCTATTTTCCGAAATCTATAAAAACTGGTCACAAGAATCATTCTAAGAAATCCTATCCCCTGATACCACACTATCCCTCTTCTTTCTTTCCTAATTTGCCATCAAGGGAAAATTACTAATCATGAATTTTGCTGTTATGGTTACCGTTTGTGATTTGCCCTTGAAATCAGTGAATGGGTTCTGGTGAAATGGGCCTGTTGGATATTATGGGACTGTTGCTTGAGACTGTGCCTGGAAGGAAGCCATGAGTAGTGAGGAGGAAATAGCTGAGACTAGCTTACAGGAAGTATAATGTGTGATATTTTCCCTATTCCTAAGTCAGGTCTTTGCTTTTACTGTCAATAACTTGATAATTCAGAGGATACCACCTTAGTAATCATTTCTTTAAGTAAGTGACTTATACAAGTGTGATACTTATTTGTTTGGTGATCGAAGTGTCTGACTGGGCTTTAGTGGGACTTCCAGATCATCAGTTTATGTACCTCTGTGAGCCTCTGTCTGCCTGCTGCCCTCCCTAGTCTGGGAGGTGGATGTGGGCCGAGGTTGTTCTTACTCTAGGTTATAAGGTCGGCAGAGCAGAATCAGTAAGTTTAGGTGCATAATTAAGTGTCCTTGCTTTCTGATTAGCTCATGAATTGCTGTTGGGAGTAAAACTGGTCCTTTGTGTTTCAGTTTGGGAGATTAATTATCTCAGGAGGTAAAAGCATTTCTTTCTTTAGAAGGAGAATTCTAAAAGTACTTACTCTGAATAAGTAAATCCAAGTTATTTTGGGAGCAACATAACCATCAGATATGTGCAAAGCAGTCTAGAAGACTTTGTATGGAGTATCATGCATTCATTGCTTCTCCCAGGAGGGTTAGACATTGTACTTTACCTGATGTCTGCAGCACCTGACTGTTAGAGCTTCATTTAGTATCTCAGCTGCCCACCTCCTGCAATCTTTTTGTTCCCTTCTGAACTCTCTTCTAGCAAGAACTTCCATCTCCCTTATGTGCCCTGTGGCGCATCACATAAGTGGCCATACCAGATTACGATGAGCCTTGGAAGCTGCGACCCAGGTGGGAGATAACCTTTGACAGGCTCTCTGCTATTCTTTAGCAGACAGAATCACATAGGGGCTCAGGAAGCTGCTTCCAGCAGGCAGGGCCCTGAGGAGAAGACGATAACAGCAGGAGAAGCACCTGGTAGCAGCGGTTCTTCGTCCAGGAAGAAAACAGGATCTAAAACATAAACAACATCCTCACAGCACAAGTGAGCGCAGAGCTCACACCCAACTTTGTTTGACTCTATTCTTGCAAGGCTTTCATGAGAATCTTTATTGAAACAGGAAGGTGGTCATGAGATGAAGCAGTTTCATGATTTCCAGTGGCTATTATACAAAATTTTATTGTTGCCCTTTTATCTTTAAGCACATGAGTATGAGCAAACCATGCCATATCTGCAACGTAGAACCTGTTTTTAGCTGAATAAAAGTTTAAATATCTCAGGACTGACACTATTTTAAAGGAAATGATGTAAATTGAAACAAAACAAAAGGAAGAAAGGGTTTTGATGATTTTATCTTTCCAAAGCATTTCTTTTGAAGCAAATATTATCTTTATTAAACACCATATCGACAGCAAACAATGACATTGATTGAGTGTTTGCCATTCCAGGTGTTGTGCAAGGTGCTTCAAGTATGTTGTCTCACATGATAAACTTATGCACAGAGAGGTGACGTATCTCTCCCAGTGTCTCACAGGTAGTAAGTGATGGATCCAGGATCTGAACCCAGGCAGTTTGGCTCAGAGCTAGCTCACTTCTGCCTTCCACTCTTCTCCAGTCTGTACTATCCTAAGTTTACAATAGGCAGTATTTTATGTCCATACTCTTCCGTAGAGACCCTGCAATTGGTGTAAGTGAAAATTCGTGATTACTATGTTAATTTTGTTTATTAAAATTATCAATTTCCTCTATGGCCATTATCAATTTCCTCTATGGCCCTGAACACACCCGATCCTGTCTGATCTCAGAAGCTAAGCAGGGTCGGGCCTGGTTAGTACTTGAATGGGAGACCACCAAGGAAGACCAGGGGCTGTAGGTGTTTAAAAAAAATGATCAATCTCTCTTTAGTCATTGATTCAAAATACCAATCAAATTTTATGCCAAAAGCCATTTTCTTACATTGGTGCAGTAGTTCTGATGGCATTTAGTCAATGTCCCTACGTGTGTTTTAAGGTCAGGCCTGAGATCTTTTTCCTCTAAAGGATCAAGAAAAATAACATCTTGACCTTAGATCTTTTTGATACCCTTCTTGTTTATGGCAAAGAAACTGGGAAGATGACTAGTTGAGAAGGTAAATGTTGAAATAAAACGCATCACTCTTGCCTCTGAATAGGCATCACTATCATCAGTTTTATAAGACCCTCCATAATGGACATCTTCCTGGTTCCTGTTCTTTAAAGCAGAGCCCTTTGTATAGCTTCAGCTGTTGCTTCCCTCGGATTGCTACTGGCGTTTCTGGGAAGATGTGAAATACCTAGAGATTAAGGCTTTCAGAAGTAGATCTATCCTACCATCTTGAAGATGAACCCACCTACCTGGGCTTATTAGAAAAGCTGCTATTTCAGCAAATAGCTCATTTCACTAAAAGGAAATTGGGGGAAATAGCTCAAAATTTTTCAGGCTGGTGGTAAGCCCTATCTTGTTAAAATTATCTTTATGCTATTAATTTATTCATTCACACAGCAAATATTTATTAAGCACATACCATGCACCAGGCAGGGTTCCATGGCTGGATATGCTGTGGCTGGATGTTCCATTGTTCCAAACACTGTCCTCCAGAATCTTACGTTCTAGTGGTTATTAAGAGGTCTCTGTGTTCTAAATACTTAATAGTGGTAGACTGAAACAACAAATGATGCAAATTGACAATAATAAAAATATAATTGCCTTGTTTAATTTTAACTGGCATTAGCGGTGGTCCAAGTGCTTTACATATGTCATCTCCTCCATCCTTACCAAAGCACCTTCTATAGCCTTTAACGTGCAAACATGAATAGTTTTAGAGTCAACCAAATGCAATTATTATTCCCATTTTAAAGATGAAGAAAAAGAAGCATGAAGTAATTGACAGGTTCCCTCAACATTGTACAGATTAATAGTGTTGGAGCTGGGATTGAAACCCAGGACCCCTGACTCCAAGGCCACACTCTCGGTTACAATGCTGTACTGAACCAGAAAGGCAGAGCTTAAACTTAAATATGACCACATGAATGGGAGGTAGTTTTACAAGAAAATTGGCAGCTGTCAATATAATCACTCTGGATGTTAATACAATGTGGCTAGCTCTCATTGGCTTAATTTTATTTTTCTCATCATCTTCAGATGACAATGGCATTTAGTCCTTATAAGTATTTCCAGGTGCTGAGATAAGGCTTGGAGGAAGAGCCTTCTTTTACAGTTAACCCCAGTGAATCATTTACCCCTCTCTCTCTATGATGATCAAGAATTACTTCAAGTTCCCACCTTCTAGGGAATGCTGTGGGGCTTGACATAGATGGCTGATCTTATTTTGCAAGGTTTCATTAACTCACCAACTCTGAGGACACATCAGTAAATTGAGTCTACCCAAAAGGGTCCCAGTGACTTTTAACGTGGGTGAGGTGTGACCGATCCTTGCAAAGAGTTAAGGAGCCTTGGCTTCCTGCAGGAAATCTGTGACTCAATCCAGGACCGAGAGCGGAAACATCAAGTGTATCATGGGAGAAAAGGAAAGCAAAGTGCTAAAATTGTTACTCTGAACAGAGGATATTGGAGCATCCTGCAGAAAACTTCCTGTTTAGCCAGTGGACAAGAAAACAAGATGAAAAACACTCAACTTCAATGACTATTGTGTAAATATATTTCTAAACTTTCATTACCTTGGGCAGGGCTTACTCACGAGAATTCGTGGTTTCCCAAGGTGGTGGAGTTAGTCATTAAATCACATCCAGCCTCCCGGTCTTCCTTGTTTTGGCGGCTAAACCAAACCTTTGTGTCATTTGCGTAGACTATTCCTAGGCCTGCAGTGCATCCTAGGCTGGACTTTCCCCTGGAATGAACTTCCTTTAGCTTGTATTAAACACTCTGTAGATGGATTCAGAGAATGCACTTTAAGTATTTTGGTTCCAAATATCCTGCCTCCTCCAGGAGCAGGCTGTGGGATCCATTGTTTGAGCAGAGCAAGAAACATTGCTGGGCCCTGTGTGACTACGCAGTTGTACCCATGCAGCCAGCTCAGCATGCACATTCTGATAACGAAATCACTTCAAGGAAATATGTTCAGATATTTCTAGCAGTTACCTTTTGTGATTACATTATGAACGGTTATTTTCTTTCTACTAATTTTTTGTATTTCATTTTTTTTGTATTAAATTTTCTCAATGGTATATATAAGTATAATAGTCAGACCTACAAATCATTTTAAAACATCACAAATTTTCGTAAATCCCACAAAGCTACAGTATATATCCTGAAGCTTAGCTGTGAGGTTTCCTAGGCATGAGTATACTTAGGTGTCAGCATCTAAAATACTTCTGAGAGTTTTGGTTATTTCAGCTGTAGTTGCCTAGTGGTAATAAGATTAACCCTTGGCAAAATTGACCGAAGTTGATGAAGGCTGTCTTTATTATCCTTTTGCCTTTCTTCTCCATGAAGTTCTCCCTCTGCATTTCCTCCTTTTAGCCACCTAGTGACTTCCTCTTTTCTAATGTATCCCCCTTTATCACAAGAGGAAAAGTGTTAATCATTGGTTACAAGGTTACTATGTGCAAAGAACCACACTAAGTAAATTGTAATATCTCCTTTGTTCTTTTTCACAGTCTTATCAAGTAGGCAGTGTTAGCCCAGTTTTACGGAAGAGGATGTTGAATCATAGAGGTTATGTATCTGTGGCCAAGGTCACATAGTAAGAGACAGAGTGTGATTCAGATTCAAGTGGAGTAAGTAGTTTCCAAAAATGGCCACCAGCGGTTTCTCCCATCTTTGTATATGCTTGTGTTCCTTAGATCAAGAGTGGAATCTATTTCTTTACTCCTTGAATTGGGGAGGGCTTTGTCACTTGTTTTGTCAAACAGAATGAAATGGAAATAGTGCTTGGAACTTCAGAGTCTAGACGTCGGAGAACTAGCAGTTTCCGCTTCCTAGAACATGGAACCCAGCCACCATGCTGTAAGGCAGTCTAGGCGAGACCACTGAGGGAACTGGAGACCATGTGTAGAGAGGTCGGGAATGAATAGATCATGTCACTGTACTTGGAAACCTCATAGTCTAGTGGAGGATGTAGCTCTATAAACCAAAATCTATAAAGTGTTGTAATTTGTGTTATAATAGAAGCAAATAAAAAATGCTGTGGAAGCCAGAATAGAGGGTGAGTGATCATGTGTGGGTGTGCAGAAAGGTGTGTAGGGGTGGGGGCAGCAGGTGGGGAGTGGAGAAGGTACCTTTACAGAGGAAGCGATGGTACTTGTCCTGTGTCTGGAAGGTTAGTAGAGTGAGAAAACAGCATTTGCAAAGATGTGGCGGTGTAACAAAGCGAGATGTGCTCGGGGAACAGTGAGTGAGCAGTACTTTCAATGGCTTCTAGCTTCCTTTATTTCTAAACCTTAAACACTCTAAAAGCTCTAAACTCACTGCAGTTTCCATGTCGGCGAGGGTGTGGGATGGGTAGCAGAAAGGGCTTCCTGCAGTGATCAGTGTGCTTTTTAAACATTTATTTCTCTTGACTCATTCTTTTATTGTAATTTAGGTAGTGTATTAGTTTTCTAGAGCTGCGACAGCAAATTACCACAAACGTAGTGGCTTAAAACAAAAGAAATTTATTCTCTCCCAGTTCTGGACACTAGAAATCGGAAGTTGAGGTGTTGACAGGGTCACGCTCTTTCTGAAGGCGCTAAAAGAGAATCCTTTTTGGCTTCTTCTAGCTTCTTTCTTGTGGCTACAGGCGTTCCTTGGATTGTGGCCATATAACTTCTGTGTCTCCATCTTCACGTGGTCTCATTTTCTGTGTCGACATCTTCTCTTATATTTCCATTGAATTTCAGGCCTGCCCAATCCAGGAAGATCTCATCTCAAGATCATTAGCTTACATTTGCAAAGACCTTTTTTTCCAAATAAGGTCACCTGGTTGGATGTAGCTTTTGGGAGAGGGGTCACCCTTCAACCTACTATAGATGGCACACCAAAAATTTCCTTTTCTAATGATTTATATTTAAGGGTAGAGTTTTAAAAACCCTCATTTCATCACTTCTAAACTGCAAAAAGTTTAAAATTCAAAACAGTTTACTTTTAATGTGACTTTAGTTGCGTCTCTTTCCTAAGCAGCACCTTAGCAGATTCTCTCAGGCAGGACCCAAAAAGTCTGCATCATAGCGTAATTGGCCCGGTGACTAGCTGTTAAATTGTCATCTTATGAAATATACGTGGTTACATTAAGTGCCAGTTAGACTGTGGTCTACATTATTACAAATAATTTTCATTGTATTTTACTGTCAGCAAATGCTGGTGCATCAATACCATCTGGAAAATTCTCTCATTGTACTAATGGTTGACTATATCATTTTATCCTGTCCTCCAAAATAAAACAAAAAGAAATATCTTAGAGAAAATCCAAGTGGGCTCTTTGCCTGCTCACTCTGTTTCTCTCTGTGTTGATTATTGATATATTCAAAATACCCACTGACTCTAACACATGTGAAATCATGATCCCAAACAGTTGGTCTCAACAGTATAGAGCCAGCTTGGTCCTTAATTCTGTGTCCCTCTTTTTCTCACATTATAATAGCTCACCGTTAACAAAGGCAGAACAGTATAATGCCTTGGCCAAGATGTTTGTCAACTTTTAAGAAGATGAGAATCAACTTCCATGCAGAGTTGACATCAGAGGTATACACTCTGAGACAGGGCAGATTACCTCGTGCCATCTTCTGTACACTTTCTTTCTTAGATTTAATAACCAATTGTTCACCGAATCTCAGGAAGCAGCCCCTGGGTGTGAGTGTAGCAAGGAGCCTCTCCTTAGAAATCCTCCGTAATTCAAGACATAGTACCTTAATTTCAGAAGCCAGGTCTCTGTGCATACTACCTAACGAGTGGGCACACAGAGATTTGTCAGGTGAAAGACAGGCAGGCTCTGAGCAGTCAAAGCACTGAGAAGCCGTGTAAATCCTTTTTAAAGTTCCGGAGACTTAAACAAACAAACAAACAAACAAACAAACATGTGTTTTCCCACCTGACAGCTATTCAAAGCAGTGTGGCTGCTCCAATCCCCTTCCCGACTTCCATCATTGCAAATCTCAGAGACTGATTCGGAGTCCTCTTGGGAGACTCTCATTTAGCAATCTGGAAAATTGATGAGCTGAGAAAATACAGACTCTAGGTGGCGCTGGCTGCCAAGGCTGCACCCGAGAAAGGTCTGCATGTGGGAACATGCCCTGTGTCCGGAGGACACCGTGGTGAAACTTCCTCACGGAGTCTGGTACTCGATGTCGGGAGTGGTTTTTAATGGGGGAGGTAAAAAAGTTTCCTTGTGCTGCTCTGGGACTGCTCCCAAACGTTACCTGTTCCTTCTGACTTAACAAGGAAAACATGGAAAGCACCGTTTGTATTTATCTGTTTTCTAAACAGACTCCTCTTGCTCGTTTGCGTTTCTAATCTCTTTGGTCTTCTGGGTTTTGCAGTCAGCACAGACTAGGACTTCTACAGGAAAACCAGAGGTTCCAGAATAGCAATCGGAAGAGGACTTGGTTTCAGTCTCTTTTCCATTAAGGCCTGTTTTCCACCAACCGCATAACCTGTGCATTTGGAATTTTTTCCCAATAGCATTGGCTTTCATAAGTTATAGTGCCTGTCAGGAAATAAAACTGCTTTGATGGAAAGACCAAAATTATAGCTGAGGACACAGGAATGTGCAACCGGCCTTCGAAGTCCGGCAGAATGGAAGAGAGCAGAAGTGGCCCGTGCCCGTGGGGCAGGTCCAACAAAAGTAGAAGTTTTACGAATTTCTAGTCACATCTGGCCAAATCATCTTCTACAGTTACTTAGCCTAGACACAAGAGATATTCATCTTACAAATCTGATAAAATTTTCTGCTTTGCGAATGCTTATGGAAAGCGTTTTCTTTATAGAAATATTCAGTCTCATTTAGATATGCATTTAACAAATTCCACCTATTGAAAATAATACCATGACATTAAAATGGAAATGTCATCAAGAATATGCTTTTTGTTAGTATTACCAACTGTTCAGAAAGATCTAGGGCTTACGTACATTTGTAGTTGTGAGGGGCTAGGTGCACAAGAAAAAGCAGACCATGCTGTTGATTTTTTTTTTGACATATTGTTAAATTTGTCTTTATTTTATGTGGCATAAAATGTTGATACTAATTAATCCCCAAGTGGAAAGAGGCTTATAGGTGGTGGCGGCGGGGAGGGCCATAAACTTTTTTTATTGGTCTCAGAGCCGCTGAAATCTTTGTTCCAACACAAGTAGCTCTAACCCAGATTAATATTTCTACTGTCACTTCTCCATAAAAGAAGCTCGTTGAAGAGAATTTCCTGAAAAAGTACACCATTTCCCTTTATCCCCTTCCTTCATTTCCCTCCCTTAAGAAACACACACATTTGTAAACCCTGTTCCAACCTAGACATGGTAGCAATGGAAGAAAAAGGGGTTGAGAATTTCAAGTTTACTCCTGCAGTCAGAATAAACTTCAGCCTCACGTAGCTAGAAATGGCCACAGTACCTTGACAGAGGAGAAAGTAGTCTCAAAAATGGCGAACCACTCATTCACATTGTTCGTCACTGTAGTCTTGGCACTTGGTGCAGTACCTAGTATATGGCAACTGCTCCTTCACCAAGTTACTTTTCCCTGACTGTTTCCACATGAGGATCTCTGTCATCTTAGATTGAGTATGAGATGGTTTATCAAACAGTAAACCAATAGGGTTGAGCGCCTACTACATGCAGGGCTGTGTTAGAAACTACGCGGATTGCAAAGAATGATGCATGAATCCATGTTCCCTAAGGCAGTGGTCCCCTTTTGGGCACCAGAGACTTGTGCTCCTATGAGAATCTATTGCCTGATGATCTGAGGTGGAGCTGAGGCCGTGATGCTGGTGCTGGGGAGCGGCTGCAGATACACATGAAGCTTTGCTCGCTTACCTGCTGCTTACCTGCTGTGCGGTCCTGGTTCCCAATAGGCCACAGACTGGTACTGGTCCGTGGCCCAGGGGTTGGGGACCCCTGCCCTAAGGGGTTACCTATAAGTACATGACTACATATTTGGGAGGAAATGTTATAGCACATTGCCTATCAACGGCCTGTCTGAGAATCGAGCTGTGTTTCCATCTCTAATCTAGTTAAGCTACAAAATGCCACACCAGAAACCACAGAGCCGGTTTTTTCCTGGATAACTGTGCGCAACAGCCGTTGGCTTTCTATGGGCAGGATTTGGCCCATAGAACTCATGTGTTGCCAGTGCTTAAAGGAAGTTAGGGATTAAATATAAACCTGTTCTGTGTTCTAGGGTAGTATCCATGAGCCCATGAGGTCATAGTCACATCGGCACACTTGGCAAGTTCAGGGCACTGTTATGCTATCTTTAGAATTAGTTTTAGTGACTCGTTTTAAATGCATCAGATATTAAAGCAAGTTCTCCTACTGTGTTTCAAGGGCTTTTCTTTTCTCCCAATTCCAGTGTTACAAGTTTTGTAGGACAAAATACACATCTGTGTTAGCTTTCTTTTGTATCTCATTTTCAATATCACATTATAGCCTTTTTTCTTTTTGGCATAAATGCATTCATAGCTAAATTATGGAGTGACCAGAATTTGTCAGTCTCAGTAGTTTTGACATTTTGGGCAAGATCATTCTTTTTTGTGGGGGCTATCCTGTATCTTGTTGGATGTTTAGTATCTTCCCTGGCCTTTGCCACCAGAGGCCACTTGCAGACACCCTCCCTGCAATATGTCTCCAGATACTGTCATATATCTGGATGTGTCTGGGTGGGTGGGTGAGGGGGTGCCACCTGTCGAGAACCACTGATTTAATACCAGCATTATTTTTCTGCCTAGACCTATAATATCATTTATTCAGTGGCCACAAGTTGGCAAATGGATTTTTTAAAACCAAAACTCATGTGACAAAAATGCCAACGAGGAGGGATAAAAACCAATTGTAGATCCTCACGAACTATTTCTTGACCGAGGAAATGCCTTGGGTGACCTACCATGTTCGCCACTCACTCTGTCCGCCACTCATACTTAGTTGCTTTTAACAATCTAAGGCAGATGTGTGACAGACTGACTAGCTGCAGAACTTCTGGAGAGTTCTCTGGGTGGAGGGTTATCTGAGCATGCCTGGCACAGGTGCATGTGGGTGACTGAACTTTTAGCGGCATCGTCCTGACTGGAATGTCATTCTGCTGCCTCTGCTTGCTCCTGAGGTTGCTTGCTATTGAATTGACAGGTGGAAAGAAACTTTTGTAAACGAATTCTTTTCCGTATTCTTTATTGCTGTGAGTAGAGAGTGGTATAGATGGGAAGAAAGCAAAATTGCAGATCGAAAAGAGGAAAGCCAAGGCAGATGCTAATGGTTAGATATGTAAGTGCAGTTGGCAGAGTAGTAAGGCAGCCATGTTAACTGCTCTCTGAATAGTTTAAAATCTTCTGGAATAAACATTTGGGGATTTCATAGGTGATATGTAAGGATTTTTTTCTGCTTGTCCAGAAGGTAATCTTGGACCCTTTTAGAAATTACAACAGTATGCCCCTCTCTCACTTTAAAAATAAAACTTCAGTTAAGAAAGTAGAGAGGTGGTTTTTTGGTTTGTGGTATGTGCATATGTTTGTGTGTGTGCGCGCACGTGCGTGCATACATGTGTGCTCCCGCCTGCTTCTACAGGCTTTTGTAACCAAAGTGAATAGAAATGGCTTTGAAAGATTGGGGGTGGGTGGCTGTGTATCCTTTAGGTCTGTGCTGGTCTGTTGCCTCAGGGTCTATCATCGTAAACCTGGAATAGGGAGGGGCATGGGGATGGGTAAGGGAAGAAAAGTCAGGGAGCAAAGGTGGGGGTTGAAACAGAGCATTTGTTGACTGGTTATCAGTTGATATCATTTCACATATTGCTTCCAAGAAACCTGTTTTTATTTCCTGTTTATAGATGAGTAAACTGAGGTGAGAGAAGTTGAGCGTGTTAGAGGAGAAAACTAGGGAGTGGCAGAGTTGACATTCACGCCTCCTGTTGTGCGACTCTAAGACCCATTCTTTTTGTTACACCGTGACGCCCCCATGCAGGATGAAGTGTCTGTCCTGTCAGCCTCTTGTGACGAGGACTTTGTAGGTAGGCATCGTCTTCGATGAGATGTGAGATGTCTAGCCAGCGCGTTATGATCACATGCTGGATGACTGCTGAAGAATTTGTATATGTTGATTACGGTCTGGCTAAAGAGCATAATATTTGACTGCTAAAGATTAATTAAAGTATGTAGTAAAGTTTTTTGCTACTTAAACACATAATTTCCAGCAAAGAAAAGGCTGATTAAAGTATGTAGTTACATAAAATCTTTCCAGATATGTTATTTTCTCTTTAAAGAGACCATTTAAAATTTTATTTGTGGTAACATAATATTGTTTTACAAACATTTATGAACCTCATAGTGGCCCTAGAATGTTTTATGGAGACTTTACTGAAGTGAACTGAAATGATGAATTACTTAAAAACTGGTAAAACAAATTTTCTAATTACATTTCATATTTATAGATTGAAATCATTCTGTTCTTGGAACTGTGGGTCAGACCCTCAGTCTTGCTATGGAATGTGCTAACGTGGTTATTTACACACCCCCATCCTCCCCACGGATGCTGCAGAGCCTGGCTCTGTGACCACCTCTCCTCCATCACCCTTAGCCCCCAGAGGGAACCGCCTCTGAACTCCTTATTGATACTGGTCCCCATTCCTGGTGGCCTTGGTGAACGGTGTCTCTGGGCTAGCTGTGAAACATGCTTCTCCGGTGGGTCTTCTGGACTCATATAATGTATCCATTGCAGCCTGCCCATGGCCCTCAGCTTCTTTATTTATTCCTCTACCACCTGCCAGCATAACTCAGGTGTTTCTACATCTCTGAGAGTTGACCATTGCTTCTGAGAGGCTTCTAAGAGCCATACCAGCAAAAAGTTTGCTCAGTTCCCAGGATTCTTTGCATGAATGTTAAATACCATTCAATAAAATATCCCTGATTTAATGAAATCTTCCTTATTCAGCCTTTCATTCCAGCCCCCTTGATCAAACACCCTTAAAACCACATCACAGGAGAATGGTCCCGACTCCTGCTAGTTCTTAGGTACGTAGTTTTCCAGGGACACAGTCCTTTTCCACTCTTATCAGACCCAGCATAGCTCCAGGTGGATTATGTTGAGATTTAACCGTGGTTATCAGCCCTGGAACTTGGAAGTATGGCCAGGTCCTCACTGAGGTCCTCTGTCAGTTTCTTATCACTGCTATAACAAATCACCACCAATTTAAGTGGCATAAAGCAATACAAATTTATTATCTTACAGTTTTGAAAGTCAGAAATTCTAAAGTCAAGATGTCAGGAGAACCGAGTTCATTTCTTTGCCCTTTCTGGTTTCTAGAGGACATCTGCATCCCTTGGTTTATGACCCCTTCCTCCATCTTTAAGGCCTACAGCATAGCCTCTTCAGGTCAGTCTTGCTTTCTCACCCTCTTGCTTTCTCTTTTTTTCTCCTGTTCTTTCTCTCACTCTCTCTGTGACCTCTTTCTCTGACACTGACCCTCTTATCTCCCTCTTATAAAGAAAGATCCTCGTCATTATATTGAACCCACCCATAATCTTCACATCTCAAGATTTTAACTTAATCATATTTGCAAAGTCCCTTTACCATGTAAAGTAATATGTTGACAGATTCTAGGGATTAGGACACAGATATCTTTGAAGGTCTCTTCTGTCTATCACAGGTACCTTTTGTTTTGTGGGAGAGGGGCTGTTGTAGTACAGAATGCTAGATAGCTCTTCTTAGAGGAACAAGGGGCTGCCTTGTGCCAGGGACCACCCATGCCCCTCCTATCAACTAGCTTGCTGTCTTCTTCTTCTGCCTGTTTCTGCGGATTACTCCTGGCACTATTTTTGTTATTCCAGGAGTCTGGGAAGTTGATGCCAAGATGGGGTAGTCTGGAAAGATGGGATCATCCATGCTGGGAAACATCTGGGAAAATGCCATATAAGAGAAAATAGTGGGGGAGATGAGATGAGCTAGGAGAGCCTTTCACCCATGAAGCAAGTCTGACTCTGAATGGTGAACAGGAAAAGCCTTAGAGTTCCCTGTGGTCTAAGGGAAGTTCAGTAATGCTATTGGGGCCCTCAAGCCAAAGTTGGCTGTCTTCGGAGTCTCTGTCTCCAAAGAATGGTTTTGCCTGAATGTCCCTGGCATTCATTCATCGGTCAGGAGCAGCAGCCGTGGGAGGTATAGCCTTGGCACAAACCTGTCATTGGATTCCAGATCTCAGCAGATGGGGCCTTTGATCAGTTGTCCTCCTTGTATTTGCATATCTGTGATTAGCATTCACTTGTTGCCATGACACTCTTGACTTTCAAACATTACGAGAGAAAACTTAGACAATAAATATGTAGTCATAACATTACCGCATGATTCTTGAGAATGTAGTTTAAGTACTACAGAGAGGTACAAACTTCCTTGGCAGTTAAAAAGAAGGAAAGAGCACAAATATTTAGGACAATAAAAATGTTATGGTATTTGTAATGGACCCTGAAGAATGATTAATATTCCACTGGAGTGACATGGGCTGAGGGGTGAGGGCATTCCTCATGGAGCAAACGGCTGAGCACGGTTTCAGAAGGAGGATAGTCTGCAGTATGTCTGGGGACAGACAGTGCATGGTTCGATGTGCCCGAGGCATCAGACATCTGCAGGAAAACAGTGGTTTCTAACTAGGATCTTATGGTGGAGGGCAAGGATGGGTGGGCTAGGTAGGTGTTAACCAGCAATAGGGAAGGCAGGTATTCTGGGGGAGGAACTAGCTGGCGAAGAAGAAGAGGTCTCAGGGAAAGGAGTGAAGATGAACTAATTAATGGGTAACAAAGGTGCTTGTCATTAGATTTGAAAAGTGTCCAGGACTTGTGAGACCAAGGAATTAAAATCATCATTAATATAGTAAGTAGCTGATGATATTTTGTAGTGATGGTCAGAGAAGATTTGAAGGAAAAACTCAGACCAGAAGTCAGAGGGTGAAGGGCAGAGGGTGTCTCAGAATCTTGTAGACTATAGCGAAGAGGAAAGTAGAGGCAGATGCAGGTAAGTGGCATGAATTACTGAAGACAAGATGTCAGGGTAATAAAGTACCCCTTTTCTGTGTTCCCACAGTACAAACATTTGTCATGGACCGACCAACAATTACAATAAGTGTGTGATAAATACTATCTGCCCTGGCAGATTGTGGGTACCCCGAAGACTCATTCATCTTTGTAGCACCAGGATGTGGTTCAAAACCAGGACCATATGAGTATTCAATAAGAAATTGTTGAATAAATGAATGGGGAATGGATATCAGGAAATGAAAACCAGTATCAGTTGGGTACATACTGAGCGATAAGCACTCTCAGGAAATTTTGCCTATAATATTTTACTAATTTTCCGGTAATCCTATGAAGTAGGTATTCCCATTTAAGAAATGAAGAGATTGAGGCGTTGAGGAGTTACATAACTTGCCCAGTTTCCCATCACTAGTAACTGGCAGAAACAGCAAGATGCTGGAGTGGATGGGGGATGGGAGCCGAAGTTTCCTTCATTGAGGAGGGCTTTGATGTGGTTTTTGAAAAATCTGGTTTTGGTTAACACTAGGAAGTTAAAGGAGTTTGTGAATGAAAGGTACAATTTAGTGGTAAGGCAGTGGACTTTCAGATGATGCAGTGAAAATGAGACTATGGCATAGTGAATAGGGCTAGAATGGTCCAGTAATTGAATAGGGATGAGAGAATGGAAAGATACAGCTGCAAGAATGAGTTTGAAACCCTGGGATTTAGGAACCATTTCTTCAACATTACTTTGCTGAGGAACTATAGCACAGAATATAAAACAGTAGAATAAAAAAAAAATAAAACCAAGTTATGCTATTAGTTATGAGTTATCTATTACTATGCAACAAATTACCTCAACACTTAGTGACTTGAAAAAAACATATATTATTTTACAGTGTATGTGGAATCTGGTTATGGCTTGGCTGGGTCCCCCAGCTCACGGACCCTCACAAGGCTTCAGTCAAGGTATCAGCTTGGGCTGCATCATCTCAAGGCTTGACTGGGGCGGAATCTGCTTCCCAGATCACTCATAATATTATCGGCAGAATTTAGTTCCTGGCAGGCTGCAGGACTAAAGGCCTCAGTTCCTTACCACTTGGCCTCTCCATAAGGCTCATGTGGTAGCTGGCTTTATCAAAATGAGCGAGTGAGAAAGAGGAAGAGAATGCCAGCAAAATGGAAGCCACAGGCTTTTATAACCTTATATCAGAAGTAATGTTTTGTTAGAATCAAGTCACTAGGACCAGCTCACCCACAATGTGGGGGCAGGGATTACATAAGAGAATGAATACCAGGAGGTAGGAATCGCTGGTGGCTATTTTAGAAGCAGCCTACTACAAAGTGATTTGCTAGAGATAAGATATTCTCTTACAAAAGAAGAATTAGGGAGTAAGTTTTTGGTGTGGAGGTTAACATGAAATCAAAGAGAAATTGGTTATAAATAACTTGGATCTATAAGGAAATCGAATGATTTATTCACACTCAGGTTTATCTTTATGATTCACCTTGTGCAATAAGCTTTCTCGTAAGAAGTTACCTGCAGCCAATCTGATCCTTTTTTAATTGAAGTGTTGGTTAGAACCTTTCACTGTATCATCCTCATCTAAACATTTGATCACAGATTTGAAATCATATGCTTTTTCAATGACAGATGCACTTTTACCAAATTATCGAATGATTCAATGATAAAGGCATTTCTTGTGTTTCAGGAGCCTCAGTTAAGTTTTGAAACACACATTCTGTGACTGGACAAGGTTTTTTTTTTCTCCCTCATGGTCTCAGTGGTCAAAGAATAGCGACCGAGATAAAGTCCTATCTACATTGATGGTCAGTTGCAGGAATTCAATAAAGAAGGATTCACTCTTGTTAATGGAAGAAGACAGTGTTTTTATCCCCTGACCCCAGAATCTTGTTACTGTGGATGGAAAGGGAGTTTTAAAGGTCTCCTACATCTTTGCGGGAGACAAATTCAATCAAGACTCTACCTTCTCACAAGGTGCCAAGACCATTTTAATGTTAGAAGGGTAGCCTCTTTAACAGATGGTGCTGGGATAACTGGAGAGCCATAGGCAAAGAATGAAGTTGGACCCCTGTCTCACACCATATACAAAAATTAACTCAAAATGGATCAAAACCTGAATATAAGATCTAAAACTATGCAACTCTCAGAAGAAGACAGGGGAGTAAATCCAAGGAGTGGCCTTGGATTAGATAATGTTTTCTTAGATATGATATCAGAAGCACAAGTAACAAGATAACTTTGACTTCATCAAAACGAAAATCTTTTGTGCTGCAAAGGACACCATCAGTGAAAAGCCCACAGATGGGGAGGAAATATCAGAAGGTCATATAACTGATAAGGCACTTGCATAAAAATACATAAAGAACTCTCAAAACAACTCAATAAGACATAAAAATAACCCAACTTAAATGTGGGCAAAGGATTTGAATAAATAATAAAGATGATTTAGGAAAGGTCAAAAAACACCTGAAAAGATCCTCAATATCACTAGTCATTAGGGAATGCAAATCAGAACCATAATGAGATACAATTTCACACCTACTAGTATATCTAATGAAAAAGACAACCAAAAGTGCTAGTGAGTATGTGGAGAAATTGGACGCTTATATCTTAATGGTGGTATAGCTGCTTTGGTAGTTTGGCAGCTCCTCAAAAATTTAAACATAGAGTTAGCATATGATTTCTCAATTCCACTCCTAGTATATACCCCAGAGAATTGTAAACATATGTCTTCACAAAAACTTGTATATGAATATAGTAACATTATTCATAATAGCTGAAATGTGAAAACATCCAAATATCAGCTGATAAATGGATAAACAAAATGTTTATAATGTATATAAACACTGGACTGCTATTTGGCAATGAAAAGGAATGGAGCATTGATAAAGGCTACAGCAGCAGTGAACCTTGAAAATACTGTGGTGAAAGGATCCAGACACAAAACGCCAGATGTTGTAAGACTCCATTTATATGAATTGTCTAGAATAGACAAATCCACATGGAGAGAAAGTTGTACGGAGTGGCTGGGTTTGCGGGGAAGGAGGGTTGGGAGTGACTGCTAATGGTTCTGGAGTTCCTTTCTGAGGGGAGGAATATGCTCTATGAGTAGACAGATGGTGGTGACTAATGCACAGCTTTGTGTATATGTGAAAAACCACTGGATTGCACACATTAAAGGAGTGAATGTTGTAGTATGTAAATTATATTACAAAAAAGCTGTTATCAAAGAAACCTCTCCCTATTTTACCTCTTCTGAGTCTTGAAATTAAAAAAAAAATTTACTTTTCAATTACAGTTGACATTCAATGTAATATTAGTGTCTGGTGTACAGCATAGTGGTTTGACATTTATATAACTTATGAAGTGATCACCCCGATACATCTAGTACTCACCTGGCACCATACGTAGTTATTGTAATATTATTGACTGTATTCCCATGACTATTTTTTAACTACCAATTCGTACTTCACTTCTTAATCCCTTCACTTTTTTCACTCAGTCTCCCAGTCCCCCTCCCATCTGGCATCCATCAGTTTGTTCTCTGTATCTCAGTCTTGAAAATTAATAAAACAAACGATAGTCTGGACTATATTGAAATTGCCTTTGAACAAATAACTTTGACCAATTTAAACTTTTAGCCATTGGCATTTCATCACATGTTTCTTAGGTAAATTACGTTATATTCCATTGAATCTATCTGACTCTACCACAAAAATCTGTCACAGCAACTTAATCGCATATCATTCAAAGAATTTTAGAGTTCCATTCAGCATGGATATGAAGGCCAGAAAAAAATCCATTCTTTATCATTTCAGTGTTTTGAGTTTTCATTATCATTTTGTTACTAAAGATGAGTTAATCTAACAGATGTAATTAGATGAGATGCTAACACTTGTCACGTAAAATCTTCTTAGAAAAAATTCAAATTCTAGCATCTCATTCCCTAAATTCTCAATTCTGTTTGTAAAAGCAGACATAATTATTTCTGAAACATAGGATCTGATGTATTTAATGTATTTTAAAATAATATATTTCTAAGCACAAGATATATAATAACAAAAATAAAAAATGCCCTCAAAGAGGATATTACCATGCATGACAGCTTATTTTTTAATTTGGCAAATTTTCTGCCAAGTTCTAAGCAGCTGGGGAGAGTAGCAAGTAACAAAATAAAGCAGATTTATGGAGCCCACACATGGCAATATTTTTGTGTAAAATTAGTCAAAATCATTATACTTGTAGATGAAAAAATGGATTCCAACAAGTTTGCATTTTTTTAAAGAGCAGTTGTATTTGATCTCAGTGAACTGGAAGAACTGAGCAATTTATTAGATTTGTTGACTACTGGCATTGTAACTCACATTAAAATCTGAGGAAGTCTGCCATGCATTAGCTCTCAGAAATTTAGGATAACAATATGATGATTTTCAGTAAGTAGAATTCAACCCATTCTGCAGTCTTCATATCTTCATATCCAAGGAACTGAGGTGAAATAAACCATTAGAAGAATTTTCCACTGCAACACCTTTGTTTTGTTCTTAGGTATACCTAAACTTTTCTGATAACAAAGGATGGAACAGACATAAATGTGCCTCATTTTGAGAAAATTCAATGGACACTACTTCAATTTTAAAATATAAGTCAGAGAAATGACTGGTTCTAGATCTGGGGCAGTAGAGGAACCAGACAAACCTAGAATGAAGTAATGAAACATACAGTAAGGAAACACTATATATATATATATATATAGTGGCCTATCAAAAGGATACATGATCCAGCTTGAAGGGGCTTCTAGTCAAATCTAGGACAATTTGAACATCAAAATAAGTAAAATAATGGATTATAAACCATTTAAAAATTAGAAACCTATGAGTTTATTCCAAAAATAAATGGATAATTAAATAGGAGAGAAGGAACAGTTCTTGCTAATAGTTGAATACCAAGGGGCAGCTGGTAAATGTGTGGGAGCACTGGACTTGGAAACTTACTATGAGCTGTAGTAGTATAGGTCAGATCAGGAAAGAATAATCAATGGATTCTAAATAGAGGTAGAAATTTTGGTGAGGAACAGGATATTTATATGGATTTAAAGTGTCTCTTTACACACTGTTATAAGGGAGACTGAAAATTCAGTAAATACAAGGCGAAGAATCAGGTCTCACTTTGCACCTTGTCTTGTGCTCAAAGTCACTGTCACTCATGAGGAACTGATGGACATTGTCTACCTCCAGGTGTGATGTTCCTGGAAGGACATCACATCACCTGTGAAGTATTCCAGCTAAGCATACCTAACAGTATAATCATGAGGAAATATCAGACAAGTCCCAAAAGAGGAACTTGAAACAAAAGAGGGACTGACTGTATTTTTCCAAAATGTTAATATCATGAAAAATAAATAAAGGCTATGGAAATGTTTCAGATCAAAAGAGGTCAGAGACATGACAAGTAATGCAGTACCAGAATATAATGCTGTATATGGCACTGTTAAGTCAGTGACAATTGGAATATAAATTATAGATTAGGTAAAAACATTTTTTAATATTAAATTTGCCAAAGTTGACAGTTGCATTCAGGTTATATAACAGAATATTCTCATTCTTAGGGCATACACATTAAATTATTTATGAGTCAAGGCCATGATATCTTTAATTTACCATCAAATATTTCAGAAAAAATAGATATAGCTAGAGAGCTGGATACTTAGATATACAGTCCAGTAATAGAGCAAATCAGATAAAATATTAAAAACAGGTTAATCTGAGTAAAGGGTATATGGGTATTTTTCATATTTCTATTTTTATAATTTATAAATTTGATTTTAAATAAAAATTTAAAATATATCGTTGATCTGGGAAATGTTTGTTTCTCTTGGCAAGGAGGGATTGCTTGCTTGTGAAGAACTCAGCAAATGAATCCCTCGACTTGGGAAATGTCATGCTTTTCAAATATGATGATTTTGCAAATTAAAATTTGGATGTAAATTTGGGATTATGTTGAGAAGGAAAGGCAAAAGGCTAATTTTATTTCTGTTTAGGGGTGATTTGGTTACAAGAGAAACAAACCCATGTTAACCAAAAGACATTTATTATAAGGAACCAAGAGAAATTCATGAAACCCAACTGTGGGAAGTACTACTGGCCCCGTGGGAACTATTAAGATGTCAGACTCCTCTCCCTCTCTGCCTCTCTCCCTCTCTGCCTCTCTCCCTTCTTCCCTCCCTCTCCCCACTCCTTCTTTCCTCTCCCCTCCCTCTCATCTAGTAAGCTCTGCCTAGAACTACAGAGTTTCCAGATAGAAAAGTGAAGTCACTTCTTCAGCAAAGGTCATAGAGACATTTCTGGGTAACAGGATATGAGCTTTGTGGATACCCCAAGTAATTATTTTTATGTTGAAATTAAAGAAGAATCACCATTGCTCTTTAATTAGTAACTTAATAAATTTAATTTATAATTAATAATTTAATTGTGGTATTAATTTATTTTAAGGGTAATTTAAGTTATAAAAAATTATAATTTGAGCTGTGATATGCTTAGATTCTCCTTTTATAAAGATCACATTGGCATACCACAGAGAGTAGATTTTAGAGAAACAAGAATGAATGGATTGTGAGTTATAGTTTAGATGCTGTTATTATAGTCCAAGCAAAACATGATGACTAGGGCTGGGATCATAGCAGCGTGAAGGTAGAGAGAAGGGGATGAATGAGAAACATTTTAAAAGGCTACAAGTGGCAGGCGGTGTTGGATTGAATGTGAATGACTGAGGGGAAGGAAGGTTTCAGGGATGCCTCCTAGGCTTCCGGGAGGAATGAATGGTAGAGATGGAAAGCATTAGGGGTGATTTTGGGGAGGAGTGGCCATGAACTCAATATGGGTCTTTTTTAGTTTAAGAAACTAAAAAGACACAAATGGAGCTCTCAGGGAGTTAGACACCTGGCCCAACTTCAGACACGGAAGAGAGTTGGTGTCGAGATACAATCTTGATGAAGATGCTAAGTATACCATTCAAAGCCATGGAAATTTATGCAGTAACTTCAAAAGGAGAAAAAGAGGGAGAGGATACAGGTGTTTAAGCCAAATCCTAAAAACTCCAACATTTAAGGAATAGATGGAGGGGTAGGATCTCCAACAAGAGACTGGGAAGAAATGGCTGGAGATGTAGGGGAGAAATCAGTAGAATATAGTGCTGTCAAAGGCACTAAGAAGTTTCAAAAAGGAGCAAGTGGTTAACTGTCAGATAGTGCTGATAGTTAAGTAAGATGGGGCGGCTATCATTCTTATCCCCTTCATGCAAATGAGATGCCTCTTAAGGCTCATAGCGCTTAAATGACACCCTCAGGATCATGACACTATTAGCTGATAAAGCTGGATTTTGGACGCATGTCTCCCTGAATCTAAAGGCTGTGCTTTGAAGCATCGCCTCATTCATTTAGTCAGCACATATTTATTTTGTACCTACTACGCATAATGGATACTGGAGATAACATGATAAACAAAACCTACACCTTCTAGGCCCGTACTCATGCAGTTGTGATTTGGTACACATTTGTGCAATTTGTAGGGAGTGGGTAAAACAAACTATATTAGTTTTCTGTTGCTTCATAACAAATGAGCACAACTTTGTGGCATGAAACAACACCTATCTATCATCTCATGTTCTGTAGGTCAGAAGTTGGCGGGGGGGGGGGGGGGAGGTGGGTCTTCCTGGGTTCTATGTTGAGTCATACAAGACCAAATTCCAAATTCAAGGCTGGCCTGGGCTCTTATCTGGAGATTTGGGAAGAATCTACTTTCATACTTCCTCTGATTATTGGCTGAATCCACTTCCTTGCTGCTGTGGAACCGGAGGTCTCGGTTCCTTGCTGGCTGTCAGCTTGGGGACCTTCTCAGCTCCTAGAGGGCTCTTACAAGTCTTTGTCAGGGCTTTGTCACAGACCCTTTTACAGTAGTGCAGCTTACCCCTTCACGACTGATAGCAGGAGCCCTCATGTACCTCAGGAGCTGAATCTCTCTGACGTCTCTGCTGTCAGGCAGACAAGCCTCTCTGTTTTTTAACGACTTATGCTATTAGTTTAGGCCCACTTGGTAATCCTCCTCTGGCCACAGAACCTAACAGAATCATGGTGTCTCATTGTACTCACAAGTCCCACCCACACAAAGGGGAGCAGGCTCTATAAAGGTGCGAGTCACTGGGGGATGATCTTAGAGTTCGTTGTACCACACAGGCACAAAGCCCTTGTTGCTTTCTTTTGTCTGAGATCTCTTGTTTTCAAAAATTTCATTGTTTGAGAAAGAAAAATGCACGTGAACAGTCCATCGACTTAAAAATAGCAGCATCAGCATTCCCAGAAAAAAGCCTGGTCCCTTTCTGTGGGCACCAGCTTCCAGAGTGGAAACACGTAAGATGATTGTCCAGCAAAGCGGACATGTTTCCCTTCGCCACGACACCACAGATGGGAGGCTCAGCTGCCTTTCTGGGAAGAGGGACTGCTCTGGTCTGCATGGAAGGCCACCCAGGAGGGAGCGCGTCCATGTGCGGATCTGAAGGAAGAGTGCAGTGCCACGAGCACAGCCTCGGATTCTCCCACAGCTGCTTCGTTGCCTCTCCCAGAGAGATCAAGACAGACCGCTGTCCGGAGGACCAGAGTCCAGGATGCTGGTGATTAAGGGGGAAATAATGCTCTGGGGATGAGCAGCCCCAGGGGCCTACTGCCCAGCTTCCCAGTGAGCTTGCAGCTCTCTGCTTTCCGAGTTATAGCAGGATGTCTTGTCTTTGGGGAAAGAAAAGGGAGAGACAGGGGTATGGACAGTGCAATTAAGAGGGCTGCCATGCCAGCCTCTGCGCGTCTGGAGCCTGAACTCTTGGCTTTCAGAGTGACAAAGCCTTCAAAAGGCCAGAGAAGCATCAGTGGACATGAATGGCAAGTCTCTGACAAGCATGCCATGTGTGATCTGCAAAATTACAAACAGACCTGGCATGCTTACTCAGAAGCCCAACAGAATCTGAGCACCGCTTACTGGTGTAAGTCATGGGACGGCAGGCGCTCGCTTCACTGGAACCGGCTTTGGCACTGAGAGAAATCATCATATGCTGTTTTTTTCTTCTTTTTTGGCTAATTCAGACCCCCAGGGAGAGACTTTGTTGTTGTGTCTGTGTCCTGTGCCTCTTTTGTAGTGCAGAGGAATCACGCAGCAGAGTCAATGGCTGTCTGAAAGTGCTGAAGAGCGGAGGGGGGCAGAGATCGTAACATGAGGGGCGTTTGTGTGAAAGGACTCAGATGCAGACAGGCACCTGGCTGGGGTCAAACCTTTGTTCTGCCTCCTACTGTCTGGGTGATCTCAGATGTGTTGATTTTTCTTTGTGATCCCCACTAAGCTCCCCTGAGTCCCAGTTTCCCATCTGTAAAATGGGGGGAGAATAATGTCTATAAGTAAGTATTCAATAAATAATAGAATGGGATCTGAAATGTAGGTTGTATCTCATACTACATTCAGTGGCCCTGTTGGCTGCCTAATCAGAAGCTATCCCTCTCACTTTCTTCAGGGCTGGAAGAACCTGTCTCCCATTACAGATTTTGGAAAGGCAAAATACTTGTCTTCCTAGTTTCTCTTATAGTCTTGACAAGGGACTGTGGCCTGACCCTAGCTTGGAACTGCTACAGTCACCTTGAAACTTTAAGGGGAGACATCACTGTCTGTAGAAAAAGGAAAAATGAGAAGAGAGAAAGCACAAAAGTCCATGACATTGGAGAGCCCCTGAGTTAATCCTGGAGCGTCTTTCCTGTGTTAGCGTTATCCAAGCTATGATGAGGAAACGAGTAAGCCTAAGTCTTTGTGGTTTAAAACAGTGGAGATTTTTTTCTCTGGAAGCCAGGCAGGTGGAACGATTTCATTTTAAATATTATAGATTATTGTGTCAAAGGAGCAAACATACCTCTAGAGGGTTTACAGTAATTTTCTAAATTCTCTTCTTGTTGCTCGTCTATTCCTCATCTAATCCATTGATAGACTGACCTTTCCATAATTATATTTTTCACTTTTATAAGATAGTTGTCACTGTAGTCATGCTGTGTAACAAACAGCCCCTAACCTCAGTGGTTGATAATAACAAATGTGTTTTCCAGGTCTGTGGGTCAGCGGTGGTTTTGCTGGGGTCAGCTGGGGTTGCTTGTATTTGACTTGACACTTGTGTTGAATTCGGGTCTGCTCCACCTGGTATATATTCTCATTGGTAAGGAAAGACATGCAAATAAACCAATCCATACAGGCACATTTAACATTTCTGTAGGTGTCACATTAGTTATTTTTTGGTCAAGTCGAGTCACATAGACGATCAAAGAAATAGTGGCGGGCATGAATATGTTGCCTTCTATACTGAAAGGCATTGAAAAGTCATGTGGAAAGTGATGTGGACACATAATTTTATTACAAGGAGGAAGTAAGAATTGGCATCAAAACTCCAATTTACCATACACATGCTAGTGAACTGATTACAACCTTTAATAGCCCCATCTCTCTCACAAAATAAAGCCTACCATCATAAATTGAGCATTTGAGACTAAGTTCTTGCTTTTTCATAATTTTCTCTCATGTCTTCTTATTCAAATCAAACTGGTCTGTTTTGTTCCTGATCATCCATGATCCATTTGCAGTCATATCTCTGTGTTCTGTTGATTACATTCATTGAGATAAGGCAGCCCTCCCCAAGTGAAGCCCAAGAACCCTTCCACGTATTCTGTCTTCTGAGTCTGCACCATAGTGTCTATTGAATTGTTGCTACATCTATTAAAGATGTAGTCCACCCTCATGATCTAATCATCTCCCAAAAGCCCCACTTTAATTTTGTTACATGCCATCCATGTCTTGGTTTGCACAATTAGTGCTTGATCATTTGTTTAAGGGACTTTGAGGAGGAGACACTTGTACTGGGTAATATTTGAGAATAGGGTATTTCTAAGGTTAACTCAAGTTAGATGTAAAATTAAGATAGTTACACAAAGTTATCTAGATAAATTATAATTTAATAATTATAAAGCGATAGAATTATGGTTGGTTTTTAAAATTATAATATAAAGAATGGAATGTTTTATTTCAAAAAAATGGTAAACAATAGCTTTTTTTCAATAGCATGCGTATTAAAATAGGACTGGTACACAGAAGAGTAATATCACTGTGAACGGATGATATGAATGGAAGAGTTTCATGTATTTAAATATTCTGTATTTTCCAAGCTGTTCACGTATTCTTCTGTTCTCCTTTCTCCAACTGACATGGGTAAATGAAGGGGACAGTTTTTTCCCATCATTAGTCACCCCAAGAACACTTTGTTCTAGCCTTTAAGGTCATTTCAGAGCTTGCCCTCTGCTATTTCTGTGTCACTTCGGGCCACCAGCATCTTTGCCAAGGCTGGGGGACTCTGTCCCTTGGCTCTGGCCTTCCTGAAGCACTTGTATCCAGTCCCCCTGAGATCCTGCCATCTGGTCAGCAGCAGCCAAGTCCAGCCACGCATTGGACTGAGAAGAGTGGACCTTTGCTTAGTTTCCCTTCTCTCTCCTTAATCACACGGCCTTCTGTCTCTATTCCCACTGTATAAAGAACCTCTAACCTAATCTCATCCAGGATTCCAGGCTGTACAAAAGCAAGAACCAGACAGGAAATATTTTCTGATGAAAGAGACCCAAACAGGCCAAGCTGTGCCCTACTGGATGGGGAGAAAGAAAATATCAGGAGAACCAATTTGAAGTTAGTATGTCTTGTGGCACATGAGGCATGCTCTAGTGCGTTCTAGCTATTTGTACTTCCTTTCTCCCGCTAGATGGAAAACTCCTTCACCCACAACTCCATATCTTGTACATTTGAACTTGTTTCACACAGACTGTAGCTTCTTAACAACAGAAATTTATTCCTCATGGTTCTGAGTGCTGGCGTTCTGATATCAGGGTGCCAACATGGTCATGTGATGGCTCTCTTCCAAGTTGCAGGTGTCTCATCATATCCTAACCTGACAGGAGTGGCTAGGAAGCTCTGTGGGGTCTCTTTTATAAGAGTATTAATCCCATTATGAGGGCTCCACACTCATGATTTAATCACCTCCCAAAGGCGCCACATTATTTTTGTTATAGGACAATACATATTTATGCCAACTCCCCAGAGTTAATTGCAAGTTATATTTCCTTTTTATCCTTTCAGACATTTTATGTATAAACTTAAAAAATATGAATATGCATTTGTACACCATGTTTTATACAAATGAGATTATAGTGTACATAAGTCATAATTTGTTGGTTTTTGTACTCAAAATCCTTTCAAATCAGCATTTATGTGTGATACAGATTTATGCATATCTTTATATTTATTTACAATTTGTGGTTAGCTCTGGGAGTGAAAAGTAGGAGTCTGAGCGATGAAAGGGAAAGTTATTTTTCACCATATACCTCTATATACTGTTTGGATTTTTAGCATAAATATATATTGTCTTTATAATAAGAATAATGTATTTATAAAAAGGCATGTAAATCAAACCGAGGTTTCTTTCTCATTTCTGCCACTAGCTGTATCTCTGCATATCAGCATTATAGATCTACTTAATTCCCAAATAACTTCCCTTTGACAGCATGAAAGCATTTGCTAACGTGAATATCCTGTAACTGATGTTTTCAAATATAGGATGGCTTTCAAATATAGGTTTACTTTATATTGTGAATGAAGATGCCTACGCCTCATGAGAGAATACCACGGCTCATGTCAGAGAGGTTGGCAAGTGGAAGACTGTGCCACTGGGAAGAAAGAGTGAAAGACAGACTTTGCCATTGGAACATCCGTCATGGAAAAAGCCTCATGCTCATTGTCAAATATATTCAACTAAAGAAAGAATTGACAAGATGTCTTTATCAGTTTCACGAAGGTATAAGAGAGAGGGAGGAGGCAAAATAGAAAGTCAAGCAGTAGGTAAATTGTTGCCTTATGAAGTTTTTGAAAATAGATTTATATTTAAAATAGTTGGGCAAAAAATGAAGATCAAAAGTGACTCTGGACTTGATTCCATGTTAATTTTGACCAAGAAAGATTTAATGATATACTAGTAGCAGAACTGTATGAGCACATGATCATATCACTATCAAGTTCATAGCAGTCATGAAAGAGAAATCTGGCTATAGATAAAGGAGCCATTGGTCTATTAAATTTACACGTTCACACATTTGAAATGTTTTACTTGCAAAGTCTTGCCTTTATTCATGAAGCTTCTGGTATGGTATTCAGATAGCATGGCCTATAACTGAGGATGCAGATCCTAGTTGTGATGTGCATTTATTGTTCCCAAAGTTCTTTTAAAAATTATCCTTCAACTTTTAATTTTTTAAAATATAAGCTTATTTTTAATAAGCTTATATTGTGGCAAAATATACTTAACAAAATTGAGCATTTAAATTATTTTTAAGTGTGCAGTTCAGTGACATTAAGTTCATTCATGATATGGGGTAACCATTACGACTGTTCATTTCCAGGACATTTTTAACATCTCAAATAGAAACTCTGTACCCATTAAATAATAACTGCCCATTCCCTCCTCCTCCTCCAAACTCTGGTAACTTTTATTCTACTTTTTGCCTCTATGGATTTGCCTATTCTAGGTACCTCATATAAATGCGATCATACAATATTTGTCCTTTTGTGTCTGGTTTATTTCACTTAGCATAATGTTTTCAGGATTCATCCATATTGTAGTATGTGTCAGAATTTCATAACTTTTTGCAGCTGAGAAATATTTTATGTATATACCACATTCAAAAATCTACTCATCTCTTGACACTTGGGTTGTTTCCACCATTGTATCTGTTTGATTCCCTGATTTCAGTTCTTTGTGGTCTATACCTAGGAGTAAAATTGCTGGATCGTATGGTAATTCTATGTTTAACTTTTTGAGAAACTTCCTGTTTACCATAGTGATTGCATTTTCACATTTCAACCATCATTGCATGAGAGATCCATTTCTTCACATCCTCCTCACCAACACATTTTGTCTGCCCGGTTTTTTTTTTTTTTTTTTGATAACAGTCATCCTAGTGGGCGTGAAGTGGTATCTCACCTTTGATTTGCATTTCCCAGGTGACAAAGGTGTTGAGCATCTTTTCATGTGTTTACTGGCCATTTGTATATTTTCTTTGGAGAAATGTCTAGTCAAGTACTTTGCCTATTCTTAAATTGGTTATTTTTTTTGTTGTTGCTGTTGAATTGTCCAGAGTTTACCTTTTTCATGTTAACTGTTTCTTCTTGGCCATGTGTACTGCCAGGAAAACATGCATCTGATCACCCAGGTTATTTGAGAGCTTGGGGGCCTTGAGAAGCCTTCACTGGATGTCGCATACCGGTTGCACTGAGTCTGCATTCCCCCAGGCTTTGTCGTGTATAATTTTACAGCCTCCTTCCAACTATCTGACAGCTTTCTCCGATGCTCCAGGCAGTCTTGAAGTGCTTAGAGAGTAACCTCCCAATCCATCAGCTCTAATCCAGTGGTTAAGGGGAGTCAGTGTGTAGCTGACTTCCATAAGATAACTGAGGCACTAATTCTGTGGATCCCAGAGTTCCCCAGTAGGATCCAGGATATTTAATCACAATGGAACTAGCTTAATAATAATCCTTTATTTCTTTGCTTTCCCTGGCTCATTTCCTGATTTTCCTGGTGTTTCCTATCATCTCCTCTGAAACAAACAACTTGCACTTGAATCCTTGTCTTGTGATCTGCTTCTGGGAAATGCCAGCTAAGACAGAGGCACAGGCTATGTGCAGTACACAGACAAGTTGATACTATGAGATTGGGTAGAGTGGGGAAGTTTTTGAACCTTCGTTCAGTTACTGTCATTCTCCAGGATCTTCTCTCTATGGGCTCCTTAAGAGAACTCCTTTCCTTGGTGGAGTAAAATGGGAGACCCTTCAGCGTGACTTACTTCACACTACCAGTAGGCAGTTGAGGAGCAGTTGCAACTCTTTATGAGATATTAAAGTCCTTTACTCTTGTTTTCTATGGAAAAACTGCTTTAACTTTACTCTCTGTTTACTTTTTCCAATATGATATCCCTTGGTTAGACCAGAGAGTAGCTTAACAGCAAAGCGTGGACATGGTCTTAGAATAAGATTCTCTTCCAAATTTTGAGCGATTGATAAATATGAACTCACAGCTAAGAATTTCACAGGCAATTTGTTGCTTACTCCTGTTACTACTTTGATTTCCACCTTTCAGTTGCAAAAACAGAGATTTAGAATAATGTCTAAAGCATAGTAAGCATACTATAAATCTTAGCTGTTATTTTTATTATATTAAAAATTTTGATTCTGTAACTTAAATATTTCAATCAATGAATAGGACATAGGCAAAAGGCTGACTTCTCAGACTTGCATTTGCAACAAAAGTGGAAGGAATAACTAATATACTAGTTAAAGGACTCAGGTTTCAAATATCTCAACATTTTTAATTTAGGCAAAAAAAAAATTATAGCACAAGTATAGGATGTGGGAGCCCTGGCCAGACAGCAGTTGACCACACATTTTACGCGAGCCAGCAGTGTGATGTGGTTACTCCAACGTGGTGTCCGGCATCGTTCTCAGACGACATCTGACCAGAAGACGGGTGTGCTTCTCCTCGGTCACCTCAGATGTGCTCACTGCAAGGACCAAAATGAGAGATCTTGCTGAAGTAGGAAGCTACCAGAAGACTTTTAGGATGGTAGAATGTTCTGGAAGCCCTGCTGTGTGAGGAACACTTGAGGGCACTAGCCTGTATTCACTGGGTCTGGGAGGTGTTGTGTAATCATGAGCTTTGGAATCAGATAGACCTGAATCGAAACTTAGCTCCTCTACTTTGGAATCAGATAGACCTGAATCGAAACTTAGCTCCTCTACTTCGTAGCTTTGAGACAGTGGGCAAGATACTCTCTGCACCACGGTTCCCTTTTCTTTAAAGTTGGAACACTCGTATGTGCTCTTACAATCCTATAATGTCCAAATAAGAAATTATATGCCTAGTACTTGGCATATATCAGATGTATAGTAAATACTTTTTCATTCTTTCAAATATTTGGAGGGTTGTCAAACAAGTAATTAGCATAGTTCACTCCCCCGCCCCGAAAGACAGAAGCAGGACCGATTGCGAGTAGTTACAGGGGAGTAGCCTACTAATAATTTGATTGTTTTACGAAATGCAGATGCCTCAAAATTCTAGCCTTTGCCTAGAACTTGAGACTGGTGTAGCCAACTCTGTATGGTGGACATCTCAAACATAATGTGGTCAAAGCAAAATTTTTGGGTTACCTACATTGCCTGCAAACATGGTCAACCCTCATTTTTCCACATTTTAGCAAATTGTACCACCACCTGCTCATTTGTTCAAATCAAATATCTTGGGGTGGCATGTAATTCTTCTTTCTCTCATTCTCCTACTCTGACCCCAAGTCATTCAGTCAGCCTAGTTAGCCTTGGAAACCCTAATCCCAAAACATACCCCAAATGCATCCTCTTCTGTCTCCAGGATTATCACCGCAGTCCAAGCTGTCAAAATTTTTTCTCTGATTTATCACAGTAGCCTTGAATTCGGTTCCCTTCTTCTACTTTTGCGACTTTGAATTCCATTCTCTACACGTGAGCAGTATTTTAAAGACTCCCATTTAATAGCTTCCCATTGCAGTTAGAATGGAACCCATGATCCTTATCAAAGCTGGAAAAGCCCAATGTCGAATGGTCTCAGCCCACCCTTCCAGCTAGTCTACCAGCACTCTGGACCTAGCCCACCAGTTTCCTGTCACATAATTTATTTCCTCTCTTCTTTTGCTAGACTAATCAGATTTCCACCTTAGGCCCTTTGTCTCAGCTATTTCTTCTGCTTCAAACACTCTTCCCCATGAACTCCATTGTTACATCTTACAATAAGCCATATTTGATCACCTTTTCTTTAGTAGTTATCCACTCAGTCTCACATTATTCTATTTTAATGTGTCGAATTGTACTTATTGCTATCTTACGATTTTCCTATTCATGTCTTTATTCCCCACACCTAAGGAAATGCTAGTAACATATATTTATACACAGATTCATGAACAATGGAACAAAATGCTCCACAAAATGGGAGGTCCCTTATCAATGAAAATATATGAGCATGCTCTCTTTGGTAATCATATTAACAGGTATTATAGAAAAGATTCCTGTCAGGTCCAACTAGATGACTACTGAGATTTCTTCTAATCCACAGAGTCTATGCTGTTATTGACAGTATCTAAAAAGTCATTTCAAGTGTGAAGAAATCAGTAATTTGCTTTGCGTATTACTTTTCCAAAAGAAAAAGGAAAAAAGGAATGGAAGGAGAGAAGGAAAAATGGGTGCACCAACACAAACATAATTAATTAGTTGACTTTCAGGAGTTTAGTTGCTAGGCCTGAGATAAATATCACATAGACCCCTGAGCACTGACAGCTGTGGAACACGCACCCACAAGTGAGCGTCTGCCATGTGCCGTTTTATCACTGCGTCTGTCTCAGATGTTGGAATTTGTCCTTTTCTATAAAAATCAAAAAGCAGATTCATTCTCTTCCATGTTCTTTCATCTGTTCCTTGTTTGAACTGTATAAATATTATTTGCATGGCATGGGTTTCTGACCTCGACTGCCGGAGACCAAATCGATTACCCCTGAGCTGCTCAGTTTGCCATCATTTAAAATCCCAGACTCTCTCTGGCACAGAAAAAGAACAATGGAAACTTGTCATGGTGTCTCTCTCGGTCTGTTTCTTTACCTTCATTTTTCTTTCAGTTTTCCCTTTTCATCCCCACCAGTTTCTCCTTTTCCTTTCTGAACGTCCCATGGGGCCCTGAGGGAAACTCAAATCCACTTTCACTGGCCATCTCAGTTTTGGTCACCAAATGAAAACATGAGATCCTTCCATGAACCCTGCAAAGCCACTAGGTTGGTAAACCTTGAGTCTGCCGGACACTGGTGTTCCAGTCTCCAAGGAGGGAGAGAGGGACCAAGGGACGTTCCTTCACGTGAGCTGCATGTGGTTTAGGTACCAAGTGGCAACATCTCTCACTCTCTCCACACAGCCCTGAGGGCAACCTGATCTGTCTTTAATCTGTTCCAACCACAGAGCAAATGTTTTAAATAAAATCTCTGCACAAGTGAGTCACTACTCTCTGGCTTTCATATGACATACCGAGGAGTGATGGTTTACTTTGCCTGAGTAACAAAATTAATATAAGAGAAACATTTTTGTTATGTGGTATCTTAAAAAAAAAACACAAAAAGAATAAAGAAGAGACATATGGGCCTGAGCAATAAAATTTGGATGAAAAAGTAGTTCCACTTGACACACGGAAAATAATGAAAAAACTGTAGTAAATTTTCTTGGCAGAAGGATAAAAAAATATCAACAGGAAGAAGTAGAAAAAACACTTTCACTAAACAGCTGTATTGACTCTAGTAATACCACTTATGTAAGGTCATGATCTCTTAAGAAGCTTCATTTCTATTACCATTTTTTAAAAAGATGTTTTATATTTAAAACTTTTCACTTTATAGGATGCTCGTGTAATTGGAGTCTGCATTACACTAGAGGAACGTGTTGATGCTTTTCTGTCTCCTTAGAGAGCTGGCTAATAGATAAATGCAGGCAGTAGTGGCTGCCTTCCTCTGGCTTGGGTGGGCGAGGTGTCTAGGGCATGTGAAAGTCTCTTTGCTATTCTGTCTGACCAACTTCTGTAAAATCAGCTCAATTTTCATGGTTCCGAAGCCCAGAACAAATGTTTTAAATCTAGTGAAAGGGGTTTGGCCTCAAGTCATGCAGGGGTATTCTGGATGCCTCACTGTCCACTTAGGAGTGTGAAGTAGTGTGTGTAGCAATTTAACTTTTCCATGAATTGATTCTGATTCCAAAATGAAAGGGACTTAATTTGCTCCAAATCTTGCCTTCGTCTGTGAAAGACAACTGACAAGAACAAAGATACTCTTGCCGAGCTTGGCAGATCTCGTAAGGAAAGAAAAGCCCATGATGAAGTGGCAGGCTGAGGGAAGGTCAAAGAGACCTTTGAAGCTTAAGGTTTGAGAGAGGACAGGCTTAGAGTGTATCCCATCTCTGTAGCCATGGTTTGGCTCTACTTCTGCCAGTTATTATCAGTGTCATTGCAGGCAAATTGCTTTTCCTCCTGGAATCTCATTACCCACATCTCAGAGTAAGGCTAACAACACCTGCCTTCTTCCATACAATGGAAATAATTGACATTGTATATGCAGAGGACTAGCATATTTCTGGCATATGATCAGTGTGCAATGACTGATTCAGTAAGTGTTATATTTATTGTAAAGACTTGCTGAGAGCATCTTTCAAAGGCCTTTCCCTTTCTTCTGCCTGATAGATATTTGTAAGCAACTTTTTCTTCAACTCAGAGGGCAAGGTCGATGCTCTCCCAGTGGCAGTGCTATCATGCTTTGTTTCTGCCATGGATGCAGTTTTTACTCTACACACTCAATGGAATAAAATTAAATTATTTTTATAAGATCTGATAAAATTTGACTGTTAGTTTCTAACTCACTAGTTTAGCAGGAAATTGAATCTCAATCAGAATTGGGGTTTCTTGGGGGGTTGAATGATCTGTACTGGCATTAGACAGCACAGACCACTCAGGGAATAACCCTGGTGTGGGCCCATGGTTGGGGGGGCGGGGCAGAGTTCTTTTGCTTCTTTTCAGCTGTGACATGGACATCTGTGCCAAGACCTGGATCCCTAGTGTTTTGAGCCAGTCTCCCTGGCTTGATCCATTTTGTCCACTGAGGTCTGGCCATTTTCCAGGGAGCTGAGAGGAAACAGGTTTAGGATCCCCACGATTCATAGGATTCCAAGGTCTTGAAGTCATACTGGAATTTGGGGAGACACACTTTTCCCTCTTTCTCTCTCCTCCTAGATCTCATTTTCTCCAGTACTCCTCTCATGTCTCTCACCCCTCGTGAGGCTTGCCTGTATAGTCTACTCATTCATAATTTTGAAAACATAAGCCAGAAAGTGAAGTCATCTTCGGACAACTTCAGATTTTACCATGCAACACAAATTCTACCGGACAAGGGAATACTAAAGTTTGATGATTTTCTTGTAGGGAGAAATACAGAATAAACAAAGCACATGTTTTTATCACCATAAATTAACTTGCCATATGCCAATTTTGAAGACGATCAAAAGGGATTTTTGGAAATGTTTTCAATTGGCTTTTTACAAATTTAAAATGTGTAGACACATTCTTAACATGAGGAGTGGGTGGTTGGAAAAGAGAACTCAGCCTTGAATATTTTTGAAAGAAATTTTTATTTTAGAATAGGTTTAGATTTACAGAAAAATTGTGAAGTTGATACAGAGGGTTCCCACATACCCTGCAAAGTTTCCCCCTCTTATTAACATCTTGCATTAGTGTGTGTAGCAATTTAACAGCACATTCATCACCATTCTGTCCCTAGTTCGTGAGGGCACACGCTATCAACGTGACATCAGTGTTTCTACGAACCTTGACTACCTGGCTGAGATGGTTTTTGTCAGGTTTCTCCACTATAAAGTAACTCTTACTTTTCCCTCCACTTTCCAACCTGTACTCTTTAGAGGTAAATCACTATGTGCAGTTCACTTTTATGAGGTGGAGAGTTTGTCCATCTCCTTGAGGGAGGAAATATCTACATAAGATATTTGGAATTCTTCCGCATGGGAGATGTGTCTGTTTATCTCCTATTTCTTCACACCTTTTTAATGTATTCAATGGCTTATTTACAACAGTATGGACTCATGGTTATTTGTTTTACATGTTAGGTTATAATCCAATACTATTTATTTATTTTGCTCAAATTATTCCAGTTTTTACATTTAACAAAATTTCCTATGCTTTTTACTCAGTGCCCATCCCATCCCTTTCTTTTATGAAAAATAATATGTTGGAATACCTTTAAGATTTAATTCTAATTTCTGTAAACACTCTTAATGTCAGGTGATTTTTACGAGTGAAGAAAACAAATAAACAAGTTGCCAAGCTTAGAATACACCCATGAACTTTTGCCTTTGAAGTTGCGAACTCAACATGACCCTTTTAAGATTTTCCAGTTAGTTTACATTTGGCAGATGACCACTTCCTGTTTTTACAGGGGGGAAAAAAAAGGCTCTACTAAGGTCTGAAATATCAAATGGCTCTAAAGAGCAAAATTTGGTTGATAGAAGTTAAGGGATTAGATTTAGATGGATTTGATTTTCTTTAAAAAATGCAAATTGTGAAATTAAGGTATAAGAAGACTTGAGGCATAGCCTACTTTAGGTTGTTCCTTTGTTCTCTGTCTCAAAACTTTTGAAAAATAGTTTGAGATATCTGATCATTACTGAAATCATGCTAGGAGTATCTTCTAGTAAGTGCTTATGTTATCCTCTGAAACTTATATTTAATGCCTATAACGTTAAAAGTATTTAATAAAATCGTGGACCAAGGTCATCATATTTAAGCTCTAGAAATAGGTTGATTAAGGCAGATAATTACCTGGTACTTCACGTGTGACCATACATGTTAAGTTTTACATACAGATTCTTGTAGCTTCTGGTTCTAAGATGGAGTAACGCAGACCTATCTCCCTGACTGATTACAACTGAAAACATTTGGGTAAAATACAAGAGCCAATTCCTTGAAGACACTTAAAAGCAGATAAAAACGGAGGGGTTGTGGAAGAGTACATGACACCTGGGGGACTGTGTTCTCTAGTTTTCATCTTCTTCTCTTAGGGTCCTGAGCTGCACCACGGGGGTGTGGGAGGTGAAAACTCCAGTAGTGATCCCACCCATGTACCCAGAGAGACTGGAGAAAGGTGCCCTGTGATCTTAACAGTGAGGGATCCTTGCTTTCTCTCTCAGCTCGTTCTGAGGGCCGGCTTCCATCACAGAGAAGCATGGCGCACTCAGTGCAAGCTGCTAAGACTCAGAGAGAACCCCTGTGTTTCTGGCCAGAGCAACCAGAAAAAGAGGCCCAGGAGTCTGTGAGCCTCTGGGGCCATCTGGAGAGAAGCCAGCTGGTGAAGAGGGCCGCCGATTCTGTCTGAACCCACAGTCATCCCAGGCTCACTGTTCAGCACGCTTGTGAGGCAGACCCCAGTACACATAGCAGAGGCTCTGGGAACTGAGTCGGGCAGCAGGTAGGCAGCAGAGACCTCCTCCAGAAGTTGGCATGGGCTACAGCATGAAGAATTTTTCCATTACCTATCCAAGGGTAATTTGGGCTTTGAGGACGGGAACCTTAACTACTGAGGAATTAAAGGACTGGTAGAGAGTTCAGTTGTTGATAGGAAAATTATAGAGAACTAGTCGGTAACGTCATTGAGGCAAAAACACATTTTGTGTTAAATTGGGCTGTAAAGGTCTGAACCATAACCATCAGAAATACGATCCAGTAAACTATGGCTTGGGAACAGCTTTGGGCCCAAAGTCCAGGATGGGCCAAATCTGCAGTGGGGTAATGTCCCCGTGCAACTCCCTTCAAGGAGTGGGTTTTGGAACATTTTATTAGCATCACCTGGGCAGTTTGTTTAAAATGCAGGTTCTCTGCTCCTCTGTCAGTTCACCAAATCAGGATTTCACGCTGGGATCCAGAAACTGACTCTTTCTAACAAGAGCATGCCGGTGAATCTGATGCCCTCTTAAGTGTCAGAACCACCTGCCAAGTTTCTCAAAATTCCTTCTTGCTAAGAATCACTCATGGCGCTTGTTAAGCATTCAGTTTTTCAGCTCATTCCCTAGAGATACCTGCTGGAGATGAAGCCGGGGTATTCATATGCGAAGCTCTTCGCAGCACAGTTAAGAGCACTGGGGGATAGTGAGGCAAGAGTCAAGTTTGCAGAATTTCTGGCTTTTACTGAAGAACTATTCTAATGTTACAGATAACTCCCAAAGAATATTATTTTCAGATTTCTCTCACTACGAACAGTTTCACAAAATGTCATTATGAACAGTTTCATGAGATTGGGACAGAAATCTTATATGACATGAGGTGTTGGTTTTGGAGAAGACAAGTGGACCTATTTGAAATAATTAACATAAATATGATTTGAAAAATAAATCAGCTGACATCAAATGCCTTTGCTTTTCATGTTTACTCAGAGAACCATTTATTAACCTCAAGGGACACTTCATTTAGGTGCAGCTCATAGATGTTAAAATTTTTTTTATCCTGCGTTTCTGTTGGAAACTTACTGGGTAAAAGCAAGGGCTAGTTCCCAAAGGAGATTTGGATATATGCTTCCTTGTCTCATGTGAGTGAGTGAGACATAGAAAAACAAAAATCCATTCGCTAGAGCACCTCCAGCAGTGCTCATCAGACTCTAATGCGTGTATGAATCATCTGGGGGTTTTGATAAAATGCAAACTCTGATCTGGCAGGCTGGAATTGAGGGTAAGAGTCTGCGTTTCCAGTCAGCCCCAGGTGCTGTCTGTGTGGCTGGTCCTCTTGCGATACTTCGAAATGTCAGGGGCTAGAATACAGCATTTCATCCTGAGAAGTGAGTGGTGGACTTGTATTTCCCCAGCTTTATTGACATGTAACTGACATACAACGTGTGTAAGTTTCAGGAGATGATTTGATATATATGTTGTGACCTGATTACCACAATAAGGTTTGTTAATTCATCACCTCACGTAGTTGCCATTTTTTAAATAGTGGGAACTTTTAAGACCTACTCTCTTGGTAGCTTTCAAGTATACAAAACAGTATTTTTAACTATAGTTACCATGCTACATATTATATCCTAAGAACTTATCCCATCTTGTAACTGGGAGTTTGTGCCCTTTGACCTCTGTCACTCATTTTCCTTACCCCCCACCCCTGGCAACCACCAGTCTACTCCAGTCTTATGAGTTCAGGTTTTTAGATCCCATATATCAGTGAGATCATATAGTACTTGACTTTCTCTGACATATTTCACTTAGGGTAATGCCTTCGAACTTCATCCACGTTGTTGCAAGTAGCAGGATTATCTTCTTATTCATGGCTCACTAATATTCCAGTGTGTGTGTGTGTGCGCGCGCGCGTGCATTTATTGATGGACACTTAGGTGGTTTCCATGTTGTGGCTATTGTAAATACTGCTGCGAGGAACATGGGTATGCAGATATCTCTTCAAGACAGTGATTTCATTTCCCTCAGGTAGATATCCAAAAGTAGATTTGCTGGATCATAAAGTAGTTCTAATTTTAAAAATTTGAGGAATCTCCAGACTTGTGACAGGGACTGAAATTGGAAAGACCTATGTCACCATCTTGCGGCTGTCACTTGCAATGGTGAACTCTTTACTGCTGCTCTCCGTGAGAAGAAGTAGGAGAGCTCAGTAAAAGATTAATGAAAATGTACCTTGCCTAAAAGAACAGCAGATGGGAGCAGAACGTAGTTAGAAGGGTGATAAAATACACAGTTTTCCAGAGCTCTGACCGGCACTGGGAGTGAGCCCCAGCCAACGGAAAGCTCGGCAGGGAGTGAGGCAGGAGCTGAGATGGAGACCAAGTGCAGGAGCGCTCCATTGCCCAGCTCCCCGAGCATTCCACTTTCTGGGAAGGAGGGGGAAGCCAGCTTCAGCTTGGGGCAATGGGAGAACAGAAATTGAGAGTTTCTTGTTTCTCCTGAATGGCTGAGGGGTTGGAAAGCACTGTCATCTCACCAAGGAATCTGGCTGGCTTGGAAGCCTGGAAGCGCCCCGTGCTTCGGGCATGGTGCGGGGACAGGTCCAAGAGAGCGCTGTGTTGGTGGAGAGAGCGTCAGCAACCGGGACTTTGGATTTTCATTCCGGATGAAGAGGACCATCTGCATGACACTCTCCTAATACAACCAGTGAATTTTGAGAGTTCCCCTGAATCTGAGTTGGCCTTGTTTCCTCATGACTCCTACCAAGCTCCAGTTGTCCTTAATCTTTCTAAAGTAGGTGCGATTAGTTTCATGCAGCGGGTGTTTCATCGTGTTCTTTCTGGTGACTATTGTAAAAGTTTTATTTCTCTTCTGCAGAATGTTAAGTGCTTGCCTTCATGTCCTTGGCTGCAAAAATTAGATGAGTTTTTAATCTCAGTAAAATATTAGTTTTTTTCATAGAAGTTACATATTTAAATTATGCACCATGAAAGGGAGTACAAAAACTGAGAAAATTTAATGGGAAAAGAGCCTATAGTCAAGTTTCCTATTATCTAGTAATTTAAAATGTCCATTAATTGAAGAATCTTGGTTTGGAATTGTTCTTCTCTAATGAATTTTGAATATTTGGGATGAAGGGATTGAAGATTAGAAGCGGTCTGAGATAGGATGTCACATTGCAGTTTCTTTAGTAAACATAAAAGCTTTTATAACTTTATTCACAATTTTTGTTTGAGAATCGTTCAAAGAAAAGTCTCCTCTCCCTTCTCCCTCCTATTTCATTATTTCATCTTCTTAGTCCTTTGAAAGAAAACCCAGAAGTCTGAAAACGGAAATCTCATGGTCGGCATCATACAAAGCTGTGTCTTCAGCTGTGACTCGATGGTTTTCTAGGTTTACATTTAGTTTCTGCAGACTGTGTCAGTGGCCATGTAGCAGTGTCACTGTCTTTGAGTTCACAGTGCCCTTTTCCCAAATCCTGAATGTGGGGAAACGTCCGTGGTAGTAACGTGGAGCGGTCTGGTACATGTAGTCCTGCTGGCTTAGCAGTGCCACAGTGAGGAGATGATGACTAAGGCGTTGGGCTTGCTCAGGGCATCCAGATTGGTCCAGGCAGGTGGGTAGTGGTAGATAAGATACGGTCAGAGGGTGCTGATTCTACTGCCTTGGAATTTTTGGAGTCAAATTCTGTGTCCAAAGAAAACACAAACGGGCAGATGAACAAACAATAAAACAAAGAACAAGAAGAAAGTAGTTCCTTAATACATAAAATTAAAGGAAAATGAGTCAAAGATGAATGTGTATATTATTTTATTCTAACTTCACAGATGGCCATTTTGTATTAGCATCATTTATGGCATGAACTCATTGAATTAGCTTCCCTGAATTGACTAGAACACCCCAAATTCACTAGAAACCCTTTTGAGACTTTCCCTTCTGGGAGATTTCAGTTGACCCTGCTTACTCAGATCATATTTAAGATGTACTCATCCTGCAGCTAATGGTTAAATGTAATATATCAAAAGTTCTTGCAGATAAATTTAAAGAGTATAGGCATTTGGCTAATGAATATAGAAATTGTTATTAAAAATTTAAAAAATGTTCACTCTGACAAGCAAAGAATTTTAAATGAAAATAACACAGCAACATTATTTTTGAATCCATTCAAAGTAAAAACAAGAATATACTCAGTGATGGCACCTGTTGAAATCAAGGGTCCAGTTAATGAATTGGGCATCTCATAAACTTCTTGTGGCTTTGTAAATTGGTGTTAGTTTCTAGAGGCCAGTTTGACACTACAGTTGACCCTTGAACAACGTGGTTTGAACTGTGCAATCCTCTTGCATGTGGATTTTTTTCAATAAATACCCATACTGTTTTGATCCATGTTAGGAGGTCAGGGACGCAGAGGGCCAGCTGTATACATTGACCTGTGCTGTTTCATCTAGGGGATTTGAGCATTTGTGGATTTTGGTGTCTGGGTGGGGAAAGGGGAGGTCTAGAACCAATCCTTCATGGATACTGAGGGACCCGTTAAATTTTTGATTTGATCTTGTACCTAAACCCCATGTTGTTCAAGGGTCAACTGTGTGAGCATTCAGAGCTTTGAATCTTCATATTATTTGACCCATTCTAAAACAGAAATATAATCATTTTTCTGCATTGTAATCATCTGGTATTTCTCCTTTCCTTAAAGCAAGAGTCAGCAAACTTTTTCCGTAAAGGGACAGATAATAAATATTTTAGGGTTTGTAGGCCTCACGGTCTCTATTTCAATTACTAAACTTTGCTATTGTGCACAAAAACAGTCATAGAAAATGGGTAAATGAATAAGCTTGGCTGTTTTCCAATGAAAATTTATTTATAGACACTGACATTTGAATTTCATGTATTTCTCATGTATTACTAAACATTATTGTTCTTATGATTTTTTTTAACCATTAAAATTTAAAAACTATTCTTAACTCAGTGGTGGGCTGGATTTGGCTCTCTGGCTCTTGTTTGCTGGCCTGTGACCTAAAACAGAACAGTTCGACCCCTAAACTGGAATAAGCTATGCACTTTCATTCTGCCGGGAGGTGATGCTTTATGTGTGCCCTTCTCTCTGCCTAGAATGTCACCTTCCTGAGCTTATTGTGGTTGCTTATGCCAACTTACAGACCAACTTTGAACCACCTGGGACAGAAGGGGCCAGGTTGAATAGATCTTCCCAGATCCCCTAAGTTCCCCTTAATAAAAGGATAGAAGTGCCTCAATTTATTCTGCTATAAAACTAGAAAACAAATTAAAGATAAATACTAGATGAAAAAAAGTTTTTTTGGCATAATTTAGTGTGAATCAAGGCATATATAATCAAGAATTAAAATGCTTAGATCTTCTCTATTTCGACAGTGTTGGGACTGAAGATAGGAAGGTGTTGTTGGGTAACTGAGTTTGAGACCAGGATTGTCACTCAGGACAATGGGAAAACAAGCATAGAAAGGGGACTTCAGGTGCATAAAAGGGAAATGATACATTATGGCTTTGCATGAGGTTGACCTTGTTTATTTTCAGCTGAATTAGGATATAGGAAAGATGGGGAAGGACTTCTGTAATTGAACAGCAAACAAAAACATTCCTATTTTTTATGAATTATGATTTTTAAAAATATAATTTACTGTAAAGAGATAATGAACTTGGTCAGTTTTCACTGTAGTGTTTCTAAAAATTTATGGTGTTTTAATAAATAAATTCTAAATTGTATTTTCACAAAGGCAATTGTATGAAGGACTTCGTTAGTCTTGAGTTCAGTAAACTGTACCTCTGGAATTCCCTTTACATGAAACCTGAGATGATAATGATGGTGGCTTGTGATATATATATATATATATATCTCCACATACACATATACTTTATCTAAAAAGAAAATAGATATCCTTGAAAAAATGAACCTTGCAATCTCTATAAAGTAACAAAATGATATTGTTAATTGCTAATTGAATAACTGATTGTTTCCTATGTGTTGGGTGCCATTAAAATGTTTTATATTTAAAATCTCTCCTCATCCCTAAATTTTAATCTGGAACATTCCGAACATATGCAGAAGAAAACTGACCAGTATAGTGATCTGCCCAGTACTCATCATCTCCATCTTCAACAATTAACAATTTATGCCAAACTTGTTATATCTACATGCCCACTGATTTCCCCCTTCCATATTATTTTGAAGGAAATCTTAATCATCATATTATTTTATCTGTAATATTTCTGTATGCATCTGTAAAAGATAAGGGCTCAAACAATAAGACCGTGATATCGTTATCAATCACACTTAAAATATTTACAGTTTCTTAGTATCACCAAGTATCCAGTCAGGTTTCCAGTTGTCTTATGAAAGTTATAAGCATGCGTTCATATTTACTTTTTAAAAAAATTATTTGAATTGGGATCAAAATAATTTCCACGTTACAAATAACTTTTAATTTATAGGTCTCTCTATCTCTCTATCATTATCCCCTTCTCTTTCTCTTTTCTTGCAATTTATACCTTGAATAAACTGGGTCATTGTCCAGAGTCTGGATTTTGCTGGTTGTATCCCATGGGCTCTGTTCTCTGAGTTTCTTATAAATCAATAGTTATATTTGGAGGCTCAGTAAGATAAATGTAACAATTAATTGTGGGAAGAACAAAGAAGGCTTGTGGATGGGTTTAGGTTTTTCCATAGGGAAGCTTTTTCCATAGGGAGGTTTTCTGTTTTTGTGATATTTGCAGATGCTGTTGTTAGCAACCTAGATCCATTAATTAGGGTTTCCAAAATTGTTATGGTCTAATTCTAGTAACTTTTAAAATGTATTAGCTAGAAACTTCTATAAAGAGAAATGTCTTCTCTTTTATAACTTTCTTCCCAAGTGGTACAATTTGTATAGGAAAAGCAGGATAAATGCTTCATTTTCCCTCCTATATTTACTAGTTTTTAAAATAATGAGTTAGCAAGTATCCTCCAACCATGATCAATGAATGTAATTATTTATCTTGGGGAGGTCATTGTGATCTCACAGATTATACATGCATACATGCTAATATACATGCGTACATACAGGAAGTGTAGACCCTTAGTATGTTTCAATCCATTGCAGTTATTTTCCCTATTGATGTTTGGATTACCCCATTTTGACCAGTGAGAGCTTGCCATTTTTTTGTAGGGCCTTTGTCATACGGCAGAATTCCAACTTTATCTGTACATTTCCTGTTCCATATCTGTAAACAGCCATTTCTACAAGAAGCCCTAATTCTTTTCGGTGGCGAAAAATATTTGGACGCCACAATCTAGTCTGTAGGGGTCATCATTGCTACTGGGATGGCTTTTTAGTGGATGATTCTAGGAGGCACACAGATGTGTTTTTAAAGATAAAAAATTATGAGTTTTTGTTGATACTTCCAATTCAAATTAAGTGCTACTTAAAGTTTACATCTAACCTACTCTGATATCACAACTCTATCCTCTTTTTCCTATTCCAAGAATTCCAGTTCTCACTAACACTGGGAATTATAGAATTAAGGTGTAACCTAAATATTCAACTCTTTTATGCCTTAATGTATTCCCAACAGTCTCCAATGCTACTGCCAAATATGTGATTACAGAAAAGAGTATACAACTATTTGGGGGGCGATTTTCTTTGTCTTTAGCATATTTAGAGTATTAGAGTATACCCTGGTTGACAAATGATTGTGTTTAAAAGTCACACAGAGTAGTTTATTTCCTCCATGTGTGACTGACTGGCTATGCCACCAAGTATATGCCACCATATATATGTACATATTTTCTTTAACTTTATTTAAAAAATTTGGTACTGTATTTAAAAAATAATAACTAGGTTTTATAATTATGGAAAACATTTACATGTGTCATAGGTAAACATCCTGAATGAAGTAGACTCAAGCAAGGCTAACTTTTCTTCTTGGTCCATCCATCCCATTCCTTTGCCTTCTGTTGGTATATGTAGATTTTAAAAGAATGAGATTTATTATTTTACTGTTTTAAAATACTGTTAGATACTTAAATATATTCCTATATTTACCTATCTTAGATGAGTGACAGTATACCACAACAACTTTTCTTCATCTTGCTCTTTTTATTTCATAACATATCCTCAAAGTCATGCTCCAGTAGTACACAGAGATATCCTTCTCCATAGCATGCATGGTCTGTAGGTTACTGAGTCAGACTTCTAATGGATGCACAGGCTGTTCCACCTGTTTTGTTACTACAAAGACTAGCCGTGTACAGGTTGGTGCATGTGCTCTCTTTACTGTTTAAATGTGGCTTTGTGATAGCATCTGAGAAGTGGGACTATTGGGTGAAATGGTAGATAATACATATATAATTTTGTTATATATTGCCAAATTCTCTTTCATTTTCCATTTTTTCTATCAACATAGTGACTACTCGCGTCCTCACAACTTGTCCTTAGAGTGTGTTCTTAAACTTTTGGCTTTTGGCAAAAAAATAGGTAAGAAGAGGGAGCTCAGCCTAACTTTGGTTCGCATTTCTCATATGATGGTTAAAAGCTATTTGCATTTCTCTTTCAGTGAACTTTCTGTTCATTATTCTAGCCCAGTTTTCTATTGGGTGGTTAGTGTTTTGCTTCCCTGTGTTTAGGAGCTCTTCATAGTATAGAGGTCTTAAAACTTTTTGGTAAGAATTAAAATATTTTTCCTGGTTTGTCATTTATCTCTTAGTTTACTTCTGTCATCTTTTGCCATACAAACATTTTATTTTAATTTTTATGTTATCAAATTTATCTAATTCTCTATTGTGTTTTGATTTGCATCATAGTTAGGAAAGTTTCCCTTACTTTGAGGTTGTAAAGGAATCCACTGCTAGTGGTACAGGTTTTAATTCTTTCATTTAAACACTGTATCCATTTGGAATTTATCCTAGAGTATAATGTGAAGAAAGAATCCAATATTATTTTTTTGTCTTATGGCCTTCTAGTTAGCCCAATACAACTTATTTAATAGTCTGTCTTTTACCCAATGGTGTGATAATGCTGTATTAATTTTACATCTGCAATTGGGTTTATTTTTGGATTTTCTAATATGTCCCATTGTTCTGTGACAGTTTATGTACTGATACTATACTGTTTTAAGTCTAGTGGCTTCAGAATATGTTTTAATGTTGGCAGGGCTAACTCTCTGACCTCACTACTTCATCGCTTTTTTTTTTTAATGGTGTTCTTTACTATTCTTGCTCATTTGTTTTTCCAAATGACATTAATAATCAATTAAAAAAAGTCTTTTCTAATGGAAAATCTGTTAGTATTTTTGTTGGGGTTGCGCAACTTTATAAATTAACCTAGATCGAATGGATATCTGTATTGATGTAGAAGAAAAATTGTAGCAATATGATGTTTTAAAGTCAGAGATGATATATAACCACAAAATATTTGTTTTAAATTGAGTGTTAAAGGTCAGGTTTGGCATTAACATTAAGACTTTTGTACGGGATGTATATCCACACAAGATACATGGTTTTACTTGCAGCATATTTGCATTTGTTTGATAAGGAATGATTTATAATCAAGCTTTTCTGTATCTGTGGTTGTATTCATAATTGGGCTAGTCAAAGAAGCCCACTCAGTAAAAACATAATGGTTGTGGGTACTTTTCTTTCGTTCTACTGTCTGGATCATGTTTCATGGTTTTATGACTAAGAATCAATGTCTAGGCACAGCTTTCCAAAAAGAAATCTGCTTTTCTTGCTGCTTCTGCATCTTCAATAAGACAATAATTAGCTACAATTGAAATTAAAATGCAACGATTTTGAGTTTTTGTTGTTGCTTATGATCAGTATCTCATCATCAGCGTCCAAGATTTATATTTGAGGTCTTTCCCATCGCATTGGAGTTGTGGCCTGGCTATGATGGATTGGAGTTACTTTTTCAGCCATGCCTAACTCTAATGCCATGGATTGACCTATAACATCTCATATTTATTTATTTTTATTCATTCAATATTAAACAAGCTAGTTGAGTCAGAATAAAATTTCTGCTTTAAAGTCTAGAGTAAGATAGGTAAATCAAAGTTGAAGCTCAATAAAATTAAACATTGGAGATACTAAAGAATGTGTTCCAACAAAACAAAGGAGTGAAACGGTACGGAGGAGTACACAGGAGATGCACAAGGGGATGCTGAAAGGATGGGGAAGATGATGAAGGAAGATCTAAGAGTGAGAACAAAGCATTAAGCATATAGAGTAACTAGTCTAAATCAACTGTAGAAGAAAGGATTTCAGGAGGAAAGTCTCTAAGAAGTTGAAAATGATAGAATACATAAAATGGAATTGGGGGAAGAATTACTTTGGATAGAGAATTTGGGTATGGAATAGTGATAGATAGATAGATAGAAAATTAAGCACCAACAATGAAAACAAAACAAACCAAAACAAAATAAAATCAACTCCATAATAAGCAACATTGTGCAATAAAGAGGATGTGTCTGAATTGTATGGCATGACTCAGTTCTGGTTAATATGTGGTAGTAATAGTATTATTATTAAGTACCAGTCCACAAATTTTGATGTAAGTATGTTGAGAGACTGCAGGGAGGGCAAGAATGTGTGGAGGAGAGTAGTTGTAGGGGTGGGGTTGGTATGAGAATTAAATCCTCTCGTTCTATAGCAGGAAGTCAATAGGTTGTTATTCTAAAATTTAAAAATTTTAAAATAGAATTATTTGTTGCTCAGGTGTTGAAAAGAAAATGCGCAAGGAAACATTTGAGAGAGTAGAAAGTAGTTGCTTCCGGAGAATCAGAATAGAGTACCTGGAAGGAGAAGAGGACTACTAATTTTCTAAGTAAGTTCTGTAGAACCATTTGACTTTTTAAACTCCATAAATGTATGACATTGATAAATGACATTTGTAGAAGAGAAGGCAGGACAAGAACCAATGTGGGAAGGGCGACATGATAAGGTGGCAGTCGTCAGTATCAGTTTATTATCAATATCAACATTAATGAGCATTTTTAAAAAGAGTTTGAAGTAGAATGGTTAAGATTATAATGACAGCTAGATTTAACTGGAAGTCAAATGATACTTCAGTTGTTCAGTTGAGTCAATATTGATGAACTGATAAAACCACGAATAAATGCTTCTTCCAAATGGGATTTCTACTTAAATGAAATGACCTTGATATGTCAACTGCTAATTAAATTAGAACCCCAGGGAGAGCATGAAAGGCTGTTAATCGAGAATACATCTTAAAAGTGAAAATATTGTGCCCTGGGTTCATATATTAATATCTTCAATTTTCCAAAGAATCAGTAATGCCAATGTACTACTCACAGAAATCATATGACAGCAAAGTGTGTTAATGAGAGCATGTTTACAAAACATGTTTCCTTTGGAGAGGGGGAAATAATTGGCTGAAGTTACCAGTTACCGTCAACCGCTATCTCCCTCGCAATACACTCTGCCATTATTTTGGGGGAGATTTTGGGATGGTGGGCCGGTGAGAGGGGAAAAAGCATAGACCGATATAAACCTCATTCATATCACTGATTTTATGTCCAAACTTTGGTGGCTTGGATAAATTCTCATTTTCTTGACTACTTCTTTTATCCATTTATCTAAAATCGTGATGAAATAGAGAATAAACTGGACATGAGAAAGCCATGCACGTGTAAAGAGTCCCAGCTTTAAAATGCGCAGTGGAGACTGTGTTGAGGGGGAGCCCAGCTCGTCGCTGGCTTTGCTGATGTTTGAACACAGAAGGTGGAGCTGAGCGTTGAGGTCCGTGCTCGCCAGGATATCCTTTTTGTCTCTCTTCCATCTTTTAGACTCTTTTGGCTCCTTCATCCATATCCTTTGTTCTTGACTTTTCATATCATTGGAGATATTAAAATGAATTCTCTGGAAATGGAAGTTTATGTTTAGGGCTACCTCTAGGTTTGACTTTCCTTCTTGTGCTGGCCTCTGGAATCCGGTAAAAACACACATGGGTATAGGTTTGGGTATAATTTGACATCTCGTTGCCTTGGATCTGAGGAAGGAATTATGGCTGTGAAATAAATATATGCCTTTTTAAAGTTTATTTTGAGTTTGGAGGTCACTTCGTAACAAATGAGTTCACAAAGATGACATAGCAGTGAAACAAAGTCTGGCAGTTTGGGTGGAATTGAAGCCTCTGAATAAAATTTCGAATTAGTAGAAATAAACTTAAAAGTAGGTGACTAGTACACATGGCCTCAGTCCCAGATGTCACATTTATGATTTCAAGGTGACGTTCTGTGACTGAGGTTCAAGGTTCAGAAGTAACGGTTTGTAAAACATTGTCAAAAGTCCCAAGCAGAGGCTCATCATAAAAAATCAGGTCTTTTAAAAGAGAAAGCTTGTTATTTGTTTTGTAGTTTTTGAATTCATGAAACCAAGGTGGGGAATCTGGGCTCTCGCCCCCCTACTGTCTTCACCCCATCCGAATTTGGTGTTTCTCTAGGACCATTTCCACAGGGAGGTAAACTCTAGGGCAGAGGGGCTGCTTCAAAGCAAATGAGGCCCTTAATTTATCATAAAAAAGAAGACTGGTTGTTAAGGTTTTATTGGATTACAATAAAGGCTCCTAGTGCTGGGAGTCTGTGGTTTGATTCCCGGCATCACTGGGGGAGCTTGAAATCATAACCACAGATTATAGCAATGAGCTTCCAAATTTCCATATCCCAAGCAAAGATGCTGCTTTCCTGGAGCTAATGTGGAATTACATGCTCTGTGATTTTAGGATATGTATTGGAAAATTTTCTGTTTGGATATCACTTCAGGAGGGCTGTGATTCTCCAATCACCTCTGTGGTTGTAGCTTCAATGTTCTTAAAAAAGGAAAGGGAAGAAAAAAATGATAAAACAAAACAAAAGATGATTGTTGTGACTCCCTCCATTCTGTGCTCTTGTACAGTTTGAAGGTTTTCATTAATTTTTTCTTTCCCTGAGTTCAGTAAAAGTTCTTATAAGGTCATCCTAGGGTTGTAGCAGTGGCTTATGCCATCCTCCTAGTTCCCCCTCTCTTCCACACTTGCTATTATGAAGTCGTATCTCATCAGTTAAATAGACTCTAAAGTCTACCATCTTTGATGCAAGTGGTATATATATATTTAGTACTATACACATTTTTTTTTTTTAATTTTTAACTTTTTGGCCTGGCAGACAGACCATATTGGAATGAGTAAGTCAAAGATATAAACAGATAAATTTTGTTTTCCTTCTTGTAAGACATATCCGATTGAACTGGCAAAGAAAATCGATGTCGGTTTGAATTCTCTTTCTCAGACTCATTGGTGCACACACATGTATTTAACGAAATAGAAACAAAACCTATGAAAACTTGTGCATGCGTTCATCACGCTGCTTGAAACCTCTGGTTGTGCTGTCCTTGGCTGTCTCAGCTCACTGTTCCTGCATTATAGGGCGCCCTGGCCTACTTTTCACAGCTGGAGAGAAAAGCTTTGATTTGTTCTGGAAGGAGAGTCGGTGCCTGCGGGAATGGCCGGGTCTTTTCATCTGGTCTGTTTGATAGTTCAGTGTTCTTCCTCCACTTCGCAATAGGAACAGATTTGTTGAGCATTTTCTCTGCATTGGTTAAGATGCTTTTTCCTAAAATATATAATTCACTGAAAACTCACACTTAGACAATGAAGAAACATATCATCTCATAGAAGTGGAAATCCAGAAATAGGATACCAGGAGGCCTTTTATTAGGGACTTAATAACGTTGTCAAGGACTTTGGCTGATTTGGGCATTTGTTCCGAAATGTCTATTTTTTACCTGTACCAGGATTGCGCGGTCCTGCCTATGTTCAGGTGACTTTCCCTACCCCTGGGGGAAGAGTGCTTCATCTCCCCCACCTCTGTCTCCCCAGCCACCCCTCCTTACTGACTCTGGGCTTGGCCCATAGCAAGCACTAGCTAGTGGAGAGAGAGCGAGCATGACACATGGACACAGAAACTTAAAGGAATGGCTTGGCTCCCCTTTACTTTGCAGATTGCTGCCTTCTGCCAGGACAATAACAGGTCTCAGTAGCAGTTGCTCCTTAGCCTGGGTCTGGAACCAGAAGACACTTGGGGTTGACCGGGACCCAGAAGTCCTACAGGCCTCACATGATTCAGGGAAATAAATGTGTGTTGCTTTCAGCCACTAACACGTTGGAGTTGTTTGTTGCCACAGGAAAAAACGATGCATTTTAGAACCCAGTGTCCTTCCATTGCTGTACTCTGGTCCCTGCCAGTGAAGGCTGCTTTCTAAAGCTAATTTTCCTTGTGGTTGGAGGATGGCAGCAGTAGCTCTTAATGTCACCTCCAGATGTGACCATAGCCGGAAGCAGAAAAGGAGCCATCTCATTCCATGTTTCCTTAAAAGTAGAGACAGGTTTTGCAGAAGCTTCAAGGCCAGTTTCTTCTGGTGCCTCCTTGATCAGAAATGGGTCACAGGTCCCCTTCTAAACCTTGTCATTGGCAAGGAAAACTTGCTGCAACTGACCTGTGTCCATTGGGGTTGAGCCCTCAAAGAGATAGCACTCTTTTGAATCATATATGTGGAGTGAGATGCGGGTGAGAATGGGAATAGTTGGATGCCTGAGCAAAAACAGGCCTTTGACTACCAGGAAAAAGGTAGAAATGAAAATTGACAGGCAACTTTCCTGTCTCCTGTGACTTTACTTACACCTGTCCTTTGTCTTTCTCTCCCAGATGTTTTCCTTGTCATTTCCTGGTCTGTTTTTATTTTGCTATGTCATCTTCTTAATTTGCCCCCTTTCTCATGCATAATAGGATATTCAGGGAGAGAGACTCTGATCAGAGCTCATAGAGGAAAATTATTTCAATTTTTTTTTATCACTTTAAGTCCAGCAGAGAATCAGTTTGCCTGTATACTGGCGAAACATGTCAGCTTAGCTCCTAAGAAACTCTGAATTCACTTACATCCAGTGGAGCTTCTCCATTCAGTCCTAGAGATTTCCTAGTGTGCCATTTTTGAGGATGAGAGAGAAAAGAGAATCATCTCTTTATTTGCAGTTTATAATGGCTAGAATTGAGACCCCAGACTCCAGGGGAGGTGACTCTGCAAACCTCAGGATAGCGCTGATATTCTCAGTGACACTATTTCTAGGTTTTCCTGAAAGGTCTCATTCATTTCCCAGTTTTCAGCCTTAGTTCCGGGCCCAGAACAAGAGCCCTGAATGATGTGCTTTCAAGAGGGATCGAGGGAAGGTGAGGACCAGAAGCTTGAATAAACATCAGGTATTCCACTTACAACACATACATTTTCCAGAACAGTGTTCATAAGACTGTGTTCCATTAAAGATTGGTATTTCTTAAAGTGGGTATTCCTTAAAAATAACTTATATGGCCTGAAAGTGTTAGGCAAAATGCATCTTAAGTGTTTTCTCTTTTTAAAGCTATGTGTGATCTAACTTCTTTGCCATAATATCTGATGTACTCATTATTTTCTTCTTAAGGGGTAGAACACTATAGAGATCGACAGTCAAGATTCTAGAAACAAACAAATAAAAGCATTCTAGAAACAGACTGCCTAAGATTTGTCCCAGCACTATCATTTAATACTTAGTTCCTCTGTGCCTCAGTTTCCTCATCGGTAAAACTAGGATACTAACGTCTATATGTTTTTAGCAATGAAAAGAGATATGGTATGTAGTAAATATTATCTAAGCATTATTATCTCTCTCTCCCCCTCCCCTTTTCTTCTTCCTTCTCTCTTCTTTTTTTTTTTTTTTTTTTACCCCAAAGAAAATATTTTTAATAAGGAACAGTTGATTCCTAGGGAGGATATGTTTACAGACTTGGAAGTATATCCATGAAATTGTTAGGTGGAAAATTGTTGGGAGTGGTGGGACATACCTAGAGGCATGAAATAACCTTTGTGATGTTCTTTCTTTTTTAAAAGTTCTGTGTGTGTTTGGAATGATATATCTGTGTAAATATTGTGATATTGAGGACGTTGTCTCAAATTGTTAACAGTTATTTTTTCTGGGCTAGTATGGAGAGGGAGGATATTTTCACTTCTTGTGTTATTTCATTAAAAATGATAGGAAAATGAATAATTTTTACTTTCTTTTGTTTTCAGTATTCTCATATAATATGTATTTAAATTTTTATTTTTTATTTGGCCTCAAAAATCTAGGAAACACTTTATAGAGATCCTTTACCGAATCATCAGAAACTTATAAATGAGGTAGTTCTGTTATTGGTAAATTGGAAGGGTCTCTGAAGGGTTAAAATAGGGGATCATGTTATGGGGCAGCGAGCAGCATGCTGTGGTTGACAGTGGCACCAAATACTGTGGTTATTGTGTCTGGGGTGTGGCAAAAAGAAATGAGCAGTTTCTTTCCTTCCCCAATGGCATCAGTCTGCCCTGTCCATTCTGGTGGTAGTGGCCAGCTTCAAACAACCCTAAAGACATTCAGATACTTCTAAGTGTAGGTCTCTGTGAGGATTCAGATCATTCTTCTTTTCTTGAATGGAAGGAAATGGCATTGACCTGATCTTTTGGAATCTCAGTTTTGTAGCCTGATAGCCTTTGACTTTCTGGGGTATATTGTAAATCTCTTTTTCCTGTCATAACTGGAGCTGTAATATAGTGTCTTTTGGCCACCTGTGTCCAGCTTCTCTTTCTTTCTCCCTCCAACCCCTGGCTTGTTTTTTAAAGAATGTAAATTTATTGACTGACAATCATTATGGTCTGCACAGGGAATAGTTTCTGAAAGAATATTTGCATCTTCAGACCCTAGCAATCTCACAAATGCCTGCACTGTTCTTAGACGGGGACGCGCGTGGGCGCATGGGAGACTCACGAGACAGCACGGAGCAGAAGCTCCTTATTGTGACGTGCAGGGCCACGTGGTCCTCCCGATGTCCCCCACCGCACACACCCACATTCCAGTTGCAAAATTCCTTGTATTTCCTCGAATGCCGTGTTCCCTCAAGCTCCTATGACTTGGCACCCGCTATTAACTCCTCATAGAATCTCTTCTGCCATCTTCTTTATCTTGCCAACCTGAAAAATAACCAACTAGTCCTTCAAGAGTCCACAGAAAACTTGTTTTGTCAAAATCTTGTTTGACCTGTCTAGGCAAAGGTAAATTCTTCCCATTTACATGCTTAATCTAGAGTTAAATGGGCTCCCAATGTTTTTATGCCTATTATGATTTATATACATTTGTTCTAATGATTCTTTGGCCGTCTTTTTCTTTGCCTAGATTTTGTATTGTTCAAAGGTAGAAATGATGCACTATTCATTTTTTAAAATAAGCGCCTAGAATATATTACATGTTGAGCAGACGTGTAAATAAACTTGTGGTATAAGTATGTAAATGAGTGGTTGTAATGTAGTTCATTCAGAAAGTGAACACAGAAGCAAATAATTTCTAAATCATCAACTTATTTAGTAGAAATGAGATATAAAACTTTTATTGCCATACAAGTTTGTTCTAAGTAAATCAATCACAAAAGCCTTCTATTGAAGTTTCACTATTCAGAATTTCTCTACATTTCTCAACTGTCTAAATTTCTAGGAAGCAACATAATGGATGTGTTGTTGATTCTACAATTATAGGTTTTAAGCAGTAGTTATATTACATGGGCCTTAATATTTTCTGCTCTTTGTGAGAGTTTAACCTAACTTACTTTTGCCTATGTATGAAATTAACTAAAGTCCCTGTTATTATGAGGCAGTATGGACTTTGGGACATGGTACTGTCAGGGTGAATGAGTCTGTACCCGGTTGTCTGCCTAAGATGTAGAAAAGTGGCATGACTCGTGTTCTTTCCTGGGCATACTGTAAGACTGTAAGAATGAGAATCGTTTGTAGCAGCCTCTATTTGATTTATGACTCTCCCATAGTTTAGACATCATATTGCTCCAAACTATGGTTGTAAAATTAACTGTAAACAACCTAAATCCTACAAAGATAGCTTTTAAGTCATTATTCTTTGTTAATGAAGAAGAACAAGAAAATTGCCAGTAAATGTGGCAGTCGGTGCCACTTTCTCTTGAAAATTTTCAGTGTATTTATCGAGCCATAAGAATTAGAAATGGTCCGTACCATTTGATTATTTACAGTGCTTCCTTTGCATCCCTTGTCCAATCTGGTCCTCCTGCTCCCCCAGCCACCACCATCATTACAGTCCCTTTGAAGGAAGTAGAAAAGAAATTGTTGTCTTTGCTGAAGATCAGAGAGGTGAAGTCCCGAGGTTGTTCAGCTAGTTACATGGGATAACATTGGACCCAAACACGACCCAGTTCTGTGTTCAGTGACCACAGCCCAAAAGCCTTTCTGTATATCTTTTCTCTGTAGAATCAGTATGATGGAATCTTCTCTCATTATTTGTTTCCTTTTAATAGAGGAACAGTTCTCAGAGTGAGGTTCATGGACACTCCGAGGTCCCTAACACCCTTTAAAGGGTCCATGAGGTCAAAGCTATTTCCACGATAATGCTAAGACATTGTTCTACTTTTTTACTGTGTTGACATTTACACAGGTGGTACAAAAGCCATGGTGAAAAACTGCTGGTGACTTAGCATAAGTCAGGGCAGTGAGAACACACCTTTTTAACGTCCTGGGTGATGAAATGGAAAGCACGCGCAAAGCCCTCTGCTGCCTACCAGAACGCACAGATTGTCTTGAGGACAAAGCCACCGATTGTTTGAGTTGCAAATTGAACTACTAATTAGTTTTCTCGTGGGACACCCTTACACTTCGAAATGCAACTGACAGACAAACTATGGCTATTTATACTTGAACATTGGCTGTGTACTTTTTTGAAAATAAATGAACTAAACCTGTTAATGTTAAAGAAAACAAACTAGCCTATAGCCATGCCACCCTGAACAAGTCCAATCCCGTCCGATCTCAGAAACTAAGCAGGGTCGGGCCTGGTTAGTACTTGGATAGGAGACCACCCAGGAAGACCAGGTGCTGTAGGTGTAAAAAAATGAAAAGGGATTGTAAGCTGACGAAGTCTTTGCAGTCTGTTAGGTTGACCAAGGATTGCCTTGCCTAAAAATAAAATAATAAAATAAAATAATAAAATAAAATAAATAAATAAAATAAAATAAACAAAATAAGCTAGCTACTTTTTTTTGGCCAATATTAAAATTTAAGCTTCAAGCAAAAATTTGAATATTTGGAAAACAAGTATGTGCATCATGATCCTAATTAAGTTTCCCAATTCTTAAAGACTTTGCCGATGAGATTGAAGGTGATATTAATAAATGTGGTTTTAATAAATGTGTCAAATTTGAAAGATCTGTAAAACTTAGTGAACTAATATTTTCCAAATGGCCAATGTACGATGATACAAAATTACACATGGGTGAATGATCCACTGAAAGTGAAAGGTCAACCAATAATTTTAATGAAGCAAAGTACAAAAATAAAGCAAAGTATGGTTTCAGATACCATATTCCATTTAAGTTTAAGAAACTACCCCTTATTGAGTTTTGGTATTGTGTTGAAGGTGAATTTTTACAATTATATAAAAAAAGCCATTAAAATATACCTCCCTTTTCCAAGTATATATGCGTGAGACTTAATTTTTTAAAAATACTTCAACCAAAACTACATGTCACAACAGACTAAAAGCAGAAGTATTTATGAGCGCCTAAATGTCTTTAATTAGGCCAGACATGAAAGATATTTTCAAAATGTAAAACAATTCTACTCTTACTAATTTTTTGGGGGGAAAAACAGTTATTATTAAAAAATACATTATTTATGTTAACATGGAATAAATTTATGTTTTAATGATTCAAGAAATATTTTATAAATTCTTCAGTTTTAATTTCTAATATGGTAAAATAAATTGGGTTCTAAGACCATGTATTCTAGCTATTGGGGACATAGTACCTTATAATGGACAATTTGGCTGATTAGTGTATATGCCACATTTGGAAGGACAGTCCCTCAACACTCGGGGCATCAACTTCAAGCTAAAGTGGAAACTGGGCCTGTTGATTTCTTTCTTAATATTCGCCAAGACGATCTGACATCTTCACCCAATTCACTGTAGGCCACCATGTTCTCCAAGCCTAAAGGGCCTTTCTAGCAGCATATTAGGACAGGCTCCCATTGTCTTTACCACTATGTTAAACCCGAAAACATGGGAGAGTTGCTCTTTAGTGGTAAATTCTCCGCAATGCAGGCTTATGTTCTGTGTTCTCTCCCACCCTGAGGCTGGTATCATACCTCAGTATCTATTTCTAGGCGTTCCCTCCTGGTTACTGAGGTACAGAGAAGCTATATCCTTCACTTCTTTTGGTAATTAATAATGCATGTCCTCCCATTGTAGCGAACGTACTCCTCACTTAGGGCTGTGCTGAGAACTGACCCTAGTTATTGGTCTAGAGATAGTGAGAGGAGCCAAGGGGACATTGTGAGTGGCCAAATATCATCTTGTATGGCATCTTTCTTAGGTGACAATCTTCAGGCCACAGGATGCTGTTTTTCACTAGCAAGGGCAAGAGGCTGCTTCTGAACACCGGAGGGTTCGTAGGACTCTGAAAGGTCAAAGTTCCTAAGGCATCAACTCCCCCAATCCCCAGCCCAAGTCTCAGGTTCCACTGCTCTGGTTTTTGCATAGGAGGCGTTTTGAACTGTGAATTCAGGCTGCTTTGTAACTAACTCCACCAGTCTTCGGATCAAAGCTTGAGCTAGATTTTCAGCATGGTTTGCCTGCCGGCTGCAGTTTGTGTCGGTTCCTCTAAAGCTGCCTGTAGGCTTTCTGTCTCCTACAGCTTGCCATGAGTTGACAGCTGGCTGTCCCCACGTGTAATTCTCTTTCTTTAAGGCTTCCAGGACATTTAACAAAACCTACCCAACTTTTAAGATTTTCATAATTCATGCTTTTGTATCTTTACTAGAGAAAATGCACAAGCCAGAAAAGCAATTTTCCCTTCTGCCTGGAGCTGATTCACCATAGGTAATTGTGAGGCTGCAGCCAACAAGGATTGTCACTACTCCACTTACCTTCAACAATAGGATGCCTCTTGCCATTTGACTAGTGAGTGATCCAATTTTAGAATTTCATCCTGAGGGTCACTATTCAGAGCCAATTCTTGTAGCAGTTGTCTAAAAAGCAGACTGAGGCAAGGACTCAAGTGTAATTAGCGTACGTTGGAGCTGAACCCAGCAGGCGCACGTGGAGAGTGGATGGGTGAGAAAGGAAGGAAGGAAGGCTAGTAAAGCATGGGTTAGTGAATGGGTCGCGATGGACTGCCGGGGCTCCATCCTGCTGAAGACCCTCGGCAGGGCCTTTGGCTGTGAGTAACATATCTCAGAATCACCTGCTATTTTTCTCCACTGGCTTCTGTCCATCCTTATTGGTTGGAGTCATAACTCCCTGGCTCTACTTGTTGGATCTGTTCAGGCTGAGCTTGCACCTGTGGCCAGAGCCTCAGGCAGAAAGAGCTACAGATGGCTGAAGCAGGAAGCCATTGATGTGTGTGAGACTGCTCACTGCAGGTGACCTCTGTGGCCAGCTGAAGGATGTGGACATGGCACTGCCATTTTGAAAGTTAGACAAGGGAGCCTGTACCCAGTGTGGTCAAGAACAGGGATTCAGGAATCTTTCTGCACATTTTAGCACCTTGATGTTTTTAGGTACATGTCTGGTTGTGTAATGCAAATTATTTTAGTGTAGGAGGAGGCTAAGGACAGTGAGAAAACTGATAATGATCCAAGTACGAAATGCAGAGAGGCTAAAATGAACACTGGTATTGTGCAGGCAGATGAAGAACAAAAGCAACACATCACTTATACTTTTTCTTCTGCTCTCAGGTGTTATTCCATGGTAAGAACATACCAGGATAAAGCTCATAAATATAGCATAGAGCATTGAAAGACAAGGAGGAGAAAAAAAATATGATATAATGCCACATAAATGTAAAAACGTGTCACTTACATGTGGTTTAGAGACACACATGTGAGTAACATGGGTACTAAAAACACAGAGAAATGCATGGGAATAATAAATACCAGATTCAGAGAGTGGTTAACTTCTGGGGACCAGCAGGAAATGTCATTGGAAAGAGATTCTGTGGAGCGTAAGCTGTGTTGGTTGTTGTTGCTTTATTTCTTACACTGGATGGTGGGTACATCGGTGCTCATTATGCAATTATTTATTATCTTTTGACATTTTTAAATTAATGCAAGATATATTTAAAAACATAGGACTAGATGGCTTAAGGTATAAATAGAATAAGAATAAGCTGATTTCATGTCTTCTTTTTGTTGTTTACAATATGATAAAAAAATATTTTTTGACACACTCACACATGTGTACACATGTAATAATAAGCAAACTGTTCTAATGTGTTACGTTTTAATCACTATCTCTGCTGAGGCCCTGATAAGTAACATTTTAATTAGCTAGCAAACTTTAATGTCCATTTGTAAGGGATGATTTATAGAAGTCTCCCCATTATAAGACAGAAATCACTGAGTTAGAAGGATAAGTGATTAAATGGAGTAATTTTCACAAAAGCGTCTTCAAGAATAGCACTAAACTTGGATGTTCCTGACAGGAGCGAGTCGTAGAGCTGTGATTAAATAGTGTGAAGAGGTTCTTATCATCGGGGCTGGGGGTACTGGGAGGCTTCTTTCAGGTATGTTTTCCAGGAATAACACCGGAGTCTGCCTCCTGGCCTTGCTGGGTACGTAGGGCTTTGGTCTTCAGATGGCTCTTTACACAATCGTGCGTGATGAGTTGACACCAAGGCATGCCATCTGCAAGAGAAACAATATCGGTCTCCTTTCCGCTATTTGTGGTTGCATTTGACCACAGCCTCTCTTGCTTTCAGGGACAATTAGTGATGTCAAAGCAGAAAGCCTAGGTTAAGGGACAATTGGAAAATAACCCAGAGAACACACTGGGTTTTTGACTTGCAGCTAAATCATTCAATTTAATGATAGTAGTGAGAGACCCTCCAAGAACAAAAGTTTTTGCGAATCACGTTTTCGCTGAGTATTCGTGAGTGCTGAAAACAGCAGTGCAGTTTCACACGGAGAAAGCCTGCCTGTAGCTTTTTACAAAATGAAAATCAAACCATTTTTTTTTCTCTCCAAAATTTTATGTGCTAGCTCCCAAGGGCAATATTATTTGCCATATCCTTGGACTTTGAATTTTATTATAATTTTTATGGGAAGAGGGACTGCATTTAATAAAACTTGACTAAGACGACGTTTTTCTCCAGCAGCCAAATAAAACTGAACTTCAGGACATTTGCAGAAAAGATATGTCCTGGATTTTTGGTTGGCTTGTCACAAGGAAAGTGAAAAAGACTCGGGACTTTTAAGCGCAACCTGAAGATTCAGGGACGTTTTGTTTCTTCTCTCTTAGTTTTGACTTTGCCTTGCTCTTTGAGAAGGGAGATGTAATATCCAATAATCTGGCCCTGGGCTTCTCAGTGACACAGGAGGAATGAGATCGCTGTGGTTATTTATTTTCCATAGTCAGAGAGAGAGTTCCCAAGTTTTCCACTGTACAGGGAGTAACTGGAGTCTTGGATTCAGGACTATCTTATGTGAGGGAGGGTCAGGGAGATAGTGGGTGGGGACATTTCTCTTCCCCTACAGTTACCCTGAGAAGATTAAGTCTGTCAGTCATTGAAACTTTACTGCTAATGACTTTAATTGGATTATTAAATTGCTTTTATCTTTACAGAATTGTATTGAACTGTTAGTCTCATCTCGAGGCATTTTACTAGGCGTTTTGGGGACAGAAATGGGCATGAATAAGGTGAGAGAAACCTGGGAGAATGGAGTACTTGGGGTGGCTACTTTGGACAGCTACAGACAACAAGCAGAAAGACCCGGATACCAAGTTTGGAAGTGTGGGGTGTGTGTGTGTGTGTGTGTGGGCGCGCACGTGTGAGCATGTTTAGTCCTGGAGGGCGAGTACTTTTTGTCATTTGGCACCTGGAGCAATGGATGCTAAACATCCTACAGTTGCAGGGGGCGGACTACACACAGAACTGTCGTGCCCCAAGTATATATGTGCTGCTGCTGAGGAACTGGCCAAAGAGACAAACTGACCTGAGAAACCCACACTTCCGTGCTTGGCAGTTTTGCTCAGAGTCCTTATGGCAGCAGTAGAGTCATTGACTAATGTATTTAGTGCTATCATCCTTGGTATTTTCCTAGCCTGTTGTTGCCTGCACTCCAGTCCAGAAATCAACGAGTCAATTGAGAGCTGAGTCAAAGCAAAAACAGGCTATTAATTTGTCCGAAGTGTCATAAATTACACCCAAAGCAGCAGATCTGCGTATCGTAAAACTTGAAAAAAAAAAATCCCTAGTGTGTTTGCAAGCAAGACATTAAAAGCCTAGTAATCGTCTACCCTACTTGCTTTTCTTCTCCACTAACCAGTTGCATGCTGTTTTCTTTTAGGCATCATTGAAAAGGGGTGTTTTAAGTTTTGTTCGAATGTTATCAATGCTGGAAATATCTAAGGAGACTGATAAATCATTAGCACTCTATGGATTGGGCACTTTTGCAGTGGAATCAAGACGTTAAGTTAAACTGTATGTAAGTGATAATGCACCTATAAATAGCATCTCTAGTACCTGTAGTTAATGAAGTGGTTTGAATCATTCATTTCAAAATATTAATGGGATGGGCCCAGAGCAGCCAGCAGATGTTTTCAATTCTGGGCAGACACACCTTTGCTGAGCCTGGCTGTCGAGTGGATGGCCTTTGCTGGCTTTGTTAGCTTAAGCACTGCTTAGTGATTTGTGTTAGGCGATTAAGCATGAAAGGAAAGCAATGTGATCTTTTTTTCAGGGAAAGAATAGATAAAATGTCCCTGTGTAAATACTGGAAGGGCGTTATGACTTTTAAAAGTTGGCTCAAGCAAGTTTCACTTAACAATGCCTGGGAGGCCCCTTTGAGTAGAATAAATCATGAGTAATGATATACTAATTTCTTTCAAATACACTGTAGAAAAGCAATGTCTGTGTGTAAAAGTGAGATTTGATATCCAGGAAGCAAGAATTGCTACTTTTTGAGCAGAGTCTTTGTATGCAAACTAAAGAGAATTTCTAATAGTCCTTGATAAAGGCAAACAGATAATTTAACAAACAGCCCTGGAAACAAGCAAGACCAGGGAATGAAACAGTTTTGGCTTTCGATTTTAAAGATCAGCTCCAGTAGAAGAAGCTGATGCTTAAAATATTCCATGCATTTTCCTAATACTTGGTTTTTAATTGTTCGATAAATATATTGTAGTGGGTATAATAGCTGAAAGGAATAAAACAAAAACAAACAAACAAAAAAACAGCTTCCTTCAGTACTCTGCAAACAGTCCATCAAACAAAAACACATTGCAAAACAGTAGGGGTGTTTCTGATTGCTTGAGGCTGTTTAATGAAGACATGGAATATGGTTAGTTCTCATTGTTAATCCACTAGGAAGGTCAAAGGTAAATGAAGAACAGTAGCAAAATATTCTAACTGTCTGGTAGCAACACAGAAGTCTGGTTTCTGAGGGATAGGCTGAAAACAGGCCGTCTAGGACTTGTGAGCATCAGGCCAAAGCAGCACTGTGTAGCTGTGCATCTTTATTGGTCCTGAATTCTTTTTCTGATGGCAGAGTGCTCTACCAGCATGGATTATCTTTTTCACACAAGAAAAAGCATGTATTTATACCGACACCCATTCTTTCACAACGCTAGCGTTACCAAATAGGTGGGTGTTATTTGAAGGTGAAGTTTGAGATCTCCTGAAGCAGGGAAGTAAATTTACAGAGTCTGTGTCTACGCCAACTCAGATTCTTCCTGGATATAAGTCAGTGGAAAAGGCTGTAAAGGCATGAGACGAATTTCCCATGGTCAAGTGGGGCCTGAGAGTGTTGTGAAAAGTTGCCAGCAGCTCGGGCTTTTCTTTACGCAGCAGGGTGAAGACTAAGCTGATCAACTTCAGCTTCATATTACTGGGGAATTAATCAGCTTGCTGGGTTATAATGATCTCTCAAGGGAATTGTGATATGAACCCCTTTGATAGATGTCCAATTACTTTGGATTGCATGAAGTTTATGACTTTCTCAGGAAATTAGGTGTGACCCTTATTTTGCCAAAGTTAATTGCCCTTGCAATCTTGGTATTGCAAAGCCTACATCTCGTAGGAATTTGATTGAAATTTCTAGGTCCAGAGCTGTTGCACCAATTGTGATTTTGTGTTAAGCGATTAGAGTGACAGAAAGGTTAGGGAGAAAATGAATTAGAAATGCGATATGTGGCTTAATAGATTTCAGTGTAGATTTGGAAGAGAAATGCCAACTACAGGCTCTGGCTCATTCTCAGTTTAAAAGGGATTTAGAATTATATGAAATTCCTTCCAACTCTAAGGGTTTACTCTTCTGTGATAATAATGACTAAGGAGAAAGTAAAAAACCAGTGGCAGAAGGAAGTTAGTGAGGTTGGCCTGGGTTGATGGGTGGAGCGGCCAGGTTGGTTTTAGTAGACCAAGTGCCGCCTTCTAAATATCTCTCCCAGTTCATCAGTCTAGTGGTGTGTCCAAGCGCGTGTCTGTGCAGGACAGTTTCCCAGCTGCAGTCTCCCACTGGGCACACTCTAGTTGGGCCCATTTTTGCGTGGCAAAAAAATTGCACTAGAGGAGGCCTCACAGTAAGGAGTTTGGGTTCTGGAGAGAGACTACCAAGATTCAAAGTCAGCTTTACCTCTTGAGAGACTCAAGAAAATGTCTTGCCCTTTCTGTGCCTTGGTTTCCTCATCTGTAAATGGCAATTATCAAGCGCCTAACTCTGGACTCCTGTCGAGAAGTTCATTTTATTTGGTTGACTGCCTGCTCCACGAGGGCAGGGATTTCTGTGTGTTTTATTTAGTGTGGCATCCCCAGTGCCCACACACTGCCCAGTACGTAGAAGATGCTCGATGTTTGTTGAATGGGTGAATGTAGTGTTTGGACAATACCAGGAACAGAGTAAACCCTTAGTTAATGTTGCTTGTTGGCATAATGTTTCTTTGAAGTGAGTATTCTGTTTGTTTGCCTTCATAATTTCAATGCCCTGCACAATGCTAGCACTTGCATGCTGTGGGAGGCAGAATAATGACCCCTCTCCAAAAGATGTTCACGTCCTAGTCCTCGAACCTATGACTATGTTAGGTAACATGACAAAGGAGAATTAAAGTTGCAGACAGAATTAAGATTGCTAATCAGTTGACCTTAAAATAGGAAGATTATGTTAGATTATCTGGGCAGGTCCAAACTAATCCTAAGGATCCTTAAAAGTAGAAGAGGGAGGGAGGCAGAGCATGCCAGAGAAAGATGTGCGACACTGGAGGCAGGGTCAGAGTGATGCCACGTTGCTGGCCTTGAGGATGGAGTATGGGGACCACGAGGCAATCAATGGGAGCAACAACAGAAAATTGATAAAATACTCACTATTTGGTGAATTACGTCTGAATGAGTAACTTTTTTTGTTCCCGTGATCAGTTAGACTTTATTTTTCTCTCATATAAATGCTATATGTTTAATGTAAAGAAATCTAACACTATATAAAAATTTAATAAATAAAGGTCATGTGGACTCCAGCTACCCGACGACCACCACTTTGAGCATCTAGGTACTCATCCTTTCATGAATCTTTTTATGCATGTGCACATACACATCCATGCAGGTGTGTGTGCAAACATACACACACATGCATGTGGGATTATATCAAACATGGCACTTCCTCATACTTCTCAACGACAGTACCCTTCATTCCCACTCTGCCTACATACCCCAACTAGGAAGCCGTGGTAACATTCAAATGGAGTTCTCGGTATATTTTTCCTGTATTCAGGTGATCTTAGGCACCACACCATCACAATTAAGGCTATTTTTTGTGACTGTGTTATAAAAATGGGATTTGACATTCTTTTGCAGTATTGTTTTTCTTACTCAGCGATACCTCAGGATAATCCTCCAAGTCATTTTCTGTGCCTGCCCAAATATTCTGTGACGTGACTGTAAAACAGTTTACCCAGCCATCGCTGATGGGTATTCCCTGTGTTTTCAGTTGTTGGCTATTGCAGACAGTGCTGCAGTTCCTAAACCTAACGTTCCATGCACAAAGGAAAAACATGCCTAATTTGTAAAGACTGTTTTCAAGGGATGCCTCTTCATGATGACATGAATTCCCAAGAAGAGCTGAATTCTCCCCAGAGATTAGTATCTGGTAGCTGGAATTAAGGTCCACAAAAATAGTAGGAAACGGAGGAGGCAATGAAGTTAGGATTAAGCTGGCAAATACTTTTTCTCTGTAACTTAAACAGAAAATCTTCCACTTAGTCTATTTGATCCTCCCCACAAACTTTCTTGGAAGATCGTGGCATTTATTTACACTACTTTCCCTCTCAAGAAAATCCAACATAGTAATAGTACAAGGTCCACGAAGTAAATACCGTTAGGTCGTTGTTCACTTTTGTTGATTCTGTTAAAATTCAGGTGAATCAGATGATTCAGCCCCGCGTTAGATGAAAAAGGCAATTAATTAAAAATTGTTCAGAAGGTCTTTACTATGAAGATTTTCATTGATTCTCACCATAACTTTGTTTCATTAGTTCTTTGTAGGCAGCTGCAACTTCAAACTGATTTGGTAAGAGAGTTCTTGTTGATGCTGTTTCTTAAGTACAGTCACTCAGAGACCAATTTTCAGGATCCGAATCAAAGGAACATTTTTCTGCAATCTGCACAAACCTGCTTGGCACACGCTCTTGTTTATGGAAAATCCAAATGTCCATTTGTATTCTTCTGAAAGAGGTGGGAGTTGGGAGGTCACACAGGAGATTAAGACTCTAGCTTTCCACTGGGCAAGTTGGATTCTTAAAGCCCTATCTGATTTCATGAAGTAGGCAGACGTTTGAACTCTGTCTAGACTCAGGCTGACATGTAGACAACAGGAAAGGATCTGCTCTGGTGAAGGTCAGTAGTGGATGCTACCTGCAGGGTGCCCTGGGATGGAAGAAGTTAATCGGGTCATGATGAAGAAAACCAGTCCTTCAGATCTGCTCTTTCCTGATCACTTTATATGCACTAGTGTACTCATTGTCCACACTTGCAAGAGGTAGCTGTTACTATGAAAACTAGTATGAAATAAGCTAAGAGAGCAATTTGCTTAGTGTTACACAGTTAAGAAACGGCAGAGTCAAAATAAATGTATGATTTATAAAAATACATTTAAAAAAGCTTTCATTATGGAAAATGTCATACATATAGAAGAGTTAAGAGCCCATTATAACTTATTTTCCTTAACACATCACTGAGCTGCACAAATTATCAGCTTATGGCCAATCCTGTTCCTTTCTACTACCCTTACCCTTACTCTAGCCCCTGCCTCAGTGGGGTACGTAGTTCCAGAAGACAACTATTTATTAAAAATATAATCACAACACTACATTATGCCAAACTTAAAATAATAATTCCTGAATACCATCAAGTGTCTAGTCAGTATTTGAATTTTTTCTGGTTGTGGGCTCGGATTTTAACACAGGTCAACACTAAAAGTGTGAAGTTCAGGTGTATGATAAGGTGGGCGGGTATAGTGGGTCCACTCTGGAGAACTTGCCATGCGTCATCCTTTTGTTATTAGTTCTTTAAATGGAATCTCAAATACAAGCTGTAGCTTCCAAGGACCCTCCAACAAGCAAGCGACTGTTACAGTTCTGCATTCAATAAGCTTCATAGATATAAAAAGTAAGGAAAATGAGGAGAAGGTATAGTTCAAGCCCTCACCTCTGTTCCTTCAACAAATTATGGGTATTTGGAGGAAGGGGAGGGTAGTGATAAAGAGAGGAAAACAGAGAAGGGATGCCGAATCTTTCCCCCACAGAAATAAAGCAGACGTTTTCATTCTGAGGCAGGAAGTAATATTTTTCATAATCACTTTGTTCTTGTCAACATGAAGCTAAGGAATAATTATGTAAAAAAATAAAACAAGGTTTTGTTGCCGTTTCTAGTGAAGGATTTCAGCTAAAGAATTAGATCAGTAGCCTTTGATTTCTAAACTTAGGTGAAAGTCCAGTTTCACTCTTTGGTTCTCTTTCCGTGCATTCCTGGAATTCACGAGCCCTGAACTTTCTGGAGCTAGGGCCAGAGGTCTGGACATGACTTTTCAATTAATGCAAATCACAGTCTTCAGTTCTCTTGAAGTTAGCATGTGACATGGCTGGAGGCCTTTATTTTGCTTAGAGCAATGACCAAGCAAGTGAATGCATGCTCTTGAATATTTGACAGATGTGACAGGCGTGAGTGGCCGGAGCTGCATCTGGCTATGCTGAGCTTTCTAACCTAGCTACTTTCTCCATGGACAACAAGCACTTTGCCCCCTTAGACTGAGGTTTGTTGGGTCAGGTCAGGAATGCAGCTGTGCTTTTAGCTTTTGGACAGGGAAACATAGTCACGGACAGAGCCGGCTATGTAATTTGCAGGGCCTAGTCCAAAATAAAAATGTGGGGTTGCTTGTTCAAAAATTATTAAGCATTTCAAGATAGTAACTACAGTACCCTTTTAAACAAGGGGACCTGCCCGTGAAGCTGAACTTGCTCATGCAGCACAGAGCACACAGTTGGAAATGGACGGGTTAATCTTCGTGGTGCCTTTAAGATGGAGAAAAGTCTAACTCAGCTTGGTACAGGACTTATAGGAGATGAGCAAAGTGCCACAGGCCAAACTGTGTAAGTTGACAATACTGAGAAAATGCCTCAGGTCTCCTGATAACTGTTTGAGCTAAACTGATGTACATGTTCCCTAATCTGTGTAGGTTAGAGAGAGAAAAGATCAGAGGTTACCTGGTGGTAAATTAAAGCCCAGGTAAAAGGTGAGTTCAAATGCAAGAGCGAAGCAAAAGCCTTGAGGGAGAGGACTGGTCAGACAGGAATGAAAAAGCCCTTTCTTTTCATCCACTTCCCTCTCCTGCTTCCATCTCCTTTACAAGTTTCCCTTAGAGAAGAATGTTCACAGCCAACAACAAAAGACCCAAAGTGGATTTTTCAGTCTGTGAGCTGCCCTTGAACGGTCCAGGGGCTTGAACTTCACAGGAAAACATTTAGGCACGTCCTCCATGTTTGTGCGTCTGGAAAGGGAGGCCCTCTCTTCAAGTGTCGAGTGACATCTTCGAGCTTATTTCTTTCCAGTAAAAGTGGAAAATATCAACTAAGGTTTCAAAGGAAAGGAAATGTAATGTATTTTCTCATCAAATTTGGCATTATCTATTTAGCAGGCGGGCCTTTAATCTTCAGCACAGTATTTTTCCATTGTATAATTCGGAGTTTGCCTTAAATCTGTCTTGCTCTTTTAACTTCAGCTTTCTGAAATACGAATGTGATTTGCACAACTTATCTTCTTTTCTCATTTGTTTCCTCGATACTTTCGATTATCTCTTGCCAGGGTTTTTCTAGAGAAGTTCACAGTTTTGCCTCTGCAAATATTGAATGTAACACAGATAAAGCTCCTTTGTTAGTGTGAATCCATTAATAACCTTGATAAGAAGAACTTTCCGTGTCCAGCATCCTGGGAGGACTAAAATGATTTGGGGCCTGTTGATATGAACATAGAAATGAGAAAGTGCAATAATAGGCTTTTTTAAAAGCCTGTTAAATTTTTAAATGAGAAGGAAAACCAGTAACTTCCAGTACTTGAGCTAAGTACTATAGAGAAATACCTTGCTATCCTTTTTCCCACTAAGGACTGGAAAGTAGAGATATGAGATTGATCTGTAGGAGCTGAACTTTAAAACTGGTATGTTATCATGTAGATCTCCACAGAGATGTGTGAAGACAAGGAGAAGGAAAGACTTATTAGCTTAGAAGACTGAACTGTAACCTGACGAAAGGTATTAGAAAAATGTATGCCAGTCGGATATGTGAGCAAAGCAAACAGAACATTCACAGAGCTAAATATTGGCAGTGTCCTCTTAAATGCGCCAAGGGAGATGACGCTTTGGTAGATGGACTTTAAGTGCTCTTGACTCACTGGTAAGTCCATCCCTGTTGTTGAGATGGCTTTGTTATGATATCTTAGACTGATTTCATGAAACATTCAGACCACATATTAGGGATTCTTGTTAATATTCTGTGCTCACCAATCAGCCTGATGAATATGCTTGGCTAACTTTGCTAGTCAGCTTTGAACAAGGAGCACTCATATCTTCCTTCACAAGTAGACAATTAAGTTTCTCAGACATTTCATTTTTCAGTGTAAATTAAGCTGAAATTCTGGGCTTTACACATAAGATGGGTGGTTAGATGCATGGGGTCAGCCCTGAGAGAAGGGCCTGCACCAGGAGCGCTGGCTTCAGGCTCTGGGACAATCACAGACAGCACACTGCTCTCTGAGTAGTATCTTCTTGACAAGTCTTGAAGCTCTAAGTACTTTGGGAACAGTTTGGATGTTTACCAGTGTCCTCTTCTACCCCTTAGTCCTTGTATCTATATATTTTGTTTATTCCTGGTCCCTAATTTAGATCTTGTCATCATACAACAGGACTCCAAAAGATACAACTAGAAGAGTGAGACAGGCCCCAGGCTTTTCATGTTGGATGCAATTAACTCACTGTTCATATAAATTTGTCTAGAAAATGCCATGTACTCATCACAACTTTTGAGGTCATTCTCTTAATAAATTTCTCCTTTCTCTATACCTCCTCAATGTGGCCTTTACTTGTCTCAGGTAGATATCTCCTGGTTGGTCACATTCTCAAATCTCCTTTAGCTTCACAAACTGGATTTTGATTTGTGTCTTTTACTCATGTCTTCTGACAGCTGATCTCCACTATGTGTCTATATTTTCAGTTTGTCCGCACCTGTCTCAACAGTGACTCCATCTCCAATGGCCACATGCACTGAGTCCAAAACTGGCATCCTTGGCCTCCATCTGTGGTCCATCTCTCTTCCCAGCACTGGTCCAGTCTCTCCAAACTTTACAAAAGCTTTCAGAGCTAGATGGAACTTCTCAGTTCCATCACACCTTATTCTGTGGGGTCCAAGCAAAGAACAGCAAGATGAATTTAGATAAACCAGTGAAATGAAGGAATTTGAGCAGAAACATGATTTTAAAAATCCAGTAAACCCAGACAGGGGAGTATTCAGTTTTAGGTGGCTGTTGGGCAGACCTGGGCAGGGTCCCGAGGGTCTGCAGATGGCAGAGACCTTTAGAAGAGTGGAAGGAATGCAGAGGTGTCATGGCTTTGGGGAAAGAAAGTATCATGTGGTAATCCTGCACTCAGTCACGACGAAGCCCTGGGTTCCCAGTGGAAAATCACTGCACCAAGGTGGGAGTGACCTATGTCTGGAGCACGGTGTAGATAAGCCACCTGGGGCTTGGGCATGAGTTACTGTAGCAGGAAGCCTCACCCACACACCTGTTTTCCATCCTCAGCATGTGGCGGCTACATGGTAACGTTACCCCCTGCTTTGGAAAATACAGGTTGGTTTGCAGCATATTTTCTTGGCATCAGATTAGGAGCCTGGGAGTTAATTTCAATTCCTATGAATTCTCTGGGGTTACGTGGGTAACAGTGAGTCTTTCTATTCTTAGGAAAGTTCATATTTTCTGAAACTAAAAAATGGACCTATAAAAATGTAGGACTTTGATTCCTCCCCCCCAAAAAAATCTTAAAAAAATTTTCATGCACATTCTATACTCCACCCCCATCTGTGCTCCTCATGTATACATTTTACTTCATCTTTAGCTGAATTAAATCTTGCCATTATTAGCTTTCCGTCAGTTGGAATCCCGTCATGATAGTAATACCTATGTATTTTGTTCAACAGCAGACATATTTTCATAAATGACACATATTTAAAGAAAAAAATGTCACCTTTAAGAAGGTAAAGTAAGTTGACAAATGTTTCTTTAAGTGAAGCTAATTGCATGGAATATTTTATGACATTTCCATGGAAAATGTTACAGGACATCTCTAGAGGATTTCAGGGGAACTTTTATAGCCGTTTCCTGCTCCATCAGCGTTTTACGGAATCCTGCAGAGAGCAGGGGTGCTTTCTGCCACAGCTGGTTTCTCGCGGGCATCCGTTTCTGTTGGGTCACGGCGGAGTCTGAAGCGTGAACACGTTTGTGCAGACTGTCCTAAGAGAGTGTCGAGAGGCACTGACCACGCCTAGCCACGGGTTCTGGGACAAGCTTGAGAAGAGGTACTGTTGGGTTAGGCGTAGCAGGGAGACCTGGGCCTGAGTTTCACTGAACGCAGCTCACTGAAGTGCTGTCCGCCTCGTTACCGTCATCCTCAAGGGAAAGACCTTTGTGAAAATTCTCACGTCTGGTACAGACTGGCTGTTATAACCCTTTTATTTTATTGAGAGATTTTAAATGTCACTAAGTGACAAAAAGTTTCATACCTGCTAAATTAAAGACATACTACATGTAATGAATACAGAATGTGTAAGTGCAAAGTGCACATTTCAGAAACTAGCAATAAATCGTCAGTTGTGTAGGGATATAGCTTTGTTTATGTTTGTTGCAGTAGTCCATGTTTACTGTGTAAAGCACACCATAAAAGAACTGTACTGGATCCAACTGTCATTTCTGTGTGAAACAAATGTTAACATAGTTACGAAGGCGCTCACATTATCATCTTATAAAGATTTAAAACAACCCTTTATAGTATTTAATTGATTGCACATGATTATGTCATAACTACATAATTATTTTATGTTACCCTGCTCATATATGATGTAAATAAACCCTTTAAACTGAATTTATAATGGAGAGTAATTGGCAGTGTCGAGGGTGGTTATCTGACATGAAATTAACACCCGCATATCTGTGCTGTTGGCAGAGAATCCAGTTGCGAGGCCCACGTGGTTCTTGGGCGTTGACTTAGACTTTGGCACCAGCCAGGCCATGGTATCACTAATGCTCAGGTTTTCCTGATTCTTGATATACTGTTTTCACATTTTACCTCTTTATCTTCTCTTGAAGGGACATTCTATTTGGAAACTTTGATAGTACCACTTTTCTCTAGTTCAGAAAATGTAATTTTCTAAACATTTCCCTACCTATAATAATACTTTAATACTTTACAGAAGGGGAAGAGCGTTTGAATTATCTGCTTTAGTTCACAGGTCTGCTTATTGAAAGGGTGAGTAATAGAACCCAGGGATTCAGATTCCTAAGTTTCAGATATTTTGTATTGACTGGAACATACTGATTTTCTGGAGGAAGTTTTAAAAGATGTTAATTTCTCAAGATAAGGATACACCATTGAGCTCTGTGTCTTGGTCTCCTCAAATCATTCAACATGACTCTACATGGCCGACGGCCCTCCCCAGTTGCTCATATGTTGTTTTCCTTGTTCACATGGTGGTGTGTCTCCATGATGCCAAAATAACTAATCAGTTCAAGATATTCTTTGAAAAAGTAAAACCAGTAGTGTTTAGTGTCATGGAGACAAAACAACTGGTTGATTTGACTTTTATCCATTTTCAATCAGTGGTTTTAGAACCATGGAGAAATAGCCTGTCTTTTCTCATTTTATGAGGTGTTTTTCCTCCTTTACTCTCTCCTTCCCCCCACCCTTTTTTGCAAAACACATTTTACTCTTTTTCCATCCCAGGTAAATGGTTATTATAGAAAATTTGAAATACAAATGTGGAGAGAAAAAAAAAGTAACTATAGTCACATGGAATGCACATTTTTTCAACACGCTTAAAACAAGTACTATTAAAACAAGTAATATTCCTCTTTCCTACAATCAGCTTGATAAATTTCCACTACATGTTGGAAATTTCCTCTTTGTTTCTAATTTATTTATTATATACTGCCTGACTTCTGTCTTCTGATTTCTGTCTTCAGAGATGCCTGATTAATTTTCTACAAGATCTTTATTAAATTTTCTTTGATCTGGCACTAGTTAGCAATGAGCAGTGGTGTTAACCTATTTTTACTCATTAATTTTACTAGTTTTTACAAATTTTACTATTTTTACTCACTGAATATGGACTGAATTGGGAAAACTGAGTCTTGGATTTTGAGACCCCAGTTGTGTGGGAGTAGTTGAATGATTTTGCTACATGATGCCATATCACGTCATGCCATATCATTCATTCATTCATTCATTCATTCAGAAAGTATTTAACTACCTCCTGTATTCCAGACACTCTCCTGGGTAATGGGTATGTAGTTATCGATATGGACTGCATGACGACAGGTTAGTCTCTGTCATCATGGAGCCCACCACACACTAAGGAATGAATCAAGGAAGTCATTACCTGGGAGGATAGGTAGGAAGGATAAATGCACACACTGGGCCAAAAGCCAGATTTTAAAGGCTACCGTTGTTATGCGGGAGCTTATGCCTAAATCCCATGGATCTGAACATCTCATATACTCACAGCTACACAAACCTCTTCAGCTGTCTGGTTGTCATTGCATCATGAATTTAGAGATGATCCATCTGCTGATGTGATATAGGAATGAGGGTAAGAAAAGATTAACTTTAGGAGTTACCTGATATATAAAGAGGAAACATTAATTTACATACATACATACATATGTATGTATACACACTTATATACATTCCCTCCCTCGCTCCCTCCCTCCCTCCTTCCTTCATGTTTTGCCTTGGGGTTTGAGACACATAGGGTGCAGGTATCACTCTGTAGGCTTCCCATTTATTGACCTCAGAAACATTCACATAAAGTGAGCATGGAATTTTCCTAAAGTTAGAGGTTCCTATGAGTAATTTCTTGATAATTTTGGAGGCCAAGCTTTTGTGGGGAGCAGCTGTGTGGCAGGATCCTTGAAGGGAGTAACAGAATTTGTAGCAATTCTAGGTTGTTCCAATTGGAACAGATACCTGGAGATAGAATCACAGGGCTTAACCTCAAAGAATTCAGGAGTGTATGTTTCAGGAGGTTCTAAGCTAGTTTCCTACTGGGCCTAGGATAATAACTTGGGGTAAAAATTAAATGGCCACATAGTATTTTTTTGGTATATTTAAAAAACGAACATGATACTTTTTTGGAAAACACTGCAACAACATAAAAATACCAAAGTCTACTTTAGAAGACCTGGGTTCTAGTCCTGAGTCTATCAGTATTGCGGCTTTAGGCAGACTTTCACTCTAGGTTTCAGTTTCTTCATCTGAAATATGAGATATTAACTAAATGATCTCTAACATCTCTTCAAGCTCCATGATTTTGTGATGTGAGAAGAATTGAAAAAATCTTCACCAGGGAGTGCGTTTGAACGAGACAGTTCCCCCACCTCTCTTTCATACTTGATGGTGATCACCTTCGCGACGTGGAAGGGGCAGTGCCATGTAATAAAAGGAGCTCTGAGTTTGGAGTCAATTGGCTCCACTTAGTAAGCGGGTGACCCTGGAAGAATTATACTTAATTTCTTGGAGCCCCAATTTACTCATCTGTAAAACAGGGCAAAAACACCCTCACAGATTCTTCACGAAGATCATGTATGATGATACCTGTGCACATCCATGGCGGAGCACCTGAAACATAGCCCAGGGTGATGCTGTGTTTTCTTTCTTCCCTCTCATCCTCCTGAACATGGCTGACTAAGTTTACTAGTGTGATCGTAGTCAGAGTTGCCCCTTACAGTCCGCTTGTCTGCAGATGCTGGGTTACCGCCCAATGATTACCTGCTCTGGGATGCTGCTTTTGATGAAAGCTGGATGTGTTTTTAGACTGAATGTTTGTCCTGGGCATCTCTGCTGTTGGGAAATTCTGCTGGGATCATTTCAGGGTCAAGGGTCTCTGTGCTCCTGAGAATGCATGTTCTTATGGTAAGAATGTAGGCAGCAATCAGCTGACTCTGGGTAACTATATTAGAAAAGCCCACGTGGTCCCATGGCTAAAGCATGGGAAATAGATTAGAAATAATTAAAATAATAATAATAAAAAAGATTGTGAGAAAAGGAGTAGGAGAGGAACAAAAGTGGAAGAAAGGGAATGCAAGAAGGAAGAGAAATGTAAATAGGGAGGGAGGAGAGTTGTTCACAGTATTTTCCAGGGGCTCTCTCTATATATGCCCTTTCTCTGACTTAGTAGAATCAGAACATAATTAAAAGGGGGCCTCTCCCAAGCCACAGACTTTCAGAAGCTCAGAATATTATATTTCTGTAATAATCCAATGGTTTGGGAGTGGTTCTAAATGTCAATTCTATAACATGAGTGCATGGATTGGCTGCATTAGAATCACCTGTGGACAGTCTATGAAATACAGATTTCTGGACTTCTGATTCAGAAGTCTGAGATGGGGCCAGGTAATCTGCATTTTAAACGAAGAATTATTGGGACAAAAAAAGGGATCTGTCTGACTGCACGTACCTAAGCCAAAGAAGAACTATGTGTAGCTTTTGCAGCAAAACAGTAAGATTTATTAGAGAGTTGCAAGTTCTGGAGACACAGGCAAGCTATCACTCAAAGGCCTGGATCCCTGGGTGTCTTGGGAGCACAGATTATATAGAGAAAAATCAGTAGTCTTGGAAACTAAAGGAGTTGGGGTCGTGGGTGCTACTGACTGGCTGATTGGAGGGGATGAGGTAACTAATCATTGTGTCCGGTCTGGAATCAGCCATGACACCATCTGGTCTGGTCCCAGGTGGTGGTCCTTCTGTCTCGATGGGCCTGGGGCTGAAACACATCTAAAGCCAAGATGCTAGCCTTAGTCTAGCTGAAACCTGTTATTCTCATGATTATAGACCTGAGGCTCCGTTAATCTTATGTCATGAGGCTTAGTGATTAAAGAAACAGACATATAGAGGATAAGGGTGGAAAAAAAGCAAGTGAGTCACAGTGCCATTATCTGGGTAAAACCAGCTTGAATCAGAGAAATAAACTATATTAAAGAAATGACGTATGTCTGCAGTTATAGAAGCACCCAAGATAATACTGACCTGATGCTAAAGTCACTGTTTTAGGAATATAGCAAGGTGGTATATCATATTTTTTCAAACAGAGTCAGAGACTCAAACACCCTTTTTATGTTATATCAGTTTTTCAGGGGGAAAAAAACAAAACCCTGGGAACTAGCTGAGCATTATAGATATATAGACATGTATCTGTGAGAAGTTTAACATCAGGAGAATGAGTGTATCATATCGCTATACTATATTTACATATCACTGTCAATTACCAGTAATGGCATTGTAGGTGGCAACCTTCAAATTTGACATTCCCTCTCGTCTCAGACTGGAAGCGACTACTCATTGTGGGAAGGAAAAAGCAAACACAGCTGTCTTTCTTCCCAACTCTGCCATCACTTGTAAGAGACTACCCCTTGTAGTACCTTATTTGGACCAAGCGAGGATGCTGGTGCGGCTAGCACAATTAGACAGGCCAAGCCACGGGAACACAGGAGGCAGGGACAGTGGTGACTGCTGCATACCTCCTGATGTGGATTTTGACCTGAATGCCATGCACCAACTGGCCCCACCTTCTTATGCCTTCTGTCTGGGGCCTGCCTTGATACACCACAATCTGTAAATAGTTGAAATCAGACATAATGTATTCATAGAGAAGTTTTAAGCTATAGATTGTCAGATCTATCCCACCTGTTTCCCCGTATCTGTGACCTCTAGCAACCGTGTTTGTGTATATTTGACACCCAATGCAAATGCCCTTTGGATTAATGGCACACTCAGATGTGACTCTTTTTTTCCGTTGGCTGTGTTGCACTAGATGTGCACAAAAGACAGAACCGAGGCCAACCCACAGCTGCTTATAGGGTGTGTTCTGTCATTTTGGTCAAATTCCTGGACTGTCATCCACCATCTATCACAAGTGTCTTTCTTCAAAGGGAGAATAGGAAAATAAACTTTGACTTTTGCAAGCTAAAAGAGCACAGAATTGGTTCAACGATATGGATTTTATTAATTATGCAACTTTTTTGGAGAAGAGGTGGAAGTCTGCTCTGTGCTTGGAAACACCAAAGAATTTAACAATTTACCTTCCGGTTTCAGCCAGACACACCCATGTGCTAATGTGTGCCCCCTGGTTTTACTCGGAAGTAGCTTAAAAGCATTTAAACAAGCCAAGGTCCTAAAGACTTTTATTCTGCTTCCCCACTGGTTACATTGCCAAAATGACTCCCTCATCTTTTTGTTGATTGTAAACCAAGCAGGCCTTTAGAGGAAGAGAAGAACTTTTCTCCCTTTATTTTATAAATATAGCCTTGTTTCAAAAAAAGTATTTTGGGCAGCTGGCCAAAATACATAGAAAAGAAAAAATAGTGATACTGGGGAGGGGAAAGGGGGGGTTGGTGAATGATTTTTTAGTATGTATGCCTAGGAAAATAAAGTTTTGGGTAAATGTTACAAACAGTTCTAATTGAAGCTGAACTGACTATACTGGGAATATTTAACCATTTTGTAATTTTTTTTAAAAAAAACTTACTTTGGGTGCTAATTTAATTTTGGACACTTGTCCACTATAATGTATCAATGTCAGAAATTCTGGGTTTTAGTGGCAAGATTACAAAATGTGGATATCGTTTACATGTATAGTTCATGTTGTTTTATTGATTTTAATTGCAAAACTTAATGTGAATAATATTATTTATACTATTTCTTCCAACCATATAGAAGAATTCAGAAGTCTTGTGGCAACTTAATTTTCAAAGAAAGGAAGAGAAAATAGGGAGAGGACAGGTATGATGTGCTCAGGATACTGGTCATAGACTCCTGCCCGCCTCCCCCCCCCCCCTCCGCCCCTGGCCCCTGTTTAAAGAAGTCTACCTTCAAGGACAGTCCTGCTGACTGCTGGAAATGCAGACCTGTCAGCAGCAGGTGCTCATCTGAATGCTTTGCTCCCAGCTGGGCTAGTCGGATGCCCCTAAGAACTAGGAAATGACAAGGAACAATACTGGAGCTAGAGTCAGGGTTGCAGCCAGGTGCAAAGCACATTACAGGTACACATAAAAGCTAAAATCTTGTAGAGGAGGCTGTCTGTAGAGGAGAGCTGAGCATGTATTTGGTATATATTGCCTTGTAGCAGATTAACACAAAACTAGTAACTTAAAACGATGCACGTTTAGTATCTCACATTTTCTAAGGGTCAGAAATCTGAGAATGGCTCACCTGAGTTTTTGACTTGGGGCCTCTCACAAGGCTGTATTCAGGGTGTCAATGGGCAGTGAAGTCTCATCTGAAGACGCCTCTGGGAAAGGTCGGGTCCGCTCTCAAGTTTGCTTTTACACAGTTGTTGGCAGGATTCATCCCCTAGCTTGCTCTTGCCTCTGGGCCTCAGTTCCTTGCCATGTGGATCTCTCCACAGGGCAGCTTATGGCATGACCACTTGCTTCGTGCAGGCCTGCAAAGGGAAGTCAGCTGGCAAGACAGAAGCTACAGTTTAATGTGAGATAACCATGAAGTGGCATACCACCACCTTTGTGGCATTCTCTTGATTAGAAGCAAGTCGCGGGTTCTGCCCACTCAACAGAAAGGGCTTACGTGACAGTTTTAGTTCTAGAAGATGAGTTAGCGGGGCCAGCTTAGAGTCTAGTCTGTCTGCCACAGATTAGAAACAGAAAATCCAAGACAAGACTAGTGAGAGATTGAGGGAAGGAAAGGAAGGAGGAAAAGGAGGAGGAGGAGGAATTGAGGGAGGAGGGCAGGGATAGGAGGGGTCTTATGAGGTGTCTGGCTCTACTTCTTAGAAACTGGGTCATATAAAATTCTCCCATTAGCATTACAGTAATGACTTCTTTTAAAAGTTAGAGTTTCGGTTATGGTGAAATACACGTAAAATTTACCATCTTAATCATTTTTAAGCCTACTGTTTAGTATTAAATGTATTCTCATTGTTGTGTATTACCATCACTACCATCCATCTCCAAAACTCTCTTCATCTTGCAAAACTTAAACTATGTCCCCATTGAACAATAATTCCCCATTCTCTCCTTCCGCTAGCTCTTGGCAACTGCCCTTCTGCATTCTGGCTCTGTGAATTTGATTACTCTAGGAACCTCATATATTGGAATCATATAGTATTTGTCTTTTTTGTGACTGGCTTTTTTCACTTAGTATAATATCCTCAAGTATCATTGATGTCGTAGTGTGTGAAAGGATTTTCTTTTTAAAGGCTGAATAATATTCCATTGTATGTATATACCACATTTTCTTTATCCATTCATCTGACAGTGGATACTAGGGTTGCTTCTACCTTTTGACCGCTGTGAGTAGTGTTAGTATGAATATGGGTGTAAAGATCTCTATCTCTTTGAGATCTTGCTTTCAGTTCTTTTGGAAATATATCCAGAAGTGAAGCAGAATTGCTGGATCATATGGTAATTCTAGTTTTAATTTGTTGAGGAACCACCATATTGTTTTTCACAATGGCTGCACCGTTTTATATTCTTACTAACAATAGCCAAGAGTTCTGATTTCATTGCATCCTTGCTAACATTTGTTATTTTCTTTCCTTTTAATCCTTTTTTGTTATAGCAGCTATTCTGTGAGTGTGAATTGGTATCTCATGGGGTTTTGATTTTGTATCTCCCTAATGATTCACGATGTTGAGCACATTTTCATGTGCTCATTGGCCATTTGTGTATCTTCTTTGGAGAAATGTCTATTCAAGTCCTTTGTCCATTTTATTTTTTTTTAATTTTTATTACTTTTTTGAATTTTTATAGGAGTTTGAGTCAAACTGATGACATATACCAGGGAGCAACATCTCAACTACTTCCTCCTTTGCCCATTTTACAATCAGGGTGTTTGTTATATTGTTGTCGAGTTGAAATGTTTATAGATTTTAGATATTAACCCCTTATCGCATCTGTGTTTCCAATGAACTCTTTTTCACTTGAGTTTGTTTAAATGGGTTCTTTGTAACCAGAATAGCTCTGATTGAGACATGAAAGCATCAGGCAGTTCTTGCTTTTTATCTCAGGTCTTCTTCACTTTCTGTGTCTCATTTGCTGATTAAAAAAATAATACCAATAAATAAATAAAAGACCCACTCCATGAAATTGATCTCTACAGGTTTTATTAAGGAGTAGGTTGGTTCTTTGGGTGCCCTTATTAACTTTTAGAATTTTAAGATTAAGCTCAGGTTCACACACAATTTTAGATCAATAACTTACCTAAGAGTGCTTTGAAATATCCAAATAATGATGAAAGAATGTTTTTTACCGTCACATGATACAAAAGCATTAGACCAAATTCTCTCCCACACTTTACAAAAACAGGACCCATCCAAGCACTGAACATGAACGCAAGGGCTACCAAATATGTTTAGGCATAAACCTTTCCTCAGAGAGGATTGTGGGGTGGGAGAGGGGACTCAAGGGACGCCAGAGGGATTTATATATTCATGCCTCCAGACTTTCATTGTTTCCAAGTATCCTTTCACTAGCACTTGTTTTTGGCTTCTAATAAATCAGAAGTTAGAATCACCTTTTTTTTCACAGACTTGATTAACAGTAACTGCTAAATTAGGTAGCATCTGCAATGTATATGTACCTTAAAATTATGGGAGGGACAAAACCTTTGTTCTTAGATCACCGAGGCTCACCATGGGAAGAGCTCAAGAAGCAGGTTGCCTGCTGGAATAGCCAATATATGTAGCAGGCGAATTCTAAATATATATGCTGAAAAACTTCTTCCAAAGCTAGGGATGTGTGATGGGGGTGGGGGGCGTTGTTTTAACTCTGCCTTCCCTCGCACCCCATGCCCCTTCTAGGCAGTACAAAGCCCCTGAATGCGTGATTGGATCTATACTTTGAAAAGAAAGAGTCAGACAGCGTCTCCTTTTTCCTTCTTCTCCCCCATTTCCCCCACCATTCTAATGAAATTTGCAGACAGGGAAAGGAAACCAGTTATTTATAGGAGTGGGAGGAATGTGAGTGCTAATTGTGCTTAGTCTATCCCTAAGTGCGTAATCTGTTTGCTATTAAATTTTACAGTCTTTCAGCAATGTATACAATTTTTTAAAGGGAGAACTTCATAAATCTGACAAAGATAAACCAAAGTAAATTATTCTAAGGATTCATATCTTCTGATCAAAGTCAGGTTTGAAATAAAAGTTTAGTTGTGGGATTAATCTCTCTTGTGGCACTGATCTCTTCCTTCCCCCCACGACTAGTTTATTAGTTTCTTTTCTAGACTTGTACAGTTTGATATAGCTGCTCATGCACTCACGCACTCACATACTCTACACAGGAAAATTGGGTCAAATGAGAAGTTATTGGATGCCAACACCTGAAGAAGGTACTGGGACTTTAAACTCTAAATCCGGCATTTTGACAATCTAATAATGAGAGGATAACTGAAGTTATTTGGTCCAGCATAAAGTCATTCTGGGTAGAAAATTGTCATGGGAAATTTTCCCAAGCTTTTCCCTCTTAATTGCCTCCACCTAATAATCCTGGGAGCCTGCTTATTGGAAATTAAACACTGGTTAAAAGGAACTAGAAAAATCATGATCATTCTTAGGTGAATTTTCCATAGTGGGAATTATTTCCTGTTTGAAATTTGTTCTAGTGTGACTGCAGGGAATAGAAAATGGCTCAAATTACTTTAAGAAAAGACCAGTTTATTAAAGACCGTAGCCTTTTAAATTCACAACTGGAAAACCATCAGGAAAGCAGGCACCAGAGGGGGCCGTGTGGAGTCTCCAACACATAGCGCTGCTTCCTCTTTCTGTTTGTTTGTGCTGTGCCCCTGCCCCTTCTGCTTCTGAATGTCACTCAATACCTTATGAACCGGAATGCTTTGCCAGTTTTTCTACCTCATATCTTCTGCTTATTCATATTATTATATTTTATGCTTTCTTATAGCTTTGGTGGGTTATGATCTGTCTCACTCCTGTCTTATTTAGCTTGTATCCTGTTGGCTTCAGTTTCTTCTGCTCAGCCACCTTAGTCTTTCGGAATTTTCAGTTTCTATTCTTGGGAAAGGGAATCTGATGAGTTTAGTTTGACTTTTTTATGCCATCCCAAGCCTTGGTGTAGATTGCAGGTGAGCTGACGATTTGGCTGTTTTTGAGTCAGTCGCCAGCTGCTTTCGGTCATCTATGGCTTTGGGGTGGAGGTAACAGGGTCATGTGGCACAGACAGGGTCGTCTCTTCAGTTGGAGCTGTAGACATATTTTGAAATTTAACTTGTTATTTTCCAAGGAAATTAGTAAGTACAAGTCACAGTTCCAACCATGATGTGAGTCTGATCATTTGTGATTTCTGAGCTGCAGTGAAAATGAGATAATATTTACTTTTAAGGGCATTTCTGTTTATCTGTTGCTGAGTAACCATCCCCGAATTTAGTGGCTTCAAGCAACAATGTATTCAATACATTATTTTTTTTCTCAGGATTCTGTGACTTGACTGGGCAGTTCTGTTTCATGGAGTGTCACTGTGGGCTGTCAGGAAGGTTCAGAATGTGTTCACTCAAGTGCTTAACAGCTGGGGCTGGCTGCTGCCCGGGAGCTCAGATGGAACCTGAGGGTTCTAGATCCTCCTTCACGTGGGCCTGTCTCTGTAGCCACTGGGGTTTCCTTGCAGTGTGGAGGCGGGGTTCCATGGAGGATCCATTCAAGAGGACAGGCCCTAGTGTGCAAGCATGCATCAAGCCTCTGCTGCATCGCTCTTGCGAATGTCCTGTTGATCAAAGCTGGTCACGAGGTCAAGTTCAGCCTCATTGTGGGTGGAGACGCACAAAGGTGTGAATACTGGGGGCATGGTTCACTGGATTCCTGAAATAGCATTCTGCCATGCAGGTTTTGTCTCACTGAATGAGATAGTAGGTGGATGATAGTCTTTAATGCACATAATTGACACTCAGTAAACACCTAAAGAATATGTTTGTTGAAGTGTTGACAGTTTTCTACACATAGCATAGTTAAATCACATCGTATGCTCCTATGTTTAAAACATGAATGTGTTCACTATACGCAGTAATATTATATCATACTTTCTGTAAACATAGTTAGGAATTTCTTCCTTCTTAAAAGATATTTCAGCATTCTCAAAAATTCCATGTGACCTAGACTTCTCTCCTTCTCCAAGAGCCACTGCTTCTTCTATTAGGAGCTCTTACAATAACTAAGAAAACTACTGCAAAGTAATATTTCATCATAGGCATTCAGTGGAGTCAAAATGAAGTATGTCGGTTAGGGACAGTGTCTCAGAGGAGGCGCCTTGAGCAGTCCTCAGGTGAACAGAAGTGATCATTATATGAGCCCTGAAATCGCCTGGTTTTGTAGAAGAGGACCCTGAAGCTTAGAAAGGAGAAGCAATCTGCCCAAGATCACTGTCAGTGACCAAGCCAGAATCTGAATCATTATTTTCTGATACATTCATCCACGGGCACATGTTTGTTGAGTGCTGCCCGCTGTATCAGACTTGGTATGTATGGGAGAGAGCAAGAGAGACATGTTCCTGACTTTGTGGCGATCACAGTCTAACCTGTAATAGGCTGGAAATGAATAAATAATTAACAAATGATCCAAAATTGTGATAAGCAATATGAACAAACCCCAAAGAGTAGAGTGATTGAGAATATTGTTGGACAGAGAGGGTGGTCAAGAAAGTCTTCTTTAATGAGGTAAAATTTAAGCTACATCCTGAAGGGGGAATGCGAATGAGATAGCCGTGTGAAGAATGAGAGAGAACATTCAAGACCAAGGGAACAATATTTGTCAAAGTCATGAGCCTGGAAATATTTTGATGTGTTAGAGGAAATAAAAGCTAAAACCCGTGTGGCTGAGTACCATGAACGAAGCAATGAGAGGCACATGATAAACTTGGAGAAGTAAGAAGAATCATTGTCTTTTAGGTCATGAAAAGGAATTTGAATTTGATTTTCGATACAGTGAAAAGCCACTGAAGTATTTAAGCAAGAGAGTGACACGATCCAATTTATATTTTTAAAGGCTTACTTAACAGACGTTGATTGAAAGTTTATTTGCCAAGGACTCTGCCACCCGATAGCTGGTATACAATTAACATAGAAAGGTAACATCCATAGCATAATGGATGGGAGTGTGTGTGGGGAGACGGACACATCTTTTAGTGGCCACAAGAGTATGGTAAGGTACATAACAGACTATTTTGTGTTGCTCACAAAGCCTTCTATGAACCTATACATGGCTTTAGCAAAAAGATAGACCTAGGTGGCTAGTGCAGTAGAACCTGGTTTCCCAGCCACAGTTGATTCATCCGGGTTGGGACACCTGACCTGGGGAGAGCTAGTCCACTATAGACCAGGACAGGAGTACATTAGATTCTCCCGTAAGTATTTAAGCAATACAGAGCGTGTCATCACTGATGATGAGCACTCGGCCGTGAAGATGATGTAGCCACGAGGCTGCTATTTATGTTGGACTCTGCAGTCAGCAGAAGCTTGTCATCTGAAAGAAGAGCCAGAAAAGAAGCAGAGAGAAGCAGAGGATGAGAGACAGCTTACAAGATCTAAAAGACGCAATGAAGTGTATAGGCCCCTAGGGTCTGCCCGCTTCTGGTCTTTGCAGCTCTGGGCTCACGTTTGTCCTTTGCCTGTGAAGTTGTCTCACTGTATCCTCATGGGATACTGTGCCTCTCCTAGCCTCCTGTACTTGGGTTGGATCTTCAAAGCTTTTCATGCTTTTCACAATCAGGGTAGAAGGAGAACGAGGTTTCAGGCAGAAACAGTAATTTATTCAAAGGCACAAAAGCATAAACATTTTGAGGGTGAGCTATTTCATCAGGTGCTCTCAGCAAATACCGTATGAAACCTTGGTAAGACCACCAATCTCGATGATGGAAACGTAATGAAGAGAAGTTTAGAGGATGTTTGGAACTAAACCTCCACTTACAGGTCACATAGTTGGTAGTGATGGAAAAAGAGTATTTTATCCCACCTCTGTAAATTCCTCTAGTAATATAAAACTCCCATGTACAATTGTCAACATCTAACACATCACCTGACACATAATAGGTATTTAGTAAATATTTAAAGTATGATAGTGTCTTCCTTTTCCTATTCCTCTACCACCAGTCCATAGCTAGTTGTAAACATGGGCTTATTACAAATTATGGTCCAAGTTGTGTACTTAAAGGTAAGCACTAAAGCATGCAGTGGCATTTCAGTAAGAAGCTAAGTTGTATTCCACCGTGAATAATAAACTGACTTCCAGTTGGCCAGTCGCCATTCCTTTCCAGAAGCCAACTGGCAACCAGCTCATCTCCATCTCTCTTGGAATTTATAGATGTGTGCTGGACAGTGTGGGAAAGGATATTTTACAGCAGCAATTAGTTTATTCCTGGGGTAAACTGTAGAAATTTAAGGGTAATTGCAGCTAGAAATTTGTCTTCTTTTGCAGTGTGAATAACCTACAGACAGATATTTGGCTTCTTGCCCCACAAATCCCCAAAAGGACGATTGGCAACTGGTTTGCATTTATGCCTCTTAGAGATTTACAGATGTGTACTGGGGAGGGCAGGAAAAATGGGGGCTGTGCTCTCGCATATGTTTGCAAAGCCAAGGATGGTTTTCTAGGAGGGGTTAAACTCGTAGAAATTCTGGTCTGTGGAATGGGAGAGCTTGTTTCTCTTTAAGATGGGAGTTTCAGCTTGAGCGCCAGTTGGCATCTTTTAGACTCTGCTATAGGGCCAACACACACACAGGCAGCGGAGTCTCTTAATCCTTCTGACTTTGCTGTTTGCTGCCTGTGACTGTACTAAGCTTGCTGGAGCCTGAAGCAACATGCGACTCTGAGACTATGAGCAGCCAGGAGGCCATCTGCCATGGCCATGGATGAACTGACTGTACCACCCTCCACACTTTGCTTGCCAGCCAATTTGGCTGTTTTCCCACATTTCTTTTTCAGGTGTGGCATCACAGAGGCGATTATTATTGTTATGTTTGCATTTTATGAGAACACAGATACAAGTTTCCAGACTTGTGTTACTCTCCCCAGTGAAGACTGTAATTTGAATGTCAACTCAGGCAGCAGCAATATCACATATTTGTAGAGCTTTTTCTTTTATGATTGTTGCATAATTATGTTTGAATATTTATGTATGAATCCTAAGGAAGGATTTCTTTCTGCTGTATAGATGGGAAACATTACTCGGAAAATCCACAAGAGAGCTAAAGTTGGAGATCTTGATTCCTGTTGTTAGAAATCATTTAATTTTTCCATGTCAAGGGGAGAGGTACAAAGTCTTGCTTGACTGATAATAATTTCTACAACTCTGAGCTCCTCAAATGTAGCCATTGTGCCTTATGCATCTTGATTTCCCTGATTCTCCTTCTAGCCTTCTGTCCCTTCTGCATAGATAGCAATTCCATTCGCGCCAAGATTAAACTAATTTAATAATATCCTATTCTTTCTGGAATAAAGATCAACATTTTCCGCATGATCTGTAAGGTCCCACTAGATTTGGCTTCAGTCTCATCTCTTAGGCCCTGTCAAAACCATTCACCACAGTCCAGTCATATAGCATCTGTAAATCTCCCACATGACCCTGGTCACAATCTGTAATTCTGCATGAATTTGTGATTACTTAACTGATGCCTGTCTTTCCCCTCACAATGAGAACAAGGTCTGTCTGTTTCAGAAATCTTTATGCCCCTGGTAGAAGATTGAATAAAAGTGATGAATTCCATGGGAGGAGGGTGTGAGTACTGTCAAATCAAGAGGGAGGTGCCAAATTTAATGTTAAGAAATAGAAGGAAAAGGAGCTGAGGCAGACAGTTTGAAGGGACTTTGAAGGAAACGAGCCAAGGTCAGAAACAATTTTAGTCTGCAAGAACTGAAGGACAAGTGAATTTCAAGTGAACCAGGCTCTCAACTTCATTTTGAAGCTAATCATTGATTTGGGGGTTTGAAGAGGCAGCACTCTAGAGGCAGGATCCCTGATCTCCAGCAAAAATCACTTCCTCTTTGTCAGGGTTTGCACTGTCCTAAGTGTGGGCAGACCAGGATTGGTACCCTAGTGGCCAAAGCTGAGAGGGTTCTGCCGGTGCCCAGAGCTGTGGATGGTGGGGCATAGGCATTGCTCTCGGGCGTCTCTAAGTGGCCTTGTAGCAGAAGTGATTACTGAGGGCATACACACAAAAAAGAAGAAGGTTAACACGTAGGGGAACCACCACAGCACAAAAATGTCAGAAAAAGGGAGGAGCGAAGAGGAAATGGTTGGCAGAAAGGCGACAAGTCAAGAGAATAGGGCTCACAATTTGCAAGGGAAGATGGAGAGACTTTTAAGAACAAGGGCATGGTGAAGGATGAGAACAGAAATGCCTTGAGATTGATTCAGAATCAGGCTGTTGACGACTTTGGAAAGAGCAGTGTTATTGGAGTGCTGGAGGATGGAAGCCAGAGGCATTGGGAAGGGGATTCCGAGAAAGTGGGAAAGTCACAGAGGTGCACTTGGGTTAAAAACTCTTTAAATCTTTCAACCATCTGATAAGAAAGTTGCCAAAGGCGAAAACCCATGCCTGCCATGGAAGTGTTGGACAAATTGTTCCCTTTCCTGATCACTGTTGTCAGAAAGCCCAGGGCAAACGAATCCTAGCCAGATGCGTTGAGGGTCAGGACTGAGACAGACGTCTTGGGAGATGAGGTCGAGGGATCGGGGTATTGTGCGCTAACATCTTGGCAGCGCCCGTGGGCAGGCATCTATCCTTGGGGACAGTCCTCCCTGGCCTGACCTGCTGATATTGTTGTTAGCTTCTCATTTCCAGGAGTACTAAATCTACTGCAAATATGAAAACTAGTGTTTCTAATTAATTCATTTTGGTTTATCTGAATTCAATGGCAGAAGAAATCTTAGCTTTGAACTTTCATTTCTTGGGCTGTGCGGTGATACCAGGACAGCAAACTGAGACTTAGGAGGGAGGGGCTTGCTGCTGGACACAGACAAAGGCCTGATCGGGGAGGTAGGAATCAGCGTGAGTTAGGCTTACTAGAAGAAATTGGACCATTGTTGCATTCAGTGCCGGCATAGTTACAGCTGGATCAGGTATGTGCAGCATATCTGGAAAGCAGGTTCACTTTGCATAGCAGAGAACACTGTTTAAATGGAGGTAGGGATGAAGCCTGACTGCTGGTAGTTTTAGAGCTAGAGGGAACTTCTAAGGTAATACGATTTTATGCCCTCGAGGCAGCGGCTTGCACATCGCCCTGCAGGAGGTCTCCTGTCTCCAGCAACTGGGAAAGGGTGACTTCTATCTGCCAGTCTGCAGACGGCCTAGGCACAATCTTCCCCAGCAACCTCAGAACCCCAGGCAACCTGTCCCTGCATACTCCCCAACTTTTACATGGAATTTCAGAAAATTTCAAGCCACTGAAAGTGACATGAAGAGAAGAATCAAGGCACAACTTCTTGGTAGTAAGATAAGAAAGTTTGGCTAGGTGTTAAGTAAAGACCTTTTCCAACCTAACATCTTAGGAGTTTGACCAAGCATGCACCCTCTCAGGAAGAGCTACAGTTGAGATCAGAACAGCGGAAGTCTGCACGATGGAAGTTATCTCCAGAGCGTCAAGGTTTCTGATTTAAAGGTGTTATTTGCTTCTCTGCAAAGTCCTTCCCCTGAGAGGCCCAAACAGTAAGAAAACATTGATCTAAGTGTGTGTGGCTTGAACCTTTTATGAAAGTACCTGGGGCTATGTAGACTACAAGTGCCTAATTAACCTTTAGACTAGTGCTGTCCAAGACAAGTGACTATTTAAATAAATTAAATTAAATTAAAATTCTGATTGAGTAACACCAGTTACATTTCAAGTGCTCAGTAACCACATGTAGTTAGTGGCTGTCATTAGATAGAGCAGATATAGAATGTTTTCATCATCACAGAAAATTCTAGTGGACAGCGCTGCTCTGATCTTTGCAAATTGTTTGTGGTTTATAGGTGATGTTTATTCTTCTTTCAAAGAAGAGACTTCAAGTCAACCTGGGACAGTTAGAAGAAGCTTCACAGAGGAAGTGGCAACTAAAATGACTCTCAAAAAACCATTCAAAACTAGCCAAGTAGATGACAGAGGTGAACTGGGCAGAAGGAAAAAGCTGGAAAAGGCATTCCAGACTGAGGAAACAAAATAACTTTGTGGAATTTTAGTAAAAATTTTGTAGCTCTGAAGGATAAGTTGTTCAGGGGAGCATGTTGGTGGGCTATGATTGAATAGATGAACTGGTGAGATAATAAGGTGATAAAGAGCCTTGCATATTATTGCAAGAAGCTTGGGTTTTTATCCTGAGTATGAAGGGGAACCATTGACGGATCCTCTGTAGGGGTTAATTGGGAATGACTCGGTCACGTTGGATTTTACAAAGATTACTCTTGCTAATGTGTGAGAATGAGGATGAAAGATATTCTGAGAGAGAATAGAGAAGGTAAGTCCTCAAAACTATTGCATTTTAAGGGATGTAAAGCATTGTCAGTGACTCTAGAGAGGAAGAGAATGATAATAATGATGTTTAGGAAGTGCTGAGTGTTAGTTATGGAGGTGAGGAGGAAGGAGAGATCTACCATGACTCCTAAGATTCTGGTTTATCCGATTGTGTGTAAGATGAAGTCAATAGCCAAGATCCTAAGATAGAAAGACAAGTTTGTGAAAGAATGACGAACGATGCATTCTGCCTTGGGCAAGTTGAACTTAGATGTGTTGGGATTTCTAGTAGCAATGTCCGGTAGACAGAAATACAAGATCTAGAGTTTGCGAAGAGAACCAGGCTAGTGATATAAATTTAGCATCATAATTATTGATATTGACTGAAGGATGCTCTCCCTGAGAGAGTGCGTATATTGAGAAGACGTAATTGTTAAGTGTGGAACCTTGAGGAACACTAGCATTTAGGGAATAAGCAAAGAACGATGAGCCAGCTATTGAGAAGAGGGCTCCAGCAAAGTGGCAGTTAAACATGATTAATTAGTGGTGTTACAGAATTCATAGAAGTAGAGAAGGAAGTGGTCAGCAGTGGGAGATGCCACAGCTAAATTTAATAAGGAGATTTCATTGACATGCTTAAAGGTCCCATGTTTCAAAGATTGAGGTCAAATGTGAGGCAGAGGGACTTTTGGCCCAGGTCTTTAAGTAAATCCTTTATACCAGGGTCATTTAAAGTGTCCCTAAATCCGCTCTATGTACACCAACTTTCTTATTTCATTTTTCCTCAAGCATTAACATATACTGTGTTCATACTATTAAATCTTCAGTTTTTGGTCTTTTAACATATATGTTCCTAAGTATTTTATATTTGTACAGATTCTCTCTCCTTTAATAGAGTTAATGTTCCTCAAGGGCTCTAGGCAGGTGTTTTCTCCTATTTTTTTTTAATAAAAAATTATCATCCCAAAATTCAACAAAAGGATTTCACACAGTAGGAGCTCTAAGTAAGAAAATTGGAGACTCTCATTTTAAAAATATCTAAGAAATTTCCGCAAAGATCTCTATTGACAATGTTTTACCCTCATTACCGTGGGTAGTCAGTGTAGGAACATTATCTCAAACATTCACATCCTCAGTGACACAGAAAGAGGGGTGCGGAGAATTTGAAAGACATATTTATCAAGCCATGTATCTGGCCAATATGAAGGTTTGGCCATTTGGCTGTTCCAAATTAGAAGGATAAAGAGATGAGTAACTTGATTTTCGTCATCAAGACAATAACTAATGACTGTCAGAACATGCTTGTATAATATTATAATCATTATAAATAACAAAAACATTGCAACTTACTGAGTACCTGTTATACTAGATATCATTTGTTCGTCACGTATGGGAGGCCAGGTACTGTGGTAAGCTCTAAAGTGCTTTATAGCATTTAATTTTTAGGTGCTGTTAACTCTATTATATATGAAGAAGCAGGGACATTAAGGCTAAAAGCATCCAGGACTTATTTGCATAATTAGTTAAGGGAAAACCCGGGCTCTGAATCCCAGCTGCCTGACCCCATAGTGCCGGTTTATGTGACCGCTAACCTCTGAGTGATGTCATTTATTCTTCACGACATCCTGGAAGTTAGGTACCATCAGCACCACTTTGCAGATGATGAGCCAAGGCTCTGATAAGTTAGATAAATTGCCTAAGATCGCACAACCCATAAATAGTCGAGTTGGCTTTCCAATTTAGGTTGTTGATTCAAGGCCTTTTCTCTTTCCACTGTGTTTTCTGGCTTCTAGTGTTCCATCTTCATGAACTATCATAGATTTTTACTGATAGTGAGGAAAATTAGAGAACTCCAAGACTGGCCAGGCCCCAGGAGATGATCTCATTCCTCTTCTTAGTGCCTGGCAAGACTGGAGTGGCCCTTGCTTGGTATCAACAGAAGAAAGTGTTTTAGAAATAACATTAATATCATCATAACAGTATTACATGTTCATTGAAAAAAGCCGAAAAATGTAGAAAAAATGGAAAATATCCAACTGTTTTTTACTAGTTTTTTCTATAAAAAGGAATTATATGCTTATCTATTTGTAGCCTTTCTCATATAAAATGTCATTTTCCATATCTTTAAATATTTTTCTATCATATATTTTTTTCCTACATTTTAAGTAGTACCTAATAGCATTGAGTACTAGTAGGTGACAATACCGTAATTCACTGAAATAATTTAGGTTGTTGTCTTTGAGGTTAGCATTCTTGGTTAATGAGAACAGTGATTTCCTTGTGACCAGCTCCATTGAACTGAATTTCTAGTCAAGGGGAATAATACTTTAAGTTCTTTGCTATATAGTGATATATGTTGACATGTAGTAATATATACACATATATTGCCTTTCAGAAAATTGCCAATTGCTGTGCCTACCAACAGCATATGAGTGTACCCATTTTCTGTACTCTTTTCAATTTAATGGATGCAAAATGGCATCTCGTTATTTTTAATGAAATTTTTAGTTACAACTATGGGACCAAAATCATGCTCTCTCCCCAAATTGTCCACGTCTAATCCCTGTGTCCTAATCACCCTTAAACTTGTGAATATGTAGGAGACTGCAGATGTGACTCAATTAAGGTTTTGGGATGAGGAGATTATTCTGGATTATCCCAGTGGGCCTTACATAATTCAGAAGTCCATGTAAGAGAGGTAGGAGAGTCAGAGTTATAAAAAGAAAATGCGAGATGGAAGCAGAAGTCAGAGAAGAAGGGAGATACTCAGCTGCTGCCTTCGCAGTGGAGGAAGGGCCTGAGCCAAGGAATGCGGACGCCTCCGGGAACCAGTAAAGGTGAGGGACAGAGTCTCATGGAGCCTCCGAACACTGTGGACCCCCTTTGGATTTCTGACACCCAGAACTTAGCATGTAAGATAATAAATTGATGCTATTTTAAGCCACTGAGGTTGTGGTAACTTCTTATACAGGCAATAGGAAACTAAGACAACTATTTTTTCTTCTTTTTTCTCTGATTATTATGTTTCATTTTTTCTTGGCCCTTAGGTTATTTTTAATTTTGATGATTTCATATTAAGAATATTAACACTCCTTCAGTCACCCGTGCTGTCAATACTTTCTCCACGTGTTTGTCTTATAATTTCATTTTTAGTTCTTTTTTTTATGGCATTTTTTTTTCCATAAGATATAGTACTGAAGGACCTGAACTATAGTGTCAGTTGAGGTTCAGCTCTATTTTGAACAAGTTGTCTTACCTCCCTGAACCTTAACTTTCCTATCTGTAAATTTGGAAAATAATAGTAATATCTATGCTGTAAAGATCATTGTAATGATTAAATGAGATAATGCATGTAAAGAATTACCATCAATTCCCATATCTAACGAGTAAGCAATACATATTAGATATTCGTCTTATTACCATTATCATCATTATCTCCTTTTTTATGGTTTCTTCTTTGGCTAAATATTTGGGGTAAGAGATTTTTACATTTTACCTTTAACCCTTTTAATGTCTCCTAATCTCATTAGTTAATGATTTGCCATTTTTCAGTCTGTATTAATTCATTCCCACCATCGGTTAAAGCCATTGTCTCCTGCCTCAGACATGAGGGAGAGCAGCAAGTCATTCTCATGATTATTCTGACCCACGGTGAATTTGATGACTTGTCACATGGTGAATTTGACGACTTGTCATGATAGGCTGCTGGGCAGCCTGGTTGCCTCTGGATGCCTTGTTCTCCTACTCATGAACTGGGTGATGGGGAAGAAGGAGTCAAAAAGAGGACTTTCCCCATCATTCTCTCAACCGAGTCTGCAGAGGATCAACTGCATTTCGATTTGAATAATGGCAGGTGACGAAACCACCAAGTTCCAGTCTGATCTAACAGCTGGCTCAAAGGTGATACATAGATAAAAATGAGCTCCAATCCAAGCATTTTGCAAAATAAAACTTTCTAGAAGTCAAACATCTGTTAAAAGAATGCAGAATTCTAGGCAATATGAATCCAGGAGCAATTTGTATAACCTGCCAGTGCTTTCTGTTCTCATGATTTTTCAAATGAATTTGCTTTTAGAGGTAGTGGGGGTGGGTAGAAAAGAGCAGAAATGCCTTTTAAAAATACTCCAAGTACATTGGGTTTCTTTGATTTGGGGTCAACATCTTTGGCAGGATTTGGAAGCTGACTTTTTTTTTTTTTTTTTTGAGAGGGAAAGAACTTCAGTCCAAATTGTTTTACTCTCTTTATCAGCAGAATTCTGAGGTCATCATTACAGAAAATGGTGATTTGTTTCATAATGTGGCAGACCATTTTGTTCAAAGATTTAACCATTAGTCTCATTTGCCCTGCAATCTTTGGGATGTTACTTATCCTTCGAGTGTCTGTCAAACAAGCAACCTGGAGGATTATAAATGGGTTCCCTTATCCCTGCTGTCCCTTTAGCTTAAAATGACAATAATTACTGCACAAATACTCAATTTTATATCGAGTTATTCAGGAATATCTGTTGGATGTCTAATATCCCTAAAGTTGTGGATAAAGGAGAGAAGGTAAAGCAGGATAACCCTTCAAAAATCCCATTAGGTATGCTGTGTGTATAACACAACTTCATATTCTAATTTGCGATTCCAGAGGGCGTTTATGTGCCCTTGGTTCATCAGGAATATCTTCTCTATTCATTTGCTTAGAATGTGCTTGATAATTCATGCTACTGAAATAGTCTGCCATGCCATTTGAGTGGCTTTTATTTGCCTGAAACTGCAATTGCCCACTGCTTTCTCCCTTCCCATGCCTTCTGTTAGAGGCGCCAAGCCTCCAAGAGATGCTTTTCCTCCCCTGTCACCTCCCTTTCTCCCAGAAGAGCATCTCTGGCCCTGCACACTTTCAGATTCCCTTCCTTTTAAAGCTCCAGTCCAGAATTCCAGTTCTGCACGTGTCAAACCTGTTCTCTGCATTTCCCGCTTGGGGCGGGTCCCTCTCTATCTCTGGGTGTCATCTGGTTTCTCCCGCTGCTTGGATTCCGTCACGCTTTCCTCTGGCGTAGGCATTGGATCTTTCACTGCTGGTTTCAGTGGATGTTTGCCTGCTCACGTGAAAAGTGGAGTCAGCAGTATTTCTGTTTTCTAGTTTTTGAGAAGCATGGGCCGTGGCAGATTTAACTTGCTCTGCTTGTCGATATGCACGGTGTTTGGTAGATGTGCGGGTGCATTTGGATCAAAGTGTCCACTGTTACTCTGACTTTACTGATGAAAATGAGACAGTCTGCCTTTTGCTACTGTGAAAGTAGAGCTCTTCACCATGCTCTTTTTGCGAGTCTTATAAAAGATCCTTGTCTGAACTGTATTCAGATGCTTTAGTCTTACAGTCTGGTGTATAGATCTCAGGTGCCTTGTTCATTGAAGTTCACTTTTAAGTAGAGAAGCAAATTGGTCTTTAAGATGTCGGTATGCTCATCTCCCCAGCTCCACAGACGTCCTAAGTTAAGTCACTTCTAGTTTTCTAAAAAGTGTCTTGAAAGTTGAGGCTCCAAACCAATAACACCCTTAGGCCCAGGCAGAAGGACTCTTCTGGGCTCTGCACTTTAGAAGGCCCTACCACACACACACACACACACACACACACACACACACACACACACACACAATTTATTAAAGAACACACAGGCTTCTCTGTCGCTTGGGATCTAGCACTTGGTGTTGACACATCTGCCCTTGTGCCCAATATCGTTCAAGCCCCAGAGAAAAGCTCCTCCATATTCCGTACTCAATGTCCTCGGATGTACCTCTGTTGACATCGCAGATGGGCACTGCTTCAGAATGCAAGGAACACTGGGGCAGCAGAAGGGCTCGATTTAGAGGAAAGACAAATTAACTTGTCGAATAATAGGATACACTGTTATATGTATGCACGCGCTAGATTCTTGAGTAACAAAGTGTGATTTCCCAGTAGGACCAAGCACTCATTTTCTTGCTTGTCTTCAGATTCTAATTTGCGATTCCAGAGGAACTTCAAAATTAGTGTAGGATTCACAAGCTGAGGAATATTTCCTATATTAAATAATTCATATTACTCTTAAATTTGTATGTTTGTGAATAATGTGTGATGTGTGATACCGATTATAACGAATGCCAACTGGTTAGGTCCTAAATACTAGAATTAAAAATTTTATTTTTACACAAAGTTAAGACATTTTTTTATTCTTATATTTTAATAGATAACTGTAGATCTTTAGAAGGAAAGTAACTTTTTTGAGAACAATTCATTTTTTGTTTTATATTTAATTTTTTTAATGAAAATATACCCAAATTTTTACATTTTAAATGCACTTAAATTTTGTGTTTTAATTCTTTAGTCACTACTCTCAGTATATCATAAATATGTGAAAATCATTATAATAACATAATTAATGAATTTGCTGAAATAAAAGCAAGAAAAATAATAGGATAACTATATAATAAGTTTTGAATCATGTATGTTTTTTTATTTTACTCATTTAAATGTTGCCATCGTATTAACAACAGCAAACATGATAAGAATCAAACTCAATCCTCTAAGATACTTGGTCTTATGATAACCATAACTTTACGCATTTTTTTATTTTGTCATTATGAAGGTTTATTTTTCAAAGTTGGGGGTTAGAATATTAAAATCAAGCTATATTTGTACTGTTGCTCCAGGATCTGCAAATGTTTGGGGGCAGGCAGCTTATTCTAGAGATTTTTCATTTTATCCCAAAAATTTTCTTTATGTCTAACAGAAGTCTTTTTTACCTTATCCTAAGCCATTTTTTTTTTATATTTAAGAACTCTCTCTCTCTCTCTCTCTCTCTCTCTCTCTCTCTCTCTCTCTCTCTCTGCCTCTCTCACTCTCTCTGTCTCTCTCACATACATAAGGCGAGCATTACCAGATATATTTTATAAAATGTATCTTAGCAACAATCTTCCCTTAAAAGGGGAATTGGAGAATTATGTTGATATTCTCATATTTTTGTGATTAATTTCTCAGGTCTTATCTCCTTATCACGTATAAAGATATTTCTCTGTCTTAGGGAGGTAAATATGGACTCCTTCTTGTTGTTATTAGACTATCGCTGAAAACCTGTATATATGGGAAGGGCATTTTAAAGAAATACATTGGAAATACACTTTACATTTCCCTGTAGTTGATCTAAACGCAAATATTATTTGGCTTGTGCATCACTAAGCTGTGTGGAGAGCATGTCGGCTTAGCTGGTTTGGAGAGCTCTGGTTTTGTCCCTTAAGGACACCATTGTGCTGGCTGGAGACTCAGCTGCTCGTCTATAAAGTATAGAGCTACTGATTCCACACGACTATCTGCCCCACAGACATGCCGCAATGTTTTAATGAAAAGTATTGAGAGCTCTTTGTGAGGAGAAAAGGATCCTCCCTGTAAACAGAACTGTTACCAAGATGTTCTTTTCATTAGTTCTTTGGATCCCCTTATGAAAGTCTCAGTCTACCTAATGGATGGGGATTTATGGATAGCCATTTGTAAAAGTACATCCAAGCACACTCAAACATTAAACAAACACAGATGCACAAATGAGATTATGAAATTGCCCGACAACAGTACAGCCTGTACCTGGGAATTGATGGGAGGGACTGATTTTTCACAACTCTAATTATTCTCACTCTCTACCATACATTTGAGACTTAAACTGCCTGAGCTGGCCAGCATTGAAATGGCAGTCTTTCTTTAAAACTCTTAATCGTCCTCCAAGGGCAGAGCAAAATTAATAACAGATTGTCTAAAACTTGGTCTACACCATCCTTTAGAGTTTTTAGAGATTTAAGATCTCATCTAGTTTGCTGCATATCACCTAATGATCCCGAAGGATACATAAGTAGTTACTCATAAGCCAAACATGTAGACTTTGCGATTTCCCATAGATTTCGGGCACTGCTATAGAAACAGGCTTTTGGAGCATCCGAGAGCTGCCTGGGGTTTTGCTTAGACATGTACAGACACCCCCTCTGTGGCAGCCCTCAGTACAGACCAGAGGGCATTGATCACATGTCCTGCCTTTTGGCTTTTATGACTCCGTCCCTCATTAAGTCCATGAATGACAGAAAGGAGAGAAGACCCTAATGACGACAGTAGAACATTGATTTGGATTATCCATACCAGTGGCCTCGTCTCCTCAAAGTCACTAGATTGTTGCTCAGTCCTCTACTTGACTCTCACTCACATCGGCCATCTTCCGTTGGCATTTGGCCATTTTCTGCCCTAACTGTTCCTTTTGTGCACTGTGGAAATGGCACCCATAGGCCTCAGGCAGACGGTCGTGTGGAGTACTTACATTTCACAAGGAAGATATAAATAGCCAGATTGGGGCTGGAAAACCCATTTCTTATCATCAGCCTCAAGCAGCCTTCATCTGCAGTCACTCCAGTGTGGTTTCATCTACGTTCTAACCTATCGTTGACTCCGCTCCCTGCTGGTGACTCAGGCCACCCTTCTGTTGCCCAATTCTTGTTACGACTTGGGAGGTTGTTGTGGTTGGTTTGTTTTTAATATCTTGCCCAATCTTTCCATTTTTAGTTCCAGACTCTTGCTTTTAACCACTTTCAACTATTCCATTCTCTACAGACTGACACAGTACTGTATACAATCTAGCTCACGTACTTTTTCAGTCTAATTCCAGGGTGGTGGCATCATACCATGGACTCTACAAGAATGGCAAGTGGGAGATTGTTGTACAATTTCTTTTTATCCTCTTTGGGGTCCAGTTTGAGGCAACTCACAATTAGTATTGCGTTGATTTATCATTATAGTCCTGCGATGTAGGTGACATTAAATTCCCATTTGGTACTTGAGGAAGCTGAGGGCAGCAGAGTTTAGTCAGCTGCCTGAGGTCATGCAGCTAGAGGGTGTTAGTAACTTGCATCCAAGTCTGGCTGATTCCAAAACTCATCTTTGTCTGTTGGTCTGTTGTTCACCTGGGGAGGCCCTGGAGAGGAACTTCACTTTATTATGCCAACTGCAGGGAAGAACCTAACATTTAAATTTGGAAGGAGCTACCCACATAGGACTCAGCCCAGGAAGCCTGTCAGCAGGGGTGGAGGGGACGAGGTGTCCTTGTGACACAGCAGGGACCAACCGTCAAAGTGAGTCACCAAAAAACACCCACTCTGTGCCCGAAGGATGCGCCTCAAAGAAGAACCCACTCTGCTCCCACAGTCGAAAAGCACCTGACTCCTAATTGAACTTCTGGGCTGATAAAGTGCAAAAACATGCGGACTTCCTAAGCAAACTCATGCTGCCAATATCAATTCCTATTTTACAGTTGAAACACAATTTTATTACGTTTTCATCACTTCTCCCTATCGTCGGGTTCCATTCGGTGTAAGGGAAGCAGGCCCCTGGGCCGCATGTACAGCACAGCTGCCTCTGTCCTGTTCCGTGCAGTGGAAATGTCACTGAAAAATGCACTGGTCACAGAAATCTTAGAAAATTCATTAAAGTAAACAAACATGCTTTATTCTAGTTCCAAGAGAAAGGTGTCGTCGATCTTTTAGTTCAAAAAAGAATGTTCCTTAGTATAGCCACAGCATTTCCCATAGAGCTCCGTTACTATTTAAAGTCTTTATAGAATGTTACACAATTATCATTTATTCTTCGCTTGATGGTTCTTTATCAGATACGCATTTTCGCACTTGACTTGGTAGTGAGTGGGTGCTCATTTGGCGGGAACTACTCTGTTGCACATGTGGGCTGGGAGGAGCTATGTGGTGTTTGTTCTTGTTCAAACTCTACTGCAATTCTTTGATAACCTACTGCCTATGTGTGTAATTATAGAAACAAATACAGCTAATGATTGTAACTTGTTCCTCAGTGAAACTTCACTGTCAGTTTCATTCGTTCAGAGTGACCAAGTGTGAGGTAAGGGCTATTACTTTCTTAGAATTATTTGTATTCTACAATGAGTTTTACTTTAATAAAAATCAGGACATCATTTTGAATATTTCCTTCATCCGTATGAACCTGGTTTTCATCCATCAGCATCACATGTTATATGCTTAACTTTGAGTAAGCTGGTACCATAATTAACTCTAACAACAGCAGCAGCAACAGCAAAACGTTGTAAAAGTTCACAGGGTCTCAAAAACAATGCTCCTGTTATCACCTCCAGACGTCTTTTTACTTCATTCATAACATTTACTTTCTCAAATGTATTTGTCTTATTCAGTGAGCAGCTGCATAAATCATTAGGAAATGGCCAGGAATGCAGAAATACCCAAAATACCCTTCTTTGTTTTCTTAATATTATTTTAATATAGCAGAACTAACACAGGTGCAGTCAGTGTTTTTACAGTGGTAGTTCTGGGCTCAAATTAATTTTCTCTCAAGTCATCAAGCATCCTGGAGCTTTAACAGCAAGTGGATGGAGCTTTACTCTCTCTCAGTTGATGGGCCAATTTCTCTCTACTATAATAGATGGCTTTTTAATATTCCTGATTTTATATTATTGTTTTTGTATAAGAGACCTAAACTTCAGTTAAGTCTTATAGTTAGTTACCGCACTAAACTCGAAACAGAGAGAGAAGGAATGGTGAGTGAGTCATTATTAAAAATTAAATTATATAAAATTAAATAGACATATCAAAAGCAAAGGTAACTGATAACTACAAATTTGTCGCCTTCTAATGACTTGAGTGCATTTTGCTATTAACCGTGCTCCTGAGGTTCTTCGTGTTGATTGTGTCTGCGTGTTGGAAATGTCACACAGGGGTGTGTGACTGTGCATCTCTTTCCAAGTCTGCGACGTCACATTGGTAGCTAATCACTGGCCATGGTGGGAGAATTGACACCATGGAAATAGCGATACACTTGAAAATGTGATTTTTAATGGAACAGTGGAAGATTACTGAGCCTTAAAAAAGAAGAGAATCCTGTCATATGTGACAGACAACGATGGACCTGGAGGACATTATGTTAAGTGAAATAAACCAGTCACAGAAGGGCACATACTGCTTGATTCCACATGTATGTGGCATCTAAAATCAAACTCATGGAAACAGTGGGATGGTGGTTGCTGGAGGTTGCAGGGAGAGCCATGGGAGTCGCCATTCCACAGGTGTTAAGTCGCAGGTACAGAAGATGAATGGATTCCAGAACTCTGCTGCTCGACGCCGTGCCGGTGCTTAGCACATGGTATTGGGAACTTGCATTTGTATCGAGAGAGTAGATCTTGTGTTAAGCGTTATTATCAACAGCAGTAGCAATAACCATAGAATAACAGTAACAATACACTCTCCAGGTGATTCTGGTGCCAGAGATGTGGGAGAACCCTTGGAGCCCACCTCAGGCATTATAATGAGGGAAGAATATCTAGATGGGGTCACAGCTGCAGGGACACTCGGACAGCACACGCAAGTTATGTCAGGCAAAGGAGGAGGTCAGTTCTTGGCATTCTACTTTGCTTCTTCCCTAATGCCCACACAGGCCCTGGGACATTGCATGTTACTCAGCAGACTCTTGTTAAATAATGAAAATAAAAAAACTTACTCCTGTTAAGTGTTTACCAGCACACCACGAGGGAGGACCACACATACTACAGAACAGGCAAAAGGAAGGACAAGGCCCGCACAGGCGTCAGGGGACTTTGGCTGGGCAGAGTCCCCTGGGGAGTAGAGACAAACATGGTGGCAAAGGGTCTTCGCACAGTTAGAGTGCTCTAGAAATGAGAAAATCCTTGGACAGTACCTGATGCAACAAACCTCGTTCCTCATTTTCACAACTGGGAAACTGAGGCTCGATATGGTGATTTCCCCAAGACTGCACAGCAAATAAGTGGCAGCCAGGGCTTGAATGGTCCGCCCAGGACCCTTCCACAGCCCCACACCTCAGCTCTTCTCATTCACGCACTTCACAGGAAATGCCTAAGAGCAGGAACCAGCCTCACTATGCACTTTGTCCACGACAGGTACTGAGTAAATAAATGTCTCTTAAATGACCCGCAAGGAATACCACCAGAGATGATGTGAAAGAAGCACATTTGTTTTGACAGATTGTTTTCAGAGCTGGCCGAATGGCATTTGTGCTGTAGAAAGTATGTTCCCTGCCCCCTTCCATGTGGGAGAACTTTGTATTTCTATCTTGGGTAGATTACACTGGAAAGGGGGCAAGGGAAGTAGGAACTTGCAGATTACATTCCAGGAGCTCCAGGGGAGCCTTGGAAGTGTCTTTGGGGATGCAGTTTTTTTTTTGGGGGGGGTGTAGAGTGTGTGGGGGAGAGCCTCGATAAGTGGGATCTTTCTCTCCCATTCATCTGTACTTCAAAAAAACAGTGCCACAGTTTCACATTAGATTTCTGAGTAGCCCTTCTAAAAAAAAGTTTTCTGCTAAAATAAAATTTTGAAAAGAACTGGATTAGTGAGCACAGTGTTGGTTAGGTTTGCAATTAGGCAGTCCTGCAGTCAGATGATCAGTTTGAGCTTGGACAAGCTGATTAACCCCTCAACCTTGGAGAGTGTGTAGGATAATACTTACATACCTGCATACTGAGGTTTTTGTGAGGATTGAAAGAAAGTAAGAGATAAGGCTCTGAGTACTATTCCTGGCACATGGGAAACGTTCTTTTTGCACTGGTAGCTGTAGCTCTTCCATGAATGTCACAGAAGTCTTCAGCCTTGGTCTCCAGGTAGTAATTTTACAAACCAGCTCTACCAACTTGATTGTTTTTTTTTTTTTTTTCCAGTTTTAAAAGATAGTGGTCAGTTGCCTGTTAATTTCTAGACTGAGTTAATGGAAACTTTCTTTCTCAAATAGCCAGTATAATAGCAACACTAGTATTTATCTTTTGGCTTTTGGTGGCTCTTCACATTCTTCTCATTTGAGCTTCAATACAGTCCAAGTGGACCAAAGGGCAAACCCTACTTTCTCCATTTTACAGATTTAAAAAAAAAAAAAAGGGCATGAAGAAAAAAACGACCCATTCATCAAAGTTACTCTAGGTCTTAATCTCATTTTTCCTCCCTTAGTTACAAAGGGGGGCGTACTTATTTTCTTATATATATATTTTTTCTTATATGGAAAGCCAGCCTCACTCTATTTCCCTGACTAATTCTGACCCAAGAAGTGTTTAAAGAAATGCCAATTCTAATTCCACCTACTCCAGTGTAACCTATGGGGGGATTCCTTATTCCATTTTCTGTTTCGGGTGACCTGGAATTTCCCCCAAATTAAATTTCTCCTTCCTGCAGTTCCTCTGTCCCATTAATAGGGCTTCCATGCCTGGTACTACACCCGTATTTACTATATGTCAGAATATCTTCCTACTTCCACTTATAACTCTGGTCACTGGCCTAAAATGAGATTGAAAATTTTGGTCATTTTGGATTTTGTAATTTTTCCGCTAAATTGCTTTTTCTTCCTGTCCTTCTGCTTCTCTATCTATCACCTCCCTTCCCTTCCCCATTAAGTGACATCTGTCCAGTGTTGGGACTCCTTTCCTATCCTCTTCTGGGCTACTACACAGCCATGTCTCATTATAGTGAATCAGATGTTCATCTTGGCAACAGGACCAGACCAGAACACACAGAGTTCTTAACCCAAGGAAAGATCATTGTTAATAAAATTGGCAGCAACCAGAACAAACATGATTTATTCATATATTAAATCAAGAATTATGGCAAGATTATACATGAGATGCAACATTATACGCTAGGCAAGAAATGATGAATAATGTGCAAAAATATAGTAATTGAGGGCAAAGACATTCCTTTAAGAATGATTCCAGGTGAAATTCAGAATATATTTATAGACCTGGAGACAAAATACTGAGGGGAAAGGGAATGAGGCATTAGAAAAATTATGTCTTTAGGGGAGAATAGAGAAAGGATACATAGAGAAGGTTGGCCAAGGCAGTAACATGCAAGGGAATAGAGGATATGACATGAGGAGAGAAAGAGGCAAGGTTATGAAGAACTTTGAAAGGGTGGAAACTTGGACTTTCCAACATGGGGAGGGATTGGTGCAGAGATGTGGTTAGAACTAAAGTTTGGAATCAACACTGGCAAAGAGTCTACTCATGGCATGTTGGGAAAGATGGATGAAAGAATGAGTGAGATGAAAGGAAGGGAAATTGAGTCATAGTCCTTCTTTCCAAATATTCACTGCTGAGAGGAACCAAGCAAACAGCAAAGTTTAAAAAGAACTCGTGACTGGTTTACTCAAGGGGAGTGAAACCCCTTTCTTCCAGTTCCTGTTTGAAATTATAAACAACATGTAAATTCAAATAAAAGAATTCTTCCTGTGTCACATTGAGAAATTTGGTTTTCTTTGTTGTTGTGACTCATTTGGGGGCTATTCTTAGAAGAAGGCAATTTGTAGGAATGGGCAGACCTGTTGGGGGAAAAACAGAAACCTCTCTGGAATGTTTACCCATTCCTGGGACCATAGACTTTTTTTCCTACAAAGGTCTTCATTCCTTTTAAAAGGCTATTAATTTAGGCTTGTAGGGGAAAAAGTCTCAGATATCACAGCATAACGGGGTAAAGTATACAGGACATCTTGAAATAGCCCTTAAAGAAGCAATAGATGTTTTAAAAAGCAATAGATGATGCTCAATGACTTAAAACACTTTTCTTAACTCAGACTTTACCCCAGAGGGTGCAGAGGGACAGCCAAACTTGGAAAGGGGTAAGATGATGGATGGTCTCAAGCAGAGAGTGCTAGCACAGAAATAAAGAAAGACTGGACAGCTCATGGTTTGTTTTAGCTAGATGGTGGAAAAGGAGGAGGTTGGAAAGCAAGTGGTAACCAGAGCTCAGATGGAATAGGAGAATCAAAGCCTGTACTTCAAAGAAAACATGTTAATGATACAAAGTTTCTGCTTGAGTTGCTTAAATGTGTAAGTTTGGGGGTACTGCTTTAAAAGGGGAGCTTTTTTTCACAAACCTAAAATCCACATAGAAATTTTGAATCAGAGGAGAAAAACAAAGTATATTCTCTGGTTCTCTTAAAGGATTGGTACCCCCCCCTTCAATTGTTTTTATGATTATTGTTGTCATTGAATGGTCTTGGCTTTGGAGCATTTAATCCTGGTATACATTACAAGGAGTTGCATTAAAAATTAAAATAAATAACCTAATTACTTTGACATTTGTAATTTATCTTCTGTCTCTGGATAGAAGAATATGAGATGATGGTGGCTATTTGCAAAGAAAAAAATCAATTATTTGGTAGAAGGAATGAGAGAGAGAGAGAGAGAGAGAGAGAGAGAGAGAGAGAGAGAGAGAGAGAGAGAGAAAGAGAGAGAGAGAGAAAGTAGAGAGAGGAAGAGGGAGGGAGAAGGAGAGAGAAAGATACATGTGAAATGTGGCTGTGTGACAGGGTCATCAGAGCCTTTGCAGTCCTAGGAAGTACACTGGGCTGTGTGTGGAGCTTCTAAACCCAAGGGGTGGAGACAAGGCAGAGGGTGTTAAAATTGCATTTGTCAGTGCTTTATATGAGGATGGCTGTGAAGTGTAACCAAATTTGCACAACGTATTTGTCATCAGTATGACTTCAGATAGTTTTGTGGCATTGAAATAATTTAAAGATCCCCTGGGAAACATATCAAAGAGACACGGAGTCCTCCTCTTGAAGAGATGAAACCAGATAGACAAAAGGTCCTAATGACTGACTGTTCAGAATAGCCGTGACCTTTATACTGAGGACCATGGACAGAGAACATGGTGGGTGCACATCTGAGCCCCAAATCCCAAGTCTCAAGAACAAAGCCTGAGATGCTGGGATTTCTGTGATGGCTGTTTCCCTCAAACTCCGTGAGTAACTCCCCAATCCAAGGCAGCAGAGAGGCACTGATTTAGCCATAGTGACGGATAGTTCTGAGCCTCACAGGGAAGGCCAGGGCGCATCCAGGTAGAACTCCGGTGAAATTCCTCCGGCGTTCAGTGCATGACAGGATTGTCATCGGCATGTACGGTTTTCTTCCATTTATAGGTGAGTTATATTCCTTGAAGAAAGCAGATCACTCATGTGATCATGGAATATGCTTGTGTTTACAAGTTTTATTATCCCAACTAGACTTCAAGTCTCTCAAGCATGAGCAGTGCCATGCAATTTTTAAAATATTCCTTCCTATCACCTCGGGAAGAGATAGGCACATAGTAGTTGTTAAATAAATTTTTTGTTTACTTGATTTAAACCGAAAAGTTGGGTGATTGAATCAAAGACTTAGTTAACACACAATTCTAGAAGGTTAGATTTGTAAATTTGAAAAATTCTTTCAAATTGTTTTGATCGGGCAATGAAAGTGAATTGCATATTTTTTTTCAGCAGAATTTGTTTTGCAATCTGAATATTTTGGACTTTTCTTTGAAAAAGGTTGAAATGAAAGACATGGCAGTGATTCAGCAAGTTAAGAAGGTTAACAATTAGTCATAACTTTAATAGATGAGACAATTACGCCATCTCTACCTTTTAAAAATAGCCATATTTTTAATTAGATTTTAATCATAAAGGTCAGAGGTAGTGTAAGTTTAGAAAATCAGAAACACAGACTGTGTTGGCAAAACTATTTCATCTCATGTGTTAAGTTCGCCAAATTAACTAAAACAGATGGTTAGAGGCTTTTTGTTCCTTAAATGATCAATTGCTCATTGCACGATTTTAATGGTCTTTAATGTTTCAAGACTATGTAAGAGAATTCAGGTTCATAAGTATTGCTTTCATTTCTTCCTTAAAATGTTCTATGGAATTCGAATGTTTTACTTTCCTGCTTTAAGAAAGCACAATATGACAATTGAAAAAACTTAGTATCTCGGCTTTGACTTTGCTTTTGTGGAGAATATCCTGCTTCCTGATGCAGGTTTGAGATCACAGAGTGTTATATATTTTGAAAGTTCTAATCCAGCAAAAGTTATTGGCTTCAAACAGTAGTTGCTGTTCCGGTTCCCTGTTAGTGCATAGCAGACGACTCCAGTACTCAGTGATGTGACAGTAACCATTTTATTGTGCTCATGGTTTTGCAGGTCAGGAATTCAGACATGGCAGAGCTGAGACTGCTGGTCCATGCTGCATGAATGGTGACTGGGCCTTGAGTGGGGTGGCTCTCATGGCTGGACTGGGCTGGGATGGCTAGACTGGGGCCTTGGTGCGAGCTGCTGGTCGGGGTCACTTCTTTGGTCCCTTTGTATAACATGTCTGCGGGACTGGAATGTCCAGGATGCCTTCTTCTCACCTGTCTGCAGCGTAGACTGGGGTGGCTGTGATAGGTAGGGTCGGAAAGGCACGTATTTCCTTTTTCTCTTCCCTTCTCTCCCCTCCCCTTCGCTTCTCTTTTCTCTCTCCCCACTCCCCCCCCTTCACATGACTTTCCCACATGACTCCCTTACATTTCCTCCCAACATGGTGATCTCAGAATAGTTAGCCTTCTTACACAGTGCCTGGCATCCCCCTAAAGGAACCTTCCAAAGGGGAGAGTAACAGAAGGTCTTGAGAGCCTTCTTAGGACCTAGCCTCAGAAGTCCTGTGATGTCACTTCTACCTTATTCTCTTGGTTGTCAGATCTCTAAGGCTGGACCAGATTCAAGGGGATGGAGGGAACAGACTCGATGAGGTCCATCATACATGTACAGGGACTAGGAGGCAGCCATCTTGGCTATAACCTGCCATGTAGCCTTTATTTTGTGAACTAGAGCTCTGTAACTGGGCACTCTCCCCAATCTCAGGCAGCGGTGGTGGCCGCTGCTGCTTTTCCTTCTCCATTTTCTCCTTCTCCTTCTGCTGACATTCTGTGATCTAACTTCTAGTGCTTCTGTGTATGTCTGCCATCTTTTCAAAGCACCAAATATCATGAGATCGATATTTTATTGTCCATTTTAATTTTTCTATTTTGATATAAAGATGCTACTTCACGTTGTTTACCTCTGGTTTAAATCCATAAGTGTAAAGCAATACCCTTGATCTTTTGAGAATTCTAAGTTCTAAACTTCTTAAGATTGGCCTTTGTCCTCAGTGATCCTTTCAGCAGTTCATACTGTTTATGCTAAGGTGTCCAAAGGTAGCAGATCCAGGAGTGCTATACCTGAGAACTTTAATGTTTCAAGTTCAGTGATGTTCAGCGAACACAGAGATTTGATCCAATTACCTGATTCATTTAAACTTTAAACCCATAGAACAGACATGGGCTGATCTTAAGATGTCACATAGCCCCAGTTTGATATTAAGAATGTATGTCATTTTTGATGATTTACCTTAGCAATTTGAATTAAATTTTCACACTGAGTTGAAATCTTTGAGTCAGTCAAAATTTGTCTTTGATGCTTTTATATTTCCCTTTAAAGAATTTGCATTTCCCAAGACATCTACCCTTTGGTTTTCCGGAATCCCTAATAGCAGTTTCCCCTCACCTCATTACAGGGCTCTGTAGGGGTGCCTGAACTCGCCATAACCACAGAGATACATGGCCATTCATTAGGTCAGTGACAATGAATGGTTTAAATTGGTTTCATCCTGGAAGATCTGGGAATATTGTTTCTTCCCCTTACAAGTAACAGCACGACTCAAGTTAGCTTAAACCAAAAGGGAACAATTGTACAGGGCTACGACTAGCCCATTAAACTGCTTGAATTAGGGCCAAAGGATGTCCGTGGGACCCATTACTTGCCTCCAGTTTCTCTGGATGCCTCCATCCTCGAGCCCTTGTGGCCAGTTCTCAAGACAGTGTTCGAGAAGCATTGAAGGGGAAGGCTTTCCCAAGTGGCTTAAATGGAATCCCCCAGGCCCATGGCTCTGGTTGGTCTAATTTGGGGCAGGTGCTTAACATCTGAACCTGTGGCCCAGGACGCGGATGACCGCTGATTGCCTCAGCCTGGTCGTGTATTTCACTGTGGTAGCCGAGGGCTGGTGTCTGCTCCACCAGACACACAAGGGCTGAAAGTAGCGGAGTGTGTTCCCCTCAGCGCAAAAGTGGGGTGCACCTTCCAGTGAGGGGGTAGATGGCGGGCAGCAGCGCCAGCCACTCGCACAAAGTGAGCATAGTCATGTCTCCCTCCTCCGCTTTAACTTTCCCCTCGACACCGCCACCCCTGCTTCTGCGTTCCCTCAGCACCTCAGTTGGATGAATAAGAAGAACTGAAACCGCCGTGGTGGTTGGTCTTTCCTCCAGCTCTTCATCTCTCACGTTTTCACACAGGTCTAATGGAACCTTGTGTGCCTCAAGCTCAAAAAATACTCTTTCCGGAAGTAGCCCACTTTTCTCCTGTGCCATCTGCATTTCTCAGTAGAGCCAAAAGACAAAAGCTCTCACACATGTCCATTTACACAAATAGACTCCTGAGAGTGTTCAGGTTATTATACACTGATTTCCATTTGCACTCCTTGGCCTGAAAAGGAGGATTATCAGAAGGAAGTATGGGGAGGAAGAGAATAGAAACTGATGTATTTTATAGGGAATGGAAATTCATCACTTCTGTGGGCTATGGCTTATGTATTCCCATTTCATGGGTCTCACACATGGTTATGTCTGTTCTATAGGCTTAAAGTCCAATTTAATCAGCTAATTGGATCAGCTCCCTACTTCATTATTTTTACAAATGACAAATTTAGTGAGGACTAAGGTAGACATATTTTCAGAGAAAGAGGACGAGGTGATGTGCTGCCTTCTTTAGCTTCTTTAAAGTAATTCGATGCCCTATTAGCTCTCGTGTTTGAGATTTGTACTTTTAACTAGAAAGAAGACTCATAATGAATATCTGGACATAAAATTCCATCTTACTAGTGTGAAATATGTCTATCTTGATAACATAGATAACGCTATGTATGCAGAAGTATAATATAATCATAATTGTTGATTAGTCGGTGGGGGAAGGGTGTTGTGGGTTATCACATTTTTTTCCTGTTTGACTCAACATTTGAAAAAGCAATATTTTCCAGAAAATATATTCCTGGACAAATTAGTAATCATAATTTTCTTGCATTCTTAGTTTGCTATCGTAGAAAACTAGGAAACTTAACTAGGAAAACGAAAAGCCCACAGACACCATGTGTCGCGACAGAAATGTCATGGAAAACAGACTCCGCACAGCCTCCTGTGTTGTGTGCTCCGAAGCCCATGGCAGTGTGGTAGCCGGAAGGGAAGAGCACTTCCGTTAGGATCCAGAGATGCGTGCCATTGCTCTCTCTTGGCCTACAGTCCTAGAGTCCTGTGGTGGGGGCCTTTTTGCTCTATGACAGGCATTGCCCTCTGAACATTTGATGTAAACTCCGGGGGTGGGGGTGAGATACAGGTGCAGTTAGTAAAGCGAGGAGTGCGAAGTAGGAGGATATTTCCATTTATTGAATATCTATAACGTTCTAGGTACCATGTGGGTACGTTACCTAAATCCTCTCATATATTTATCACAACAACCCTAGGACATAGGTATAACTATTATGATCATTTTGTGGTTGGAAATTCATGGCTCAGATAAGTTAAAAACTTTGCCTAAGATAGTTCGTGGCAAAGCAGTGATTGGAAGCGGAGCCTCTAACTCTAACAGCTATGTCCGTTATATACCCCTACCGGTTGCCTGCCCAGCATCGTGCTTCTGAACCCTGACATCTTGTTATTTTTTAAACATCACTAGCCACTTGCTTTATCTGATTCAGGCTGACTTAGTGTCTTCTCTTTCCAGGATCCTAAACATCTCTAGCTAACTTCATTAAGCAACACACACAGTCTATACTCTTTTCTCCTTTGCTTTTTTCAATGAGAAGAAGCCTGGTGATACCTGCTTAGCGTTCTGCCCAAAATTTGATAGCCACCATGTGGTTGACAATATACCAGGAAAAATGCCATGTAGGCTTGATAGCTTCACCTTTTATGGGACAGAATCTATCTGTTTATAAGTATCTGTATGTCTGTACCTATAGCCATACCTATGTTATATGTCATCTATGTCTCCACGTCTAACTGTAACGACTACAGCAGTATGTCTTCCTGCTTCAACGGCCAGCGCTACCACAGCCCCACAGGTCATGAAGCTTATTTGTACTTGTCCCTTGTTTCTTTCATTAAAATTTCCCCACTTTTCTTCTGTTTCTACCTGATGATCCACATCAGTGCTCTCACCCTCTCTTCCCTTATATAATTCAAGAATTATAATGGTATTTCTACGAATAACCTCTGCTTCATAGGATGATTGGGAGGATGCAACGAGGCAGTCTGTGTGAAGTAGGTAGCACAGTGTCAGGCGTGTAGTCAGGGGAGGAGTCATTAGTTGTCTTGTTGATATTTCCCTTCACTGGGTAGACGTAGAGATTGTGGCGCTGAGATTCCTCATCCAGTGCTCTTTTCACTCCAGGGTGTAACCTCCTTTATCAGTCAAGGGAGCTCCTGCATTCCCGGGCTGCCTGAGCTCATATTGTCATGCTTAGGACGAGAAACCTTTCTTTTCCAGATGCAAATCTTATTAAATTTGTCAAATGTGTCAAAAGTATGTATGCAAGAACCAAAACACACCACAACACCCAGTGGGTTACCTGCAATGTAGATAATAAAGACTAAGAGAAGAAATCCTTGCTAGAATACAATTATTCTTTAAAATCACAAGATGCAAGTATTCCTCCAGCATCCTTCTACAAAGCAGCACCTTTCCTTAGTGTAGGTCGTGATGTTCTACCCTCCTTCATGTCTCAGATTTTCTGGTCATCGTGTTGTGACTGCAGTGACCTGGAGAAAACTGTCCCTCAGAACTTCTTTAAGGAGGAGCATTCTGTGAGGTAGAAAGGGACACTTTGATAAATGGCTTCTGAGACTCTCAACAAGCAAGCTCAAGAGTCAGCTGCCCCAAACTCTCCTCCAAGGGGCCTGCCTGGTTAACAGGATGCTCGCTTCTCTGAGCAGAGAAGGCACAATTGGGGCCAGAACTGATTTCTTTGGCAAAACAGAGGAGAGAGAATATTTTGTAGGGGAAAGGAAGAGAAAACGGATACTCAGGTGGAGTATCAGTGTGGAGAAGACTTCGAGAGAGCACCTGTTTCACGAGACACAGGGGCTTTTGCTGAGGAAGAGTGTACGGCAAGAATGTTCCTCTCCACTTACCCTTTAAAATCGTGATTCATTACTTGCTAATTACTTGCTAATGTTTGGTAGGACTGCATTTTTATGGTGAGTACTAGAAAGTGCCAAGTCTTGATTCAAAGTAGAAGTGACATGAAAATCAGATTGCCAATTGGGAAAGCCAGCCTGTGAGCTACAAGTTTTCTGTGCAATGAAGTTCGTAATCCATGTAATTTGATTGTATAAACACCACAGGAGGAAAAGAGAAATACACATTTACAGCCAAATCAATGTATTGTAGTTTGTCTTCTCTAAGACATTCTAGAATATTCAATATCAACCACATTTACATTTCAGATTGTGTTCTGAAAGCCGTGTTATCATACGACGAAGGTCAGGCCAAGCATCTAGGAGCTTTACTATACTTTTCCCTTTTTCTCAGACCCAACGTCCGATCAGTCTGTAAACCTACTGGCCCTGCTTTCAGAACTGATCATGAGAACTCAGTGTATCTGCCCTGGGTCCCTCAGTTCAGGCGACTCTCCCCGCAACGTGTAGAATTTTACTGTTGTCTCTCATCTGATTTCTTGGTTTCTGTTCTCATCTCCCTCCATTTGACTTAAAATATTTAAATCAAATCATATTATTCTTTTCTTTGAAAACTGTCAATAGCTTCCCAGCACTGATGCCCATGCAGTCTCGTGTAGTCTGAGCAGACCTGATTCTCTGCCTGGTTCGTGACCAGTTCTCTGCTTGTTCTTTTGATTATCTGTACTGCCTTCTTTTCCTTTCTTGAGTCCATGAAGCTCATTCCTACCCTGAGGGCTTTGTACTTACTGTTTCTTCCATCTGGGACTTTTCTTCTCAGTCTTTGTGTGTAGGAGCCTATTCCAGTGTCACCTTCTCAAAGAAGCAATCTCTGGCCATCCAGTATAAAACTGTCCCCTACATTCCCCAATAGTTACTCTCTTCTTTTTTATCCTGCTTTATTTATTTCTGCTTAAACTTTTTACCTTGAATTAATTTTAGACTTAAGAGAAAAGTTACAAAAACAGGGCAGAGTTCCCCTATATCCCTTATGCCACTTTCCCGGATGTTAATGCCTCACATAGCCATACTCAGTGATCACAATCAGGCACATTAACATGGTTATGATATTATTAGCTAAACTGCAAGTCTTATTCAAATTTCACTGATTTTTCATCAATGTCCTTTTGTTGTTCCAGGATCCTGCCTTATTTTTGTCATAGCACTTAACACCATCGGAAATTACATTATCTGGTCATTTTTATTTGCTTATTTTCCATCTTCTTACTGGAATGTAAGCTCTGTAAGTGTAATGAATTTGTCTCTTATTTGTCACTGGGTTCTCGAAGTTAAGGAAATTGTCTACCATTTGGAAGGTGTTAGATGTTTGTTGAACAAAGGAATGGATAAATGCTCCTGGAAGGCAGAGCTATATGGCTATGCACTTTGATTACTTTATGCATCTTCATAAGAAACAAATGCCCATGCAAGAGCTGGAAAGGGAGTGATACTAGGAACGATTAGTCTTCTACCCTTGTTAGAAGCTGCTTGCTTTTATACTATTTTTGAGTGCTTCTGTGTCCATCAACTATTTAGCGAGTAGTGATGAAGGGATGAGACTGTTGTAAAAAAAATCTAGATTCTTGGATTCCACCAATCAATGGTGGGATCAAATGATAACTGTGACACCAATCACAGCTTACCACACTTGCTAAAATATCTACCAGTACAGTGGAAGAAAAATTGCCTCTGGGGACTGAAGTGTCATATACCTGTTTTTAGCTGCTTCTTGATCCATGTAAACTTGGATGTCTGCAGTTAGCAATAGAAAACTATGATTCTCTCATAACCTGATATCACTGAACATTTTCAGAAGATTCTGGCTTAAATTTGGCACTTGCTTATTATGGAGTGCAGAAAGTCATCCAAGATTTGATCAGGACTTCTGGCAAATGCAGTGGGTTTTTTTTTTTCCTTTTCTATAGTTAAGGAAAATGGAAAATGTTCCATATATAAATGATACCATTTAATGTGACTTACATTCAGAAAGTCAGCTCTTGATGATAAAAAAATGCATTGGCTTTTGTACAGAAAGACACACACACAGGAACAAAACAAGAAATGCCTCTCTGGAAAGAAGACACACCAAAGTTATAGTGAAGTTTACTTTTCCTCAGTAGAAAAACATGAATCACTTCGCAAAATCTACTGTTTAAGTCATATCAAATTTAAGATTTAGTTCTTTTGGGTTAGATGAAGAATTTTAGACATTTCCTATGAGAAAAAGAATCATTTGTTTAACCGCTGTTAGTTTGTCCAGTCAGGCTTTGTTACATAATGAAGGTTACCTAAAGGTAAACTGAAGCAACTTGTACTGATTATTGCTTAAATATATATTGATGTACAGTCACAATGGAGGTTCAACATTTTAAAAGAGCCTGGTAAAATTTTTCTAACAAAGATTTCTTAATGTGATCATTTTGCTTTGTCTAAAGAATGTATACTAGTTATTGTAAATGATTGAACTTATGGTTTCCACCCTTTTCCATAAGCTCCCCAACCTTTCCCATTTCCACGTACTTCTCGCAGGGCACACGAGCAGGATGGGTGTGATGAGTATGGGGGGAGGTGTCCATACAGATTACTGGATCCAGTGGATCAGAAAGGTACCTAAGCAAATCCTATGAAGATTTTTATCTGGACTTGCTGGGGGAGGGTCCCCTAATGTTTTCTGCACCAGGAGAAAACCCACTCTTGGTGTCTGGCTCTTTAGATATCATGGCCAGATTTTTGGACTTAACCTTGGCTTTGCTCATTGTCCACATCCAGCATTTTCTGTTCGTTTGATCTTCAAAGTATCTTCCCAGAATCTGATGTCTTTTCTTGCCTCCGCCATCCCCACCTGCTCTGAGCCTGTGCTTTCCAAATTTGCCTGTGAGGAGATTCACCCTACAAAATTTATGAATTGCTGAATTCTGCTTCAAGCCTGTCAAATCAGAATTTTTAAAGAAGATATCAGGAATGTGTGTTTTCAAAAGGACCCAAAGTGACTCTTACCAGACAAGTATGTGAATTAATGAAAGCCACTGACATTAAAGAAATTTGCAAAGTTATAAAACAATGGCACTCTTCTCAGTAAATTATTTTTTGGGGAATGTAGTTATTTTTCATAAAAATGTTATTTATACTAACATATAATTGCTTTATTATTATTATTTTAAAATGAATAAATATGTTTACATTTTTATATTTATAATATAATGAATAGTAATTTAGCCTACATAAACAAAAGCTCTTTGGGACTCTCAATGATTTTTATAGGCATTAAAAGTCTTGCTGCCACCATGCTTAAGCATCCATGATATGGTTTAATGTTTCTTCTGTGGTTCAGCTTTGAGAGCTTTCGTTCTTTCATTGTCCTATTCCATTGTCATGCTGGCTCAGAACGGAGATGGCCATTTTGGCATCCATTCCTCATCCACATCTCAGACTTGTGTATGAGTCTTAATGTCCATTTGTAAAGAGTTTGCAGCCTCTCTTTCTATTAAAAAAACAAACAAACTTCACAAAACAGTCTGCTTGTTTCTTATTTCAATTACTTTATAGAATCAGTTATGCTAGTTATACTGTTTTTGATTTTGTATTAATGATCTCATTTATTCAACACATTTACTTTCATTCAACTACACATTGTACATTATGCTAAGTGCTTAGGACATGAGGTCAACAAGGCTGATACTGTTATTAAGATCTTTGCTTGTGAAAAAGAGATCTTTACTTCTAATGGGGGATGGATAATAAACTAACAGTCATTGTACAGATGACTCGTACTATTAGAAACTGCACAGAAGCTAGAGGCCCGGATGAGGGGAAGCCGTACCAGGTTGTGGAGATTAGAGAAAGCTTTCCAAGAGTGTTCATGATGGTGGTGAGCCTTTAAGGACAGTTAGTAGTCACTGAACAGAAGCTCGCCCGTTCACGTGTCTGGAAGTTGAGGCTGGCTGTCAAGGAGAACTTAGGTGGGACTGTTGACTGGAATGCTTTATGCGGCATCTCCACATGGTCTGGGCTTCCTCACGCCATGGTGGCTGGGTTGTAAGGCGAGCTTCCGGAGAGCGAGAATCAGGAGGAATTTAAGTATCCTTTTAGGGCCTAACCTTGGGTGTCATGAGCATTACTTCCAGCAAATTCTGTTCTTTGAGGCTGTCATGAAGGCCCTTTGATTTCATAGGGTGGGAAAACACACTCTACTTTTTTCTGGTGGAGTGACAAGATTCTGGACTGGAAGAACTTATGTGGACAGTTTTTGAAAATAAAGTCTGTCCTCTGACAATTCACACCCCTCTCACATGGAAAAGAAGCTCCTTCCCTCTTTAGGACTCTGCAAACTTCATCCCATTATGCATCAGGTCAGGTTCATGCCCAGGATCCTAGACTCTAAACCGGGTTGAAGTGTGTGAGGCTCCTCAGCTGCAGTTTCTTGAGTACAATCATCTCATTTAGTTTTGCTCATGTGGAGGCCTGTGAACAAAGACAAGTTATCTCCTCCCCTGACAGTCAACCTACTGTGTTGTGGTAAGCATAGGGAAAGTGCTATAAAGACTTCCATTCAAACAGGGAGAAAGTGGAAGATTCTTCAATCCCTGGCCCATTCCGATTCTGAAATCCATCTGGATGCATTTATGGTTTCCTTGATTAGGGCTCAGTCATCCACCCTAGAAATGGTTCTCCGTGACTCTTGGCTCTGCCCTCAGAATGACCTTCTCCTTCAGTGAGAATCATCCTGTGTCTGCAGCTGAGTAGTATTCTTAGCTTGTTACCTGAACATAATATTAAAGGCTCAAAAGCCCTCTTTCAAAAACTTTTGCAATGTCTCTGGCCCTTTTAGTCCAACCTTTTAATCCAAATGAAGTTGATGCAAAGAGAAGAGCACACGCTGGCGTGGATGGAGTGAAGGTTGGAGGAGTGAACTGGTAGAAGATGAGACAAGATGGCAGGTTCATGCACTGAGCTAGGGTCTGAACCTTATCCAATGAGTGCAAAAGAACCATTCTCTGTTGCTATAACTTTCCTGAAAACATTCTTACTGCTTTAAAATATCTATTGCTGTGCTCAGGGGATATATGTTTATAGTCTATAATAGTTTTAAAGTTCATCTTAGTTGAATTTTGATTACAAGATGCTACCACATGTATGCTTTTCTTAATATTCCTAAATTGTTTCTGTGACACAGGATTTTCTGGTTACCTGCTGTATGTTCATTACATGTGTGTTTCACAGCCCAGATTGACATTTAATTTCAAAGGAAGCCCTCTTTAGAAGGCGACATAAATAGTATTTCCAAGTAAGATGATTTCCAGTTTATCATGAGTGCTTTTAAATCCCAATTGTGAAGTACTGTTTCTACTTGAAATTGCAATTCTAGTACAGCTTCATCTAACCTACTTTTTTTTGGAGGAGTGCAAATTCCATTAATAGACTATAATAAGAGAAAGAAGGCCAGTATGACTGTAGGTGTCTGAAAAAACATAAAAGTTCCTCTTTTATTGTAAATGTTCATGGATGTATAGCATTAAGCTTGCAAATATTTATCACTCTCTGTGTTACTGTTCTTTAAATCTATAACTTGATCTGGTTCAGAAAGGTTAGTTTTTTTAAAAACATTTTTTCTAAGATGCCTTAGACTATAGGTTCATTGCCTTTACCAGTCCTTCTTTTAAATGTTATCTAATATTTTTAGTCAAAATGTTGAGCAAAAGGGAAAAAAGGTGAAAGCTGCCAGATATTTTATTTCTCTAATTAATCATTCCACAGAAAAGCTCTAGGATATGAATAATGCATTGCAGTGCTACAGCTCCACATAGGTGCACAGGATGTGAAGAGAGAAGAGGAAAATGGGGGGAGACAAATTGGTAAATGAACACTGAAGTGCCTTTCATTTAATTTGGTTTAACCAACATTTTTGTTACATGCTTGTTCTAGTTGCTGAGCTCTATAAGGGAACTGCCATGGAACAGATTGTGGTCCTTGTCTTTTAGAAGATTATCAGCTGTCATATGGATATGGGGTATGTGTCATAACTGAGTAATTAGTGCAACAATTGTGTACACCAGGAAGCGACAGCTTAGGAGATAACTCCAAGTCAAGGGATTCAGAGAGTCTTCTGAGAGGGAGACAGGATTTGAACTTGATGGCAAATAATGTGTCCAGTTTGGACAAGCATTCTATGCACATGGAACAGATGAGAAAAGGCAGGAAAATGCAAAAATACAGATGTCTCTTGGGAAGGCTGAATAGCTTATTTTGTTGAAATGGGGAAATAGCAAGGAATGAATTAGAATGGTAGATTGTAACTAGATCCTACAAGATCTGGTATGCCAAAGGAAAATTACCTTTTTTTTTTTTTTCCTGTGGGATCTGAGATGTTATGAAGACTTTTGGGAAACTGTGTTACATAATCAGATAGTGATTTTTAAGAATATGTATCTGACTGCTCTGTGAGTGATGGCTTAGAATTGATAACGTGGAGTTAAGTTTTCTGCAGTAAGACTTAATCTGATTCATGTGTGTATATTTAGAATGCCAAGAAGATTGCTCTGTGCATAGTTTTGAAGAGTGTTGAAAAATTTATTTTCAATAAATAATGGAGAATAAAGCTAAGCCCTATTTAGCAGCTCTATTTCAATATCTTTACTTATGAATGTAATTACATAAGTTGTAGAATATCTACGAATTATGACAGTACAATGTTTTAAATTTGGAAAGTGTTACTATGTCACAGCAAACACAGTAAACTGGGTTTTATTAGCATTTAACCAAATCAGAGGTGGGAAAACTTTTTCTTAAACAGTCAGAGTAAATATTTTAGATTTTGTGGGCCATATTGCCATGATTGTCAACTGTGTTATTGTAGCATAAAATAACCATAGACAATATGTAAATGAATGAGCATGGTTGTGTTTCTGTAAAACTTTAGTTACAAAAAGCCTGTGGGATGTATTTGTCTCATGCACTATGGTTTTCCAACCCCTGATTTACACCCCCCAAATTTTTAAAGGATTTATGTTGGTATATGAATATTTAAATACTAAATAAAATAAAATGCATTAAGAAGAGCTAAGAAACAGATGTGAAGTCTTAGTTATTCAAGATGAATAAATTTTAGAGATCTGTATAACGTCGCCTCTTTAACAATACTGTAATGTGCACTTAAAAATTTAAGAGGGTACATCTCATGTTTAGTGTTCTTATCACAATAAAAGAAAATAAAAATAGCTAAATGAGGAAACATTATTTTTTCTAGTATAGTTTTCATTTTATTTTTAACATTTAAGCCTTACTTATTTGGAATTTTTTCACATGGACAAGACAGGTTGAGATATAATACCTATTCTAAATGGACAACCAGCTGGGGCACTGCTACCTCTTCAACAGTCCACTTTCTCCCTGCTTGTTTTTATCTTACATTTATCAGATATGGATTTTATTCTGCTTATAAGTAATTAAAGTTCTAAAAGGGTGTGTGAGTCTAGAATGACACAATACCAGTGACTATTAGTGACATCTGTTGTCATGCTTTTTGCTTTTGCATTTACCTTTTGTGTCTAAACATTTTTTTAAAGGTCAAAAGTCATAAGTAGAAGATTCTGGCCATTAAATTTCCATGTGCACATAGGTCTTTCACAATAAATATCAAAATCATTTTCAGAAAAATTTATATAATAACTTTAAAATAGAAGAATTTTCAAGTAACTCTGTGCCAAAGATGGCCTTTCTCAATACAATTTGAAGGGGAAAGAATACAGAAACTGATTATATGTAACTGTATAATTATAAGAAATTTCTATATGGCTAAAAAGTCTACAAAAGCACACAAAACAAGGTTAAAGAGTGACAGCTCAAAACATCTGCAGTTAATATGATAAATGGAGGGTTTTGTTCTTTTCTTGTCAGTATAAGAGGCAGTGCAGTGTCATGTCTGGGAGGATGGATTTTGTAGACAAGCTAGCCCTGCTTTGTACCTCACTTTTCTTGTATATAAAGCAGGAATAGTGACTGCTCATGGGAGTTTGATTAGGTTAAAAATGAGTTAGCACATATAAGTGCTTATATTATTAGAATGGTTTTGTTTTATTAACAATTACTATTGTTTATATTAGGTGTATATACAGAAGTCATTTTGTTTTTAATTTGTAAATCTGTGGATCAAGAAGAGCCACATTTGGGATCCAAGGTAGAGACTCCTATGCATCGTCTTGTGGTCTTGGACCATGATTCTTATCATTTTATTAGGAATACTAGTAAATAATTAAGAGAAAAGTGTTTACTGAAATTGTGAGGTAGAAAATAGTCATCCTAAACAATTCACACAAGAAGAAATACAAATGATTATTAAATATATAAAATATTCAATTTTACTGTAAATCACAGAAATAAAGATAAAAATAGCAATGAGCTACCATGTCATTAAAAAAAAAGTGATACCAGTATTTGGCTATAATTGGCGAGGTTAAAACTCGGTTTAATTTTTAATCCCAATTCTGATGGGAGTGTCACAGTGTAGATTATCCAGAGGCAATTTGAAAATTGAAACTTAGATAATTTGAAATGTATATCAAAAACCTTAGAACACAATCTTTATCATACTGACTATTACACAACCATGAAAGCTTTAGACATCAGTGTTGAAGAGTGTCAAGTGGTGGCTATCATCGATATTGGGAATTAAGAGCAGGATCAGATCTGTGAAGAGCATGATAGGATCAATGTGTGACATGGTGAATGACATTCTGAGTTTGCAGGAAGGCATTTACTCACGTGGGCCTGGTGTTCAAGGATGTAATGGGATGCGGAGCTGAAGATTTAGATGTATCAGTGCATCAGTAGCAATTTGATAATTGACCATGGGAATTGATATTTAAAAAAAAATTAGCATAGAGTCAGGGGCTGTAGGAAACCAACATTCGCTCTCTGAGGAAGCACCAAATCTGCAGGATGATTCGGATTATTTGCAACAGTCTGCCCTCCCCCTCCTCACTCTGGCAGTGGGAAAGACAGCTCTGGAAACATAGTGCCCACCCATACCCCAAATTCATGGCTGGCTTCCTCCTGTACTTCACTAGCAGAGAATGCAAAAGGACTGCCTGGGAAGCTGGAATACCACCTTGTTAGTCCACAAAAGCAAAAGGCTACTCTAGATCAGACATAAAAGCTGCCTATTTTTAGGATTTTGTCCTAGGAAGCCAGCCTACTGCTGAATGATTGAAGCAGACAGAAGCTATTGCCATTTTAAGAAATTCATTATAATATCTTTTGCTCTATTAAGGAATTAATTAAAAGTGGTGCATTTGTTTTCTTCCATAAAAAATATATGCAGTTTAGGCATCTTGTTGAATCTCACTCAGACAGTTTAGAAATAGAAATGGATATCCTGTTTGGTAGTATAGTGGTTTACAAAAAAAAAAAAAAAGAAAAGAAAAAAACTCCATGGAATTTAGGCATCTCCTCTCTTTGGAGCCACCTTCACAATAATATTATTATTATGGTCATTATTATTCAGAATTTAGTCATTTAAATAAATAATTTTTGATGCAGACTATAATGTTTCCATAGGAAAATTATCCTGATATTTTGTGCTCAATGAAAAAAATAGGAAATGGGAAAGAGATCTAGGGCAAATTTTTAATAATATGGATTTTTTCCCCCTTTCACATAGTGCGAAAGTTACCGTGGTTGCCAGCGGCACTAAAACAGTCAGACCACTTTCAGAAATTCAGTCACCTCTTAAACACTTAGAGGCTGAATTGAGTGAAAACCCGTTTTCAGAAGAGTTTCCAAGGAAGTAGAAAGTTTCCACACCCTACATCTTGTACTAAAAGAAATGGAAACTGGGCTCCATCTGCCAAAAAGTCTGAATTGTTGTGTCACAGGCTGTTGAACATTATAATCAGTAATAAAAATGTGAACATGCTTGATGCTATGTTAAAATGCACTTTGAAAGCTTAGCCTAATAATATTTGGATTTACTTTATTTCATTTTTTTTGCAACGCTGATAGTGTTTCCACATTCCCAATGACAATAAGAAAAACAAGAGAGAGGAAAAATAAATGAAACTGAAATAGAGAGCTTCAGAATCAGTGTACTGAAAAACTGCTTTTTTTTCCTTCTGTCTCAAAAATCACTTGGAAAAATCCTGGGCTTGTCTATCAGATGAACCACAGACCAGGAGGAGGAATTTTTGTTTATTTTTCGGTTATGAACAAAATATATGCTCATATAAAAATTTAAACAATTCAGAAAAGTATAGGAGGAAAGTAAAAATTACTCCCAGCTTTCTCAGATAACCACTGTTAACATTTCCGGATTTAATTTCAGACATCTGACTACATGTATGTGTGCAAAAATGCATGGTTTCTGTGTAATATTGTGTATGCGTTATTTTACATAAATGGTACACACTTAGGATTTGTTTTGTTGTTGTTGTTTACCTAGCTTTTTTCATTCAACAGTATATAGTTGACATTTTTCCAAATCAATAAATGTGGACCTGCTCCTTGATTCTTGCTTCTTTTTTTTTTTTTTTT
>CM053506.1:101474113-101570541 GCA_028627145.1 Eidolon dupreanum
TTTTTTTTTTTTTTTTGATTGAAAACTTTTCTGAAAGAGGATCTTGTTTATAGCTGCTTTGGTGAATATTAATTGAGAATTGAAGGCATACTAAAGTTTGCATGTCCCAAAGTCTGTTTCGAATTGAAGAGAGCTCCTCAATACTGGTCCCGATGCTGACTGATGCTAGGAAGGATCAGTCATATAAGAATGTGCCCTGAATCTTTTTTAAAGATATTGACTTTGGTATCCAGGCTTCAGAAATGTTGATTTCATAGGTCTGGGGTAGGGTCTAGGGAATCCATATAGATTTTTAAAAGCTCCTCATTTCATTTTGATATGCAGCCAAGAATAAGGACTATTGGAATGGAGCAGTTTTAGCTGATACCCTTCTTGTTTGTGATGGCTATGCTCATAGGTTTATACTGTAGAATGCTTGTCCTGTGAAACAATGTTAATTTTATCAAAAAAGTATGTAGTTTTGGATAGGCATATCTTCTCTTGTTCTGAGGGTCTTAATTTGTAGAATAAAACATTTGAACTATCTCTAAGAATTGATGAACTTGTAATGCAAATAGATTTCTTTTAGTCCTGAATGATTTAGATAGGTTCTCTATTATGCCTTTGTGTGAAGTTTTTGTCTGCTCTTTCCCACAATGCCGCTGGTTAGCATGGCAGTGCAGTTTCTTTACATCTGTTGCCTAGGCAGAGGTTTACTTTTCTTCACTTGGAACTAGATAGGGCTTTTTGAAATATTTGCTTTTGCTTCGAAGCCACACTTCTTCCCTAGTTCTGCTGATTGGGTATAAAATTGACTCAGGCCAATTTGTCACTATTATTGAAACAGTGTTAAAAATATACATCTTACCGATCCTATGCTGATCATTTTACCTTTATATTAGAAATAAAATGCGTGAAGATAAGACACACATGAAACAATTTAATGCTGTAATTCCTTGATTAAAAATTAATAAGCTAATGAAATCTGAGTACTTTAAATGCTAGGCACTGAGAAGGCAAAAAGATAATAAAAATCAGCCTGGTAGGAAAGAGAAATATTTTGCCTCATTTTATCATTTAAACGGAAATGATAAAGAATTGGTAGTTACTACAAAAGCATATAGGAAGAGCACTAAAATCAGTCTATAGAACTAAGGAAAGCTTTTGCTACAGGTGACATCTGGGCATCATCTTAAACGACGAGTGAGAATTCACCCAGAACGGGCGGATGGAAGGATGTCCTAGGCAGGGGAGGCAGCATGAGCAAAGTTACGGAGGGTAGGTGGTGTAGTGTGTTGCTTGAGACTGAAAAACACTTTGATTTGCTTGATTCTCAAATGTGACCAGGGAGAAAATGAATCCTGGTTGCTTGTGAGTTTAGGTAGTGAAGTACAGTGAAGTACAGATGATTTCTTCTAAAGTCACTGCTTAGCCCCAGTGAAAGGAAGGCAGAAAATCAGGATCAAACTTAATCTATCTGGCTGTAAACTTTGGCTTTTGCTACTGTATGTTACATGGTATCAGGTATAACCCAGGAATATCTACTGCAGAAAGGATATGTGTGACGTGAGTGTGAGTTAAGAATAAGTTATCGTTTGACTCTCTGTCTTCTATAATAAACCCTCAAGTGTCTGATTATATATTAGGAAATATGTTGAAGCCGGTGGAGGAAAGCTAGTTATATTCTCTGAAGGTTTCTCATGAATAGACATGCTTGTAAAGGAGATCTCTCTAAACTCCTGGAGGCCAGTGATGTCTTATTTACATCTCTGGTGAAGTGCCCAGTGCTAGTATAGAATGATGACCTAATGTTATTTGGACAGTTGTGGTGGGAAGGATGAAAGGGCTAAGTAAAGGTAAACCACTGATGTTAGATAAGTTCTTAAATGTAAACTCATCAGAAGAGTGCTTGAATATCATAGATAAGACTGAAACAGCAGAAATAGTCACTTTAATAAGACATTTCATTATGCTTTCTGAAAAGCATGTTGGTACTTGGTAAAAGAGGACAGGAACACAAAATGAGCTGATGTCAATATTAGATACTTTTCAGTTGTTTTTCTTCGAAATCACAGACATCCACAAAGGGAGGTGTTGGCATTTAAGACTCAGGTCTCTTATAAGAACAATCAAAACAGTGTCAGCACAAGGTAGAAATAGCATGAGTTTAGAGGAACATGATTACGGAAAATCAAAAGGCCCGTTAAGTCCCAGTGATTGCTGTGTGTTCTTTCACAATGACTGATGAAATATCTATGCTGTCAGGTCAAATTCAGTGGTTGCTCAAACATGGCATTCCCTTTCCTCTTTTTTTTCCTCTGAAGTTGCTTTCTTCTCCCCATTCTTTATTTCTGTCAGATTCTTGTGGAGAATATATATTACATGAGACATTTGTAAACAAGAAGGTGATTCATAATACAAACCCAATGCTTTCCCAATTGTGCTGGAAAATTAAAATCAAACCCTAGATATTTGGGAACAGTTTGATTAGAGACAGGTGAAAGTATTTGGTCATTCTAGAAAGCTCTATGGCTTTAAGGTTGAGTCTCCGATAGCCTGTGCATGTTGACAGAGCATGTTTCAGGATGCTCCAAGGGCCAAGTTGGTGCTTCCTGTAAGCAGAGACATGGCTTCAGACTTGAGGAATGAAGAAGCGTAAGGTCATGCAATGTGGTTTCCATGTGCAAAGATGCTGTTTGATTATGAATTCCTGACAGTTCCGTGGATGCGCTTCATTTTGTTCAGCCACAAGACAGAGACAGAATGATCCACCTTTGATTATATCTAGGTCATCTATCTCTCCCTTTGTTGTCTTTAAAGGGAGTGATCTTCATCTAGATTCTCAGCTGACTTTTATACCATTTTCCTTAGTTATATAATAAGTTTGAAACACGTTAGGATGTAGCACATTTAAAAATTTTACTTGGTTGTGTGGGTTTTTGGATACAAGCTACTTAATCTGCAGTATGGCATTTCCATCAAGATAAAATGAAATCTGAAGTCCTTAAAAAGTAAATGAACTTGTTACTATGACTATGGTATAGAGAAAAGTAATGGAGTTTTTGAAAGGGACACAGAATGTCAATGCAAGATAGGCAGAGTAGGAAATGGAGTTTGCAGATCATGTGCACCGTTTCAGGATTTCTCTGAGCTTTCCTGCATAGGGTTTGGCTGTTACTTTCCTTGGACTGTTCTGATTCTGTCATAATCATCCACGTGTTTCTTTGGTTAGCTGCATGAAAATAGCAATATGTGATTCCTTCCACTTAAGCAAAATCATCATCTAGGTGCTCAAGGAACCGCTATGCCCCTAACTTGCTTTAATTCTAACAACCAGTTTGTTTTGGAATAAAATAATTTAGTCAATGATGGAAAGATAATACTCATTTTAACACTTTGCAGAAGAAAGCTGGTGAGAAGTTTGCTGAAAGGACAATTGTGGAAATTTGATGTTGATATATATACATAAACATATTTTTGCTGGGTTTTCCATCACTGAATCTATCAGTCTGTGACCTGAAACATTTTTGGAGACCTTAACGATCCTCAGGCTTTTACCTTTGATGACCTGATGATCCACTGATTTTCAAGTCAACTGATATTCAAAGAGTGCATGAACCCTTGGAAGGAAAAGATCCACAGCCTTGTTTTTCATTCCCCACCCGTTTTCCTTGATTTGTTTACCCTCTTGTGATTACTGTCATTTGATTGTCCAACTACTTCCCACTGATAACTATTCATGTTGCAACGATTATGAAAAGAACAGGAAAGTGAACACAATGTACTCCGTTCTGTCTATAATCAGAACTATAATCTTGCGGCTGCCTTTGGAGACTATAGCAGAATAAGATGCGCTTTCTTCTAAGTTTGGCAGAGGACTAATGTTTGGATGGGAAAATATGTTCACATTTAACTGAGATCCACATTTCACATGTTTTTGCTAATATAAAGTAAATTGGAGATTGGGTATTTGACATATGCAGAAAAAAATTAACTTCACTTTCAATTGCTGTTTTACATTGTTAATCGAACCCAAACTAATAATTTTTAAAAATTGAGCATATGTAGGAATCTTCCATTGCTATGTTGGAAATTTGGAAATATACTTGATGAGTCAATAGAGATGAATAAGGCATCTGTTGAATATTTGAGCAAAATGTTCATTATGAACTCTGAATTTGGTGACTAAAATAATAAGGTGAACTCATATGTTCACTGTATTTTAAAAAAATATTTATTTAAATTAGTTTCAAGTATACAGTACATCAGTTAGACATCTATATAGTTCATAAAACGATCCTCCCAATTGCTCCCTTCTTCCCCGGCCCTCCACCTAGCCAGCCTATTAATGCCAACTGCATTCCCCCACCTAGCCAGCCTATTAATGCTGACTGCTTTCCCTATGCCATGCTCCTCATTCTCATGACCATCCATCAACTACTAATTTGTACTTCTTTAACCCTTCATCCCATTCTCCCAGTCCTCCAAACCACCTCCCCTCTGTCCGTTACCAAATTGTCCACTATTTTTGTGAGTCTGTTTTCGATTAGTTTGTTCATTTTGTTCCTTAGATTCCTCATATAAGTGAAATCATATGGTATTCTTCTTTCTCTGTCTGACTTATTTCACTCAGCATAATAACCTCCAGGTCTATCCATGTCATTGCAAATGGTAGGATTTTATTTTTTTTTAATAGCTGAGTAATATTCCATTGTATATATGAACCATAATTTCTTTACCCAGTCATCTGTTGTTGAGCATTTAGGTTGCTTCCATATCTTGGTTATTGTAATTGTGCTGTCATGAATATTGGAGTGCATAGATCTTTATGAATTATTGTTTTGGTTTTCTTTGAATAGATACATAGAAGTGCAATTGCTGGGTCAAAAGGTATATTCATTTTTAATTTTTTGAGAAACCTCCGTACTGTTTTCCATGACGGCTGTACCATTTTGCAGTCCCACCAACCAGTGTATGAGGGTTCCCTTTTCTCCACATCCTCACCAACACTTGTTGTTTTTGATTTATTGACGATAGCCATTCTGACAGTTGAAGTGATATCTTATTGTGGTTTTAATTTGCATTTCTCTGATGATTAGTGATCTTGAGCATCTTTTCATATGTCTATTAGCCATCTGTATTTCCTCTTTGGAGAAGTATCTGTTCAGGTTTTCTGCCCATGGATTGTTGTTTTTTTTGTTGTTGTTGAGTTGTGTAAGCTCTTTATATATTTTTGGATATTAACTCCTTATCAGATGTATCATTAGCGAATATCTTCTCCCAAACAGTTGGTTGCTTTTTTGTTTTGTTGATGGTTTCCTTTGCTGTACAAAAACTTTTTAATTTGATATAGTCCCATTTGTTTATCTTTTATTTTGTTTCCCTTGCCTGAGGAGGTATATCTGAAAAGAAATTCCTGTTAGTAATATCAGAGAGTTTACTGCCTATGTTTTCTTCTAGAAATATTATGGTTTCGGGTCTTAGATTTAAGTCTTTGATCCATTTTGAGTCTATTTTTGTATAAGGTTTAAAAAGGTGGTCCAGCTTCTGTTTTTTGCATGTATCTGTCCAATTTTTCCAACACCATTTATTGAAGAGACTGTCTTTACCCTCATTTTATATTCTTACTGTTCACTGTATTTTTAAAGGAAGATCGATTTCATAGCTGGAGAGCTGTCTGTGGTTTTGATGTGGTATTTCTAGGACACAGCCAATAATATTATATTTTGATACCCTTTCTCACTCCTCCTTCTGTGTCTCAGTTAATTTACTGCTGTTTATAAGGAGCTAGGTTGACAGGGAGTGATAAAAGATGGATGCCATTTGTCCCAATGGGAAAACCAGCATTGGATATATTCTGAGCCCTTTCCATACCTTGAACTGACATAAAAGTTTTTATTTAAGGGACTTTTTACAATATTTACAGCATGTCTGTTGCTCATGGTAAGATGTGTTCATTCACAGAGGCAATTGAAGTCTTGGAGAGTCCTGATTCAGTTAAGGCTGGTTGACATCAGGCTCCTAAGGTAAAAAATTATAGTTGTCCTGCCTGTGACACTTCCTTCACACTCTTTATGAAGTCAGTATTTTCAAGAAATACCTCCTGTTATTACCCTTAGTTTGCCTTCTCATCAGGTTCCCGTGGATAAGTGTTCCGTAATATACACGGACAGTGATTACCCCATTTACTCCCCATATCTAAGCGGTTCAAAGGGTGGTGCCTCAGCTGAGATGTTCTGGTCAGAAACGTGTCATAGTATGTTTCTAATGATTTCCAACTGTACCCATTCAGGGTGGGGTAAAGGACTAGAAAAGAGATGTGTGACAATTTCTTATCTTTTTGGAAGAATAGTGCCTCAAGATGCTTCCACAAGGATTCCTGACATTCCTCCAGGAATCTGTGGAATAGCTTGCATACTCTGTACGTTCAATGAAGTGAGAAGGGAGAACAGTAGTCTGACTCTTGTATTCTGCCTGCAGATGTTGAGGGGGTGAACCTGGCTGACTTTGGAAGATCCTGCAGTTCTTAGAGGCAGGGGCACGGGGCAGACCTCCTCAAGCTCCTTTTGCAACTCTCTCAAAAGAACTTAAGAAGCTAGCTTAGTGCACTCAGCACTTTTATTTTCTAGTTCATCTGAAAATTTTTTCCATTCTTTCTTTTCCTCATGTACATGTGATGGTTAAAATCCCACATTTTTATAAGTCACTGTCTTGAAAGGACCCCCATCCAGATTCCGCCGTGCGAGTGTGCGTGCGTTCCAGGGCAGTCCCCTCGCCTGACTCTTGAGAAACGGCACATGGTCGAGGCAGGACTGGCCTTTGCACGTCTTCCCGTGTGCAGTGTATGAACACTCCTCACACCTCCACACGTTCAATTTTGGAGGGAAAAAACAAGTCAATATCTTGAGTTACCGGAAGTTTAGCCCAGTTTAAGTCTAGATCTCATGTGCAATCGTGGTCCTTAGACACTTCAACAAAAAATAACCAATACTATGAAAAGCACCACATTCACAAGAGTTTTTTGTTTTGTTTTTTGTTTTTTGTTTTTTTGTTTTTGTTTTTGTTTTTTTACAGGGGAACACTTAAGGAATTATGAAGCAATGTCAACAGGTTTGGGATAATTGGTAAAGACACTTTTTTTCAATTTATTTTAAAATGGTTCAAGAACTGGACCGCTTTATGGTCCTGAACTGTCCCCCTTAGCCATGAACACTGAAATAGCCACATAGCCCCTTTTTAACCACTGCTACTTAAAACCAAGCTCTGAATCATTTGTGGGAGTCTGAAATTTTTCTGGGAGTCCACCAACATCTAATTTCTGTATATGGATACATTTAAAAGGATAATTAGATTTAGTTCTTATTTCATCTCATTTCCTTATTTCCCTAAACTATTTCCTAAACTTCAGCAATCAAAATACCATACTTCAGAATCTGTTTATGTTTTGTTTCCATCTTCTTTAATGGCTGGGTATGTATTTTCCCTTAAAGAGACTTTTGCAACATTTTTTCCATGCCCAGGAGTTGCTGAGCTTTTAAAATGATGGCAGCCTGCCCACTGTGCCATAGCTGCTGGTCCGTACAGCAGCTGAGCAGCCCGGGTCACCATCAGAGGACTGCAATCCTATTTGAGTTTTCTTATGCTAACCTTTGAGCATATGTGGAAAGGGAAATCAGACATGCCTTTTTCTGTATCTCATTTGCTAATTAACTTCCTGCTCCTCATGCATGGTAGGCAACTGGTCACAGAGAAATCTCATTGCTACCAAGTTCACACTTCCCTTATAGAAAATACCGATTGTTATCACTCTCACTCTGTCCCCAGCCCTGTTCTCTTCCCCAGTAAAATGTTCTATGAAACCACTTAGAATAGTAACTGAAACATACATTTAAATGTACCCAGCATAATTGAAGATTCATATTTACACTGTGTGTTGGGTGAACCTCTATTTCTTATTTATTTTTATATGATCAAGTGTCACTTTTCCATTGAACTCCTGGCCACTTGGCTTATTAATTTCCACTTTTTTGGTTTCAAGGCAGTGAGACCTGTGGTGACTTATCGCTTTCGGCATTTACCATGAAGCGCTGCAATTATTTATTTACATGTTTTGTTTTCCTTAATGAATTACAAGGATTCTGTCTTATTACCCTTCCGTCCTGTTCTCTCCCTGGTGACACTGGCAGTAGTAGCTGACATGTCGTCAGCAGCCTGCGTGGGGCAAGCCTCTTACTGTCCGTGTCACACGAACCCTGGTGGGACGGCATTATTGCCCTCATTTTCCTGATGAGAAAATGGAAGAGTAGAGAAGTTAGGGAAGTTTATGAGGTCACACAGCTAGCCAGTGTAGAGCAAAGATTGCATTCAAGGAAATGTGACTGCAGTGGGTTTGCTGTTGACCCCTACATCATATCACCCACAGTAGACGGCCTGGCGCAGATCACACAAGTCTAACTTCATATCCTTCATTTCTTTCCTCATCATGTTGCTGGTTCATCTGCAGGTTTTGTGGGGAGGAGCCTGGGAGCAGAGCATGCTCAGGGCTGCTTTCATGCCCCTAGCTGGGACTGTGAAAGGCCGAGGGCCCCTGGTCTCTGGCTTTCTGACAGAGACCTAAACCTCCTGGGGAGCCCCTGCAGAAAACCACAGCCTTGCAGGGCCAGCACATCAAGCCCTCGTGTGGAGTTAGTTCCTGAACTTTATATTTTTAGATGCCTTTGAAGCCACTTTTTTTTTTTTTCCTGCATAGATTTTAGTTATATCCTTTTGGCAAGTTTTGCCTCCTTAAAAATACTTTTATATCCCTCTTTTTTATGAGGAAGAAATGGGCATGAGGATGATAACTGTGAGAATTCCTGCTTTCATTCCTCTTTCTCTTTACCCACGTTACCCACCACCCATGGAGTGTAGATGACTTTATGTCCCTCGTAAGTCCTGGAAGCCAGAATTGTGTTTGGTCGCGAATTCTTTCTTAAGGCCACCTACAGTAAGACTGTAAATCTAGTCCTACATAAGCCAACAAATAAAGACTCACAGATTTGCTAGAATTTTTTTTAAAAGCAGGGGTGGAGGCACACACAGAACTGAACTGAGTCCGTAGCTCTGCTAACCAAAGTATTTTCCTTCTTTGCCCAGAGGATCTGACTCTGGAAAAAATTCATTTAGTTTCTTTGAAGATATTACTTTTTATGTAGTATCCGTATGAGGAAAGACATGATAGAAGTTCACAATTTTTAATTTGTGTTTCAGGCCATCATCCCCTGGTTCTTTGCTACAGAGGAGTAAGAGACTGGGTAGTCATCCTCAGCATGACTCACTCCTCATCCTCCACTTTTAATTCCTCACAAGTCCTGGCACTCTCCTTGTGAATATGTTCATTTCTTCCCAATCATAATTCTGTCATATTAATTCAGCATCTTTAACCTGGACTACTGAAAACTCTCCTGATTCCCTACCATCTACTTGTGCTCTCTAACGCATGTAGCTAAAGTGAGCGTTTCTAAATGCAGTCATAGTAACAGTCCTTTCCTGCTTTAAACTCTTCAATGGTTTCTCATTACCATTGGTAAAATCCAAAACTGCTTAATGTGGTCTATGAGTTTCCACTTTGACTTTGACCAACCTTGACCTTCCTGCCTTTCTATTCTCATTCTGTTCCTAGTGATCTCTATTCCTATTATTCCTAGATATATATATTGTTTTCTATTATCATGTATATATCTATGTCTATGTCTATGTCTATGTCTGTATATTTATATCTATATCTATTTCTATAGAGAGAGGTAATTATAGAGGCTGAGAAGTCTCACGATCTGCCATCTGTAAGCTGGAGACCCAGTGGAGACCCAGGAAGGCTGGTGATGGAGTTCCAGTCCAGATCTGAAAACCTGAAGATCAGGAGGACCAATAGAAGTCCTGGTCCAAGGGCAGGAGAAGACTGATGTCGCAGCTCAGCAGTCAGGCAGAAAGATAGAATTCTTCCTCCCTCTGTCTTTTTGTTCTAGCCAACTCTCAGTAGATTGGATGAGGGCCACCCACCTTATGGAAGGCTATCTGCTTTACTCAGTCCCCCAACTCAAATTCTAGTCTTACCCAGAAGCCCTCTCACAGACACATTCAGAAATGATGTTCAACTGAATATCTGGACATTGCGTGGTCCTGTCAAGTTAACACATAAAACTAAGCATCGCAGAAGGGATTTGGACCACCTGGACATTTTACTGAACATCACATTGGTCTACTATATGGGTGATATTCTGTCATTGGACTAGATGAGTAGGAAGTGGAAAATCTATTGGCGATCTTGGTGAGCTACATGCAGTCGAGGGTGGTAGATAAAGTTTATGAAGATTCAGGAGTCCATTTTATCATTAAAGTTTTTAAGAGTCCAGGGGTCTGAGGTGTGCCAGGACAGACTCTTCAAAGTACCCCTCTGCCCCCCACCCCCCACCCACTTAAGGACAAAGCACGACACTAGGCAGGCCTGCTTGGGTTCTGCAGACCACAAATTTGTAAAGTATTTAACTTCTGTTTTTTTTTTTTTCTGTGTGTTTCAAAAATAGATTTTTGCTCTTCAGCACCTGCAAATAAAAATGATTATTATTAGTAGTAAATAGCATTTTATGTCAGGACTGCTAATACTTCCTGCCTCATTGGCGGTCAGCATTAGGAAGTGAATCTCTATTTACCTCAGCCCAGTTGTTCCCTGAGGGTATCAGTGATGGGATATTGAAACCATAGGAAAAATAAGACCTAAGATAAAGCTAAAAGCTAAACATGTAATTTGTTTCCTATCAGCTTGTTCCATGCAATCCTTTTCATCTGAAGTTACCCTTCACGTGATCACTCACTCAGTCACATGGACTAATCTGGGTTCACAAACATCAGGGGAAATTCCAAAACACTTTACTCTAACAAATATAGTTCTGACTTTTTAATATAAAATTTTTTTTTAATGTTTGAGAAGTTACATTGGACATTTTACACTGCTGTTTGGAGCAACAATAGGGCAACTAATGTGTTTGCCTGTCAAGCCTTACACACTGTCATGTTTGCCAAGTTCATGGGCTCTTCTGAAGGTGCGACTTACAACTATTTTTTCAGAATATTTTCATAAGTTTGTTCACCCCAATTGCGCATGCAGTTTTGGGAGGTAACAGAACTCCCAATGATCCTAGGGGTCTGTGGACCTGTGGTTATGAAACGTTCCCTCAGATGGTGTTTTTCCAGATCATTTACCTAACTGAAGTCTAAGTCAGCATCATGGATACAGTGATCTGAAGGAGAGCCCAGGGAGACCCTGTCAGTGCTGAGGCTGTGGAAATGCTGGTTATCCATAGAGACACCCTCCCCTGGAGACACTGCACCCAGGGGCTTTATATCCCATGCTCCTGGGCTGCTGAGCAGTTCTTACATGTTTGAAAATCAAAATCTCCTCCTAAGGCATGGTTGGTCATAGATCTCACTGCATGTCCTGAGTGATCAGCAAGGTCCCTTAACTCTGATTGCTCAGAACTAAAACACTTCCCACTGGAGACTCCCAGAAGTAATTTTTTTCCCCCAAGTGTTCCTTATCTGAATTTATAGTCTCACCTTAAATAGTTGCACGTTGGCGTTCAATCAGACTTACAGGATCTCCTGTGCTGTTTTCTGGAGCAATTTCTCTGCATTCTCAGGGTACTCAGCTCCATAAATTCTAGCGGCCTCTGCTTTTCTGAGCTCCAGTTTCTCCTTCTCCCCTCTCCCTCCCTCTTTCTGTCTCTGCAGTGAGAATGCCATGTTCTTCTAGCGACCCTCTCCACGTGCGGGTTTTCGGTTCAGGCCCTCCAGATGGAAAGCCAAGGTGATGAGAAAAATCACTCCATCTGTTTCTCTCCTCACGGGGACCGTATCCTTCTTTGCCCAGTGTTGGAAAACAATTTTTAAAATATATTTTCCTATATTCTAGTTCTCTGTGATGGAGGGGTAGTCTGGGTTGTCCAGTGCCAGTTATTCCATTATGGATGAAAATAGAAGTCTAATACAGTGACATATTTTGGCTTGTTTTATTGATTTTTTTTTCTCTTTTAAGGCAAATTTGATGTGAAGGGAAAGAATTTTTCTGAATTAAAAATTAAAATACAAAGCATTTTAAACCTTTGTGTTAATTATTGAGTAGCTGATGCTGTCATATAGCTAATAGCATTTATTATAGTAGCTTGAGCATAGTATTTTTATGATGTAATAGCATTATTTTTTATCAAGGATCTAGAATTTCAGAGAATAGAGGTGATTTGGCAAAAGATATACAATTAAATTTTATACCAGGAAAGTATTAGTAGATAACAATCATTGTGTGTTTATTATCTCCTTTATATATATGTTTTTCTTATTTAATTTTCACACTACTCTATAAAGTAGACTTTATTACTTGTCCCATTTAATAGAAGGAAAAACTAAGGCTTAGAGAATTTTTTAAAATGCCCCCAGGCACAACAAGAAAGAAGCAAGCTTGAAATTTTTCTTGTCTAGTCTGATTTCAGAACCTGATTTCTTAACCACTATAATAACTTCTGTTCTTATTTATGCCCAGTACCTGGCCCTAGGTAAAGATGAATGAGATTTGATGTAGTTTTTATCATCAATGAATTCATAAATTGGGGATGGGGAGACACATAAAAACAAATCACTGTAAACACAAGAAGCGTGAGAATAGAGTATGGAGGTGGGTGGGAGGGGTGGGGAAGGAATATTCCAGAGAAGAGGAACAAGATGTACAAAGATATCACAATGGACAAGGAATAAAATGGATATGGCAAGTGAAAAAAGATGATCCTGAGGATGTGGAGAGAGGGTCCAGGTGATCTACAGAGCTGCTCTACCAAGTGTGGTAACCACCACTAGGCCTCGTTGGAGATGACCAGTCTACATGAATAGACATGCAAGAATATTTTTACCGTTGGGCAAATAAACTGGTGTGGGAGTCTGGGGAAGCAAATGTTCATTCAGTTGGGGAACCCCAGAAGTCTGGGGGAAGTGGCCCCTCAGGCGTTGCACTCGAAAGGCTTAGAACCTCTTGTTTCTCTTGGCTCCATCAACTGCACTGTATTATGATGTATGGAAAACAGAGTGCTTACATCCATCATATTTGGTTGGAGGGTATCTGGCTTTTTGCCCTTGTTGTGAGTTATCCAAAGCTGGATGTGTCATTTTCTACACTGTTTTAAAAGTGGTTTGTGCTACACAAGTCAAGATATTTGAATCATTTAAGGCAATTTGAAAATCGGGCACATTTGTAAAAATGAGCCCATTCTTAGATGTCATGTTTATTTCTCAAGTGGTAGCACTATTTTAAAAAGTAAAGGACTTCAAAAACCTTCAGCTGCATTTTTCAGCCATTACACAATGTTCTTCAAGCATATGCAAAACAATGACACAAAGAAATCATTGAGCATAGAGGGAAGAGAACAGCAGCTCAATTTAAAAGTTTATTAACAAATATAATTTGTTATTTAATTGTTGGCTTCATATGGCATTTGGAGATTTTCTCAAGTGCAAGAGTGTACAGTGTGTTAAGATTTATTTGTGTATTAAGCAAACATCTTTGGTTGAAATGTGGCTGGCATGTTTAACTGAATCAAAATTGAAGAGACAACACATCCTGGAGACTGGTAATATTTTGAGCAATATTTACAAACATACAAAAAATTGTGTTAGTTATTCAGAATTTTTTGTGCCTACTCTTGTCTGTAATCTTTTAAAAATGGGGAACATTCAAAATAATTACTTGGCTATCTTTCCTTTTACTTATGATTCATCATGGAGCATACTTGTAATATTTCAGTACACTGTCTAATCCTGTTGAGGCTGAAACCTCATTGGGCTAGTGTTAACCTCTCTCTCCTCTAATAGGGTCTAATGAAAGGATGTGATACTATGACTTGTTCTCAGTATCTCTCTATTTTGACTAATTAATTTGTGAACATATTTTTTCATGGGTATCATTTGTTCCCTTCTCCTATGAAGTGCAGAGACTTCCAGAATCTTGTCTCCTAGAAAGATAGCTTGACAAATGTGCAGTTTGTAATAGAATGAATGTAGGATGAGTTTGTGAGATGAACTCAACACCTTCTGACTGCAGGGTAAAATTTGAAACGTCTGCATAATGTAAGATTAGTAGAGCTTCTGAAAATAATGAACTCAGACATAGTGAGGACTGTTGTTGAATTTTCATCACCTTATAATCATTTACATGTATGTGCATTTGTATATCCTTTTAGAGATGTCTCCAATTCTCTAATATACTGGGACTAAAAAAGGAACTCAAAGAACTGGAGGAGTAGCTCTCCACAGATCTTTAGGGAGGTGACTGTTTTTAAAAAATAGAACCACTGGTTGCGTGAGTAGGGCTGTTTCTGTAGGCTCCTTCCCATTTCTTACTCACTTAGGCAGCATGATCTTTCTTTGATGTCCTAAGTAGACGTCTTTACTAAGAAGAGAATGTGTTGAACAGCCGACTTGAATATCAGTCTGCTTGGCAATCAGAGCCTCATAAATTATTCTGTTGGTTCTTTGACACAAATCAGTCTCATGTGAGTTCGAGTTGCATAAACTTTGTGTTTTTTCTTTGTACCTTATTACTACTGGCAAGCCTGATCATTCAATGTTTTATCTATCTATCTATCTATCTATCTATCTATCTATCTATCCATCCATCCATCCATCCATCCATCCATCCATCCATCTATCTATCATCTAATCGCCAAGAAAACAAAACTCTGGAATAAAGGAGGATAAATTGAAGTGTTTTTCCTAAGTACCCATCCATTCACCTCACCCCAGTTATTAAACATGGTTTCACTGTATAAATGATCTTAGGAAGCTTTTGAATAAATGATTGTAGCTCATTGTGTAAACTGTTGTAGACAATCATTGTAGGCATTGCAGAACATTATAGACAGGTTTAAATGTCTTTCCTCCTAGCCTGTTTTTCTACGTCTAGGTACATGGTTAAATTATATAAGTATAACTTATACTCATTGAGCACTTATGGCATACGAGGCACTGTTTAAGTACTTTGTTCATTTTAATCCCTAAAACATCAGGAAATGGATAGCATTATAAATCCATTTTGCAGATGAGATTTTAAATAACTTGTCCAATGTAATGAAGTAAGTAGTGGAATTAAGATTTAAATTGAGGTGGTCTAAATTTATCTTACAAATTCTTAACCATGATTATACTATTATATATTACAATCTGCACTCTGCTATTTCCAACTTGCATAAGTTAATGTACTCTTTATGAAATTGTTAAGTTTCGAAAGCCTTCATGACTGTCAACCAATTGCTTATGACTATATAATCCTTGATTTGATTTTGCCCTGAGAATAATCAAAGCTGCATTTGTCCATCTAAGTAATGAAATACTTTTCTCCTGTTGGTAGCAAAGCTGGGCTGTTTAAGAATCAATTGTAGAACCGGATGTTTCATAAGATCTAAATGTTCATTCTGTTTTCTTAATATTCTTAAATGGTAATGTATTTTATATTAAAATTTTGAAATTTGACATGAGAAATTTGTAGAGAAAGTTACAGACATTCTCTAATATCACTGCCTTGATTGAGGATTATCAAGTTCAGATTGTCCAAAGACAAAGAATGACAAGTGGAAGGGGTCTAATGAAAGGATATGATACTGTGACTTATTCTCTTTCAAAAAGTGCTATTCAGAATATAAACTACTGGGCTATGTGTAATGTGCAAATTTTCTTCAGGCTGATCTATTTCTGACCAATGTGATTTTAGTTATTTCTTTAGTCCAGAAACGGTGGTCAAAAAGTGGTGGGTGGAGGGCTTGGCTTCCTCTTTCAGGTGGTGATCCTAGCAAATTTACATGTTTGTCTGTGTTTTTTGTCTTCTTTTGTCAGAAAGGCTATACTTGTTTGAGTATCAAAATTGAAAATAAATTGAACAAGAATGCAAAGTGTTGACCAAGGGTATGAATTTGAAACCCAATGCTATGTAAAAATTCTAGCTTTTTGTTTTCTTTTTCTTTTATTATTTTTTTCCTTTTTTAACCACTTGACTAATGGCACTTTGAAAAAGAAAGCAGAAATCTTTAGGGGTTATCATAGGTTCCCTAAGGTCAGTCTTTTCCAATTTGTCATATTTTCTGTTCCCCTCCCTTCCTTTGTCCTCCCCTCCCTTCTTTCCAACTCCTCTTTCTTCCAAGTAATACTATACTGAGAGATTGAAAAGATGCTTTAATTTAATGTACTCTACACATTTTTTGGTAAAGTCTCCCATATCTTGGTAGGGAAAGTGAAGTAATGTACATGAAATATATATGTAATAGAAAAACATGACCATGCACATTGCCCTCCTTCCAGGAAGGTACAGGGGAAGAGAACCCTGCCAAAATAAGGTTGCCTAATGAATCACTTCCAACATTTTTTGGGAGGTGAGGAGGCAGTCACAGTATTCCCAATAGCATTACAAACTGCTATTAACTTACACTATATTAGTTACTGAGTAATAATTTATAATAATCCTGGATGTTTTAGGTAACTACAAGCAATGTATGAATAGTACTAAAGCATTGTCATTAAAAAATAACAAATACCAAACTAAATAGCATAGAGAGGGAAGTTTATCGTCTATAGGAAGAGAGATGATAGAATCTTTGTACTCCCCATCAGAAAGATGACATCTTTAGTTTTGTGTTTATTTTTAGGTGCCACAGTTTTAGAAATACATTGACTTCCAGATTACAGTGTGTTCAGAGAAGGTCTGGGAAGTGGTGATGGCTAGACACTATTTTTAATGGAAAAAAAAAAAGAAATTAATGATGGTTAGTTGAAAATTTTGAAGGCTGAAGGATCTAATGTTAATTATCTCAAATATTTAAAACAGTTATTTGTGGAAGAAGAATTAGATTTAGTCTGTGTAAAGTTCTAGACTACCAAAGCTAGGATTAGTGATCGGAAGTTCTGTGGAGTCATATGGTGGCACAACAAAAGGAAGAACTTGCTAAGAAATGAAGCTTCCCTAACAGATTTCCTTACCGAAAATACCCACAATGTGTGTAGTCAAGAGGAGGCTGGTGACTGTGTCAGAAGCATTTTTAAAGAGAATCCTCAAAGTCAGAATGTTGAACTAGAGAGACTCGGTGTGGTCTCCAACATTAAGATTGCTTAACTCCATGAATCTGTGAAATTCCATGTTCTGGATTCAGTTAGACTTGTTAAGATTTATGGTTCTCTCGCTTTCAGAGTAAAGTATTTTGATGCATACTTTATACATTAGACCAGCCTGGGAAGTAAATTAAATGAAAAAAGGATGCCAGCACACAAACTTATTTACTACCTGGCTATGTGATGTCCTCCTTGAGAGACAAATGATACTCATAGGATTTATTTTCATTCTTTACTGAGCAATATCCAGTGACTGTGGAGGAATAGCCAAGTGGCAGTTTTCAAGGCTTCATTAAAATGGGAAAAATATAAATATGACGTGCATTTTCTTTGAGTGCTGCAGCTGAGTTTGTAAGTGATTGTTGTTGGCTGAGAGAATGGAAATGTGGAAGGGCTTACATCATTAGATGTTGCATTTTTTTCAGTTGATTAAAAAACATGGAGTCAAATATTTCCTATTTAAAGTCTGTAGGAATCGTTTGAAAATGTATATTTGATAATTTTGTAAATACAGATCCCGGAAAGAAAATGTAGTTTACATTGAGAAGATAGATGGTAGATTCTTCCCAGAAACAAATAGGGAAGTTTAGCTTTTATTTTCTGATGGGTAAGGCACAAATGGCTACTTGTTTTCTTCGAATACATTAGAATGATTCAAATACAGTATTGAATATATTTTTTCATTTCTATTTTGATGTCAATTATGTATATATTTTAAGCTTAAATGCTCAATTTGTAAATTCTTCATTGCTCATGGTGGCTACTTATCAACAGGCATCATAAGTGTTTTTTCAATGGCTTTTGCATATTTGCAAATATCTTGCTAAAAAAGAGCTACGTAGGTATTTCTAAGTGTCTCTAACTTTAAAATATCAAGATGACCTTTCAACCTCCCACTCTGATATTATGACTTTTGGAACAAAGCTCAGTAGCTTTTATCAGATAAGCTGTGCGTAGACATGTTTACAGTTCGATTGTAAAATTTAATTGAATTATTCGTCATTTGCGACAACTATGAACTTTCTTGGTAATTAGTAGAAAAATAAGATCTTATTTTTTATCAAAGTAGTTTATTTTTATAGACAAAGTTCTACCCATCACAAGAGCGTAGAAATTTTTGCTATAACATGATAAATGTATTCCTAAAAAGTGGAAAATACTTGTTTAGTGTACACAAAAATAAAAAGGCTGTGGAGAAAATCAGGTTGGGGCAGAACACACAAAATCTATACAATTTTCTAACCCAAACACTAAAAAGCAATTATTGGTCCTGGAGAGGTTAACCTGGGCACGGACAAGCAGGCAGCCCAGTTTGCCTAGAGCTGCTTCAGAAGACGTTAAAACTCCAGAAATGAAAGAGCAGAGCGGAAATGCTGGCTCTCAGGCACGGACATGATGCAAACGGAGGAGGAGCTCAGACGGGGTGGGAGCCCCGCTCAGAGGTGCGAACAGGCAGAGGGGCGCCAGCCCGCCCTGCAGGATGGAGCAGAGCACCACGCTTTTTGGAAGGAAGCTCCGGGTGCAGTGTTCATTTCTAGTTTTTAAAAATAAAATTGAAAGTGCTTCCACATATTCTACAAACTAGCAGAGGAATTAGTTTTCTTTTCTGCTATTACGATTCTGATTTCACTCTATTATCCTGTTGCCTAGAAAAAAAAAAATGCATCTAAACATCAAAACTTCACTGTGTAATAGCTGATTGATCTTATACAGACTTGTTTGTCACAAGTGTTTCTGACACTTGCATGTGTATAAGGATTACCCGAAGAACTTCTAAAAACAAATTTCTAGGCCCCACGTTTGACAAACGCCCAGGCAAAGCGGACGTGCTGGTTGCAGGGATGACCTTTGGAGTAGTGAGGCTGACACGGAGCAGACGTCTCATGCTCTGCCTTCCTTCGGAACTGACAGAAGTCACGTTGAATACTGGATCCATTCTTTGGCAAAATGAAACCAAATAGGAATCTCATCAAAGCATTATCAGGTGACGTCTCTAGTGCCTTCCAGATCATTTCATCTTTCTTTTCAGGTGGCTCAGGACAATGACAGACACTGATTCACGATGGTTCAGAATTATAAAAATTACCTCGATAGGCTAGCCTTTTGTAAATTTAGTTAACTATTCGAGAGATGGCAAACACTTTGAAGTAACAGGTATGTGTGTATTTGGCTAGGTCTGCCACTTACTACCAAATTAAACATGTTTCTATATGAAACCCAAAGCTTTCAGGGAAACTGACGTGATTTTAGAAAGACAAGTCTGTGTGCTGAATATGGTTCTTGCTTTGATTTATTTTTCTCTACTTTGGAAAGAATTATTTCTCATAGGAAGAAGTTTTCATCTCTGTTTTTGGAGATAACCTTTGGGTAAAGTAAAGCTCATACTGCGTTTCCATCCTTACGTGCACTTTACCTTAAGGACTGTGTTGTATGCATCAAGTCACTTCTTGTCTCTGGGCTTCCTGGTCTAGCCTGGAAATGAGAGGGTTGGGGACATTATTGCTAACATCTATTTCAGTTGCAATATCTGCAAGTCTGTAAGTTAGCCTCGTAGAAATCCTACAGTAACACTGGTCAAATGACTTTTATTTTTGAAACAATTTTCTAGATAAGTTAAGAGAATCACTTTTCTCATATTTCCAGTTTCTTCTTTTCATGTACCATCAATGTCACTGAAGAATAGGACATTATTAATGACGACGAAGGACAGGTTACATAAAAAACAAATGATGAGGATTTTTTAATGTTCACAGCACTGTTTTTAAGAAGCCTGATAACCTAATTGATTAAAGCCCTGCCCTCTCCAATCCTCATTACCAAATTGAAAGAAATACCTGGAATGAGATGTTTAGATCAGCTCTACTCTGACACTTGAGGGAAAACTTCTGTCTCCATCTTTGTCTTGATATGAAGCTTTGGGTATAGTTTTCCTCATCATTGGGGGGAAAAATTAGTTTGCGGGGAAAACAGCAGAGAAAGTCACTCAGCCAGCTTAGAAAAAGACTGCTTTTGTCAAAGCCAAAAGAACCCTTTTATCCCATGTTACTGCGAGTTACCTGAAGGTGTGGGACAGGGACTTGTATAAAATACAAGGCCTACAAATAGCAAAAAGGTAGCCATTGAAGATTAGAGACAAGTGAGTTCTGAGAATGTAGAACCAAGCACAGTGCCTGTCATCGAAAGGGTAAAGGGAGAAACGTCAAAAGGTTTGTCACTTTTGATCATGGCCACCTGTCATGACACTTTACTAACTTTTAGTGAATATCAAAATATAAACCAGTAATATAAATATATTCACAATAAGTATATTAGTTCACTTTTCAGTGGCATGTAGTGCATGGGGAAGCCAGGTATTTAGCATCCCATGACCTGAGTTTGTTGCCTGCTTGTGCCATCTTTCTGTTCTGTTCTTTAGCGTTTCTGTCTGTATAGTGATTTCTGTTCTGACTTTGTGTTTCCCTTAAATCTGCCCCCAGTGTGCTGTCGGTAAAAGCCATTGATCTCACTGGTCAGGGCTGTAGATCAGTTACGTAAAACAAAAGAAAAACTTCTCTTATTCTTTTGATAAATGTGGATTTGGTTCTGGCATTAAGTCTGGGCCCTGAAATGTAATGAGAAACCCAGCTATTTCTTTGAGTTTTGATAAATAGAAGACTATACTCTACCTTTGAAATCTGGCTACAGAATCATACTACACTCCAAAACATTCATATTCCTCCAGAATTTCCTGGAACTTTTTGCCCAAAACTTACTCTTCACTTTCCTGGATCGTTTGTAAGACTTTGATCCTTTTATATTCAGTTTGTCTTTATCAGCGAGAGCATTGATACTAATGTGAATGGCAAAAATTACATCAGCACCATACAGGTAGAATTGGAATATTATGATAAATTACAAGGGAGAAGAAGCCAGTTTAGGAGACATAATTTCCAAGCTTATAACTCACTCCAGCCTTATGAGATATTCAATTTAGGAGTGTTCGTCAACCTTCTCTCCTTCGTGGAAGCTGATGATGAACTGCAATTCTTCTGTTTCAGAGGAAAAGGACCACAAAGCATCTTTGGCCACCAAAGAGCTCAGCTCTTACAAAATATTTTGATGAGCTAAGTGTAAATGAATCAGAATACATACAGATTGAATTTCCATCATTATACTCATGGGAGGCCCCCCCTTTTTTTAAATGAGAAAAAGAGTGCAGTTGACAAACAAGGTTTAGGTTTTTCTGAATCAAATATTTAGAAAACAATTTAAGAGATTTTTTTGAATCTGAATGAACAAAAATTTGTTTTCCCATTTCTCATTTTATCATTATTTTGACTCCCTTGGCCTTTATTGTCCAGGTGGCCAAAAGAGAAAATAAATGAACTTGAGTAAGCTGACTGTAAAGGTAAGCCTGCATTTTAGGAACTTTCTTAATAAAATTCAGCTGTTGCAGAGTTAACTATGTTTCTCTCAAAAGGAATTTTTTTTTCTTTGAGTATGCCAGAGGTGCTTCCCTCTGAACATTAGATGGTCACACAGGTTGGAGAGAAGATTGCCTTTGGGACTGTGTTTGGGCGACATTTAGATGTAGGTGGATTTTTTTCTTTCTTGCCTATTCACCTCTCATTTTTGGCAGTTCTCCATCCTCCTCTGATGCCCTAGCCTACCTGGTGGCCAGTGCCCTGGGCTTTACACTTCTTTCTGGCTTCCTGACAGTCCCACATGGGAGCATCCCACGGACATGGCAAGAGTCTCGTTCTTGAAGCTTGTACGTCTCCAGTACCAGTTCCGCAGTGTCCAGATGGTACATGTCAATTTAATTATGCGAGTTTCTCTGAATTATGTCCAAATCTTTTTTAGCTGGGGTACCCTTTACTAAATTGAAATCTTACCAATACATGTAAACCAATAGAATATGTAAATGGTTATAGCAGAGACGAGGGTTTCCAAAAGCCTGGCCAGTCGCCATGTTTGCCCCTATGATGAATTGCATCAACGACCTCAGCTCTTGTCTCCTCCTGGAATCCCTGCCTTCTACCATGTGACTTGGAAGTTTCTCCCTCCTAAAGAGATGGAGTGTACTTTCCTACACGTTGACTTGGAGTTTTTCCATGTGACTGCTTTGACCAATGAAATATTAGTGGAATAATGAAATAAAATGGCCAAATGTTTAAAAAGCTCCTCAACAACTGGACTGGCTCACTTATGTGTCTTCTGTCATCATGAGAAGAGCATGCCCAGGCCAGCCCGGGAGAAACATAAGGCACAAATGGAGCAGTGTCATTCCAGCCAAACTGCTCAGACAAGCCCAGCTGAAAACATCTGACCCCTAAGGTAACCCCCAGAAGGGTGAGTGAACCCATTCGAGATAGTAGAGCCAAGTAACTGAGCTGAGCTGAGCTCCGCCAACCTCTAGTTAATAATCACAGATGCGTGAGCTAAATAAATGTGTGTTGTTGGATGCCACTAAATTTGTGTCCTTGGTTGTCATGCAACATTGCCGTGAGGGTGGTTTACTGACAGACTCCACCGGATCCTCCTCCTGGGTGGCTCCTGAAGGGGATTCGTCTGAGCAGAGGGAGAAATGTCCATACCTGGAAATCTTTACTGATGACACTGCTCTTTAAACAGACTCGCCTGTCCCGGGAATCATCCCTGCGTTAACCCGCACAGTGAGCACCTCTCGTGTGCTCGGCGTTGAGCTAAACGCTTTATGTCACCATGTTTATTCTTACAGCTGTTCTACGTGAAATGGAAAAACTATTGTAGAGGAAAACCTCCATTCAGTCTGTCCTGTGAGTTTCTTTTATCGTTCACACTTGACTTCTGACACTCTGGTCACTAAATGTGTGGGGGTTTTCCCAAGTGATCTCTGTAACAGCAGCTGGGTGTCCTACAATTAACTCAGTTCCAACACTGCCTATCCGGACGCAGTGTCAGACCCCACAGGTTAAGGGCGCAGTCCCACGAGGCTGCCCTTGGCCCTACTTCAGATACTTGTGCTGACCATCCGGCTGTAGAGGGTGGGCTTCCAGGACCCTCTCCTCAGGTTCGATTAATTTGCTAGAGTAGTTCACAGAACTCAGGGAGATACTTATGTTACCAGTTTATTAAAAGACATGATAAAGGATACGAGTAAAAAGCCAGACGAAGAAATACAGAGGGCAAGGTCTGGGAGGGTCCCAAGAGTGGGAGCTTCTCTCCCCACGGAGTTGGGGTGCGTCACCCTCCCAGTGTGGATGTGTTCACCAGCCTGGGAGTGCTCCAAACCCCCTATTTTGGGGATTTTTATGAATGCTTTATCACGAAGGATGCTTTATCATTAACTCCATTTCTAGCCTTTCTCCCTTCTCAAGAGAATGGAGAGAGGGGTGCTGAAAATCCCAAGCTTCTAGTCATGTCTTGGTCTTTCCAGCGACCAGCCCCATCAGAGAGATGCCCCCAGAGCCACCTCATTAGAACAAATGACACTCATACCACGCAGGAAATTACAATTTTATTAAATTACTATATATATATATTTTCTATTATTTCACATTATGGGATAGAAAATATAACCTCCTCATTTATGAATGCCAAAACTCACTTGAGCCTCATACCAGCTCTGTCACGCGGGTAAGTCAAGTGCGGGTTACTAAGCCCGTTTGCTAAGCACTCTCTATGGGCTTTATGCACATCACCTCATTTAATTTTCACATCAGTTACACGAACTAGGAACTCTGTGAATATCTCTATTTTAAAGATGAGAAAACTGAAGGTCAAAAAAGTTACGCATTTTGTCCAAGATCACACAGGCAGAATGACTATACTGAGGAACCCATAGCTCAGAGACTGTATACATCTTGGCCTGAGTTGCAAGCATGTTGGAGAGCCAAGATTAACATGATCTTTCTGATAGTCAGCTTCATCCTCGTGTTCTGCTCAAAGGGGCCATCAGCGGTGATCTTATGTAATGCTGGGTCTGAATTGCTTCCTTTGCAACACCAACACCAAGCAAATTCCAAAGCCAGTTATTTGGTTCAAGAGGGTCTTAGAGCTGACTGCCTGCGACTCTGGCTAGCTGTTTCTGCAGCGGTTCTCAAAAAACTGGGATGGCTCTAGGATGCATTCAATAGCAGCTGTCTCAGGTGTCATCTTAGAAAGACCTTCACAATGCCTAATAATGAGTTTATCTCAAGTGATTGCTATATTTCACTGGGGACAGCATTTTCCCACAAAGCCGGGGGACCTAAGAATAAAAATTTACTTTCTTCTCTCTCCTTAGTCATTCTGCCAGAATATTTTCTGCTATCAGAGTTCAAGTATTAAATTTTTCTTGCTTGTAGAACTGATTATTGAGGTGAACATCCTAAAGTTCTTTTCTTTTTCTTCTTTTCCAGTTCTTAGAGTAGAGCTGTGATGTAAATTCAGAGGAAGTTGTTAGAACATGGCACTCTGGCTTCTTGAAGTATTCTTATTTGGGCCTGAGGGCCTGAATTGTGGTTTCCTATCAGGAGGTAAAAAAAATAATTTAGCTGGTGCCTTTGATATAAAGAGAAGGCATGAGGTAGGCAGCCAAGGGTTCGAATTGAACAGGATGACACACAGCTTGGAGGGTTGAAATGAGAGAAGCCCGTTTTAGGAATTGTGAACACAGAATTCATTGGTATATTCCAGTTAGCTTGTTTGAGATAATTGAGATATTTAAGTACATAAATGAAGAAGTCTTTTTTTAAAAACATGCCAACAAGTATGCTTTTTGAGTGATTATGTTAAGAATCTGGATAATTACCATATAACTTGTAAAAGTCATAATAACTTTCTAGTTATCCATTGACCAAGGTACTATATAACTAAGGAAGCAAAGTATTTTACAAGTTATAGCATGGCTTATACCTAGACTGTGGAGAAATTAGGAAAAATAATAATTCTTGTGACTGATTGAATAAATGAATGAACAAAGACGTGTTTCTGGATGATAGCCAGTATGAAACATCATGGCTGATTGTTGATTAAGGAGCTTGCAACTTAGCTTTGAATTTAGAAATGAGATGGAAGAAAGAAGTTCAGGTGCCCTCAAACTTAATCTTTGCAGCTTATTTTCTAAGGCAAATACAATATAACAGGAAGGCATTGCTCAAAGAGATGTAATGAATCTAGGACGTGTACAGAGCAACTCGCTCAGAGGGATGGGATCAAGAGTGGACCTAATAGTGACCTGAAGTAACAGGCACAAATATTCACAGATTGGTCCAAGTTTTGAATCCCAGCTCTGTTTCTTACTAGTTTTGTGACCTGGACAAGTTACTTGACATCCCAAACTTCAGTTGTATGACCCAAAGGGTGTAATAACATCTACCTCTGAGTTCAGATTGCTATGAAAACCAAATGAAATAATGTATATAAAGTGGCTAGCAGAGAGTGTGACTCTGTGTATATTAACTTCCTTCATTTCCTTTTCACTTTTTCTTGTTATTGAATACTGTCTTAATCAGATTCGTATTCTCGTTTTGTATCTAACTCTGTTCCTGGTCCTTAGTAAAGTGTTCAGTAAATGCTTGCCATGGAACCGCATAAAATGACTTGGACAATGCTCTCTGCAGTGTGACACAAGGCATTGATCAAACTGCCTGGGGAAAACCTGTGCCACTTACAAAGCCTGGTTCCCTTTTTTAAAAATTCATTTATTTTTAATTGTGTTAAACTATACGTAACATGAAAGTTACCGTTTTAACCATTTTAACCAGTTTAAAGTTACACTCTGTGGCATTAAGGACATTCACGTTGTTGTGTAGCCGTTGCCACCACATCTCCAGGACTTTTTTCATCTTGCAAAAGTGAAATTCTGCACTCCTTGTACAAACAACTCCTCTTTCCGCCCTCTGCCTGTCCCCTGGAAACCGCTGTTCTACTTTCCATCTCTGTGTATTCGATCACTCTAAGTACCTGGTACGCAGGGACTCATATAAAATCATTTTCCTTTTGTGACTGGCTTATTTCAGTTAGCATAATAGATGCAAGGTTCGTTCATACTGTTACATGTCAGAATTTCTTTACATTTTAAGGCTGAAGAACATTGCACTGGGTGTGTAGACTACATCTGGTCATCCATTCATCTGCCAGCCATCCGCCGATGGACACGTGGGAGCTTCCAGCTTTTGGCTCCGGGAATAGTGCTTCTATGAACATGGGCTGCAGATATCTCTTTAAGACCATGCTCTCAGTTCTTTTGGTTATGTGCCAGAAGTCAAACTGCTGGGTCATATGGCAATTCTATTTTTAGTTTTTTGAGGAACTGTCATACTGTTTCCACAGTACCTGGACCCTTTTATATCCCACCTGCAGTGTGCAAAGCTTCCTATTTCTCATTCTCAACAATGCTTATTTTCTTCTTTTTTAATGATAGCCATCCTAATGGATATGAAGCAGTATCTCACTATAATTTTGATTTACTTTTTCTTAATGATTAGTGATGTCAAGCATCTTTTCATGCTCTGGTTGGCCATTTGTATATCTTTTGGTTCAATTTTCACAATTCAGCAATTTAAATCGTACTTTTTCTCTTTTCCCCACTTATCCCATTTTCTCCAGAGAAAGCAAAAACCACCTGTCTTCAAAGTTCTGAGTGTATGGTTGTAGCAGCCAAAACTACCAAATAGCCTCTGTCCTTGTTATATTGTGACAACGTATGGAAGGTCACATGGTTGGTGGCCAGGATATTGGTACAAATATTCAACTGGCTGCATCTCCAGATCTGCATGGCTCTGCCAAACTGTCACGCAACTCGAGCAGCTTCTCCAAAGGGTACTGATTCCATAACGCTCCCAAATATGAGCCACTAGCAATACATAGGCTTTCATATCCCGCTCTGTCTTTGTGATTAAAACTCAACATTTTGGCCTAAGATCTCTTTTTAGTGAAGTCCAAAAAAATCATCTCAATGGAGGAGGGTGCCCCCTTACGTATGTGAATTGCTTTTCTGATAAGGACAGTCTACAACTTTAAAAAATGTGCTCTGAAGAAAACGGGTTCAAAATGTAGCACAAGAGATTTAAGATCAACATGGAGAATGCCTTTCCTCCGGCAAATGCTAATTACTGAAAAAGTGCTGGAGAAAAGTTTTAGACTTAATCCTTGGAAAATATTATATCTCTTTAAAATCTACTAAAATGTAGAATTTCTGTTGCCCTCTAAACAATGGTCTCTAACAATTTTGAGTGTTTGCCTCTTATTGCAGAAAGCTTAACATTGGTATCCATTTGCCAACTCAGGAGAATATGGATAATTGTAAATTTTATATGTGTGTGTGTGTGTGTGTGTGTATTACTTTTTATATATATTAAAAGAAAAATATAAACAATAAAAGCAAAATCCCATACCTTAAATTTAAATTTGGCAATTATCTTAAATGTGGCAACTATGATTAGAAAGACTCTATGTCATGCAGTATTTTAGAAGTATTATATTTTACAAGTATATGTCTGTAAAAATAAGCACATTGATGACATCTGGTAGCAGTTTGTACATTTTGACTCCAGTTTCTGTGCTGTGAATCTATTTTAAGTATCATGCTGTCTTTCCAGATTTACTCTGGGATCTTTCATTCAGAGCATCCTTTTCTTCAGTGTTTTCTTACGTAGCATTCTTATAAACTTAATTAGTCATTTATTGTTGAGAATATACTTTCTCAGTTACATCTTGCCTTTATTGGTTTAAAAAGTATATTCCATTGTTGAAATCTTAATTTGTCAAGCACATTTTTAGCTAAGATCTGTTAGAAGTGGTTTTTTTCTCCATTCAACCAAATTTAAGTAACAGTAATAATAGTAATAGGTATTTATTCAAATCTTTAGTAAAGATTCTTTGTGTGTGTCAAATGAATTTTCTCATGAAAAAAAAAAAAACACTTTTATGTATCATTGTAGCTGTTTTTACCCTGTTGGGAACCACACTTCTGTTCCCATAGAACGTGACTGTTTTATCGTTTACCATTAAGTAAAATGTCCCAACTGGAGCCTCTGAACATTTACCATCAAGTTCAGTGAGCATTTGTAGAGTTTGGATTGTGTGTTGCCTGACTTTGAATTGCAGGTTTGCCTTGTTCCGAATGCTTCGGCTCTCACGTGCTCTCATGCTCGCTCTCGTTCTTTCTCTCTCCCTTCCCCCTCGTATAATAATAATTAATATTAACACCCGGTCTCGATAATTTTAGATGATCACATCTGATTAGATCATCAGTGCTTTTTGTCCTTATTAGAAGGACAATGATAAAGCTATTTTTTAAAGCTCTAACTGTGCACTCCAGGCTATTCTCATTTAATTGGCCCAATGAACCACTGCTGTAGGGATGATAGTTTCATATTACATCCTGTGTGACAGAGAGAGACTGACACACAGTGAGATTAAGTGACTTCCCCAAAGTCACCAATTTAGAACATCATAGAGTCAGCAATTTGAGCCCAGGAGTCTGGCTTTGGAACAAAATGACACTCTTACCCTTTTTGTCCTGTTTCGGCTCTGCCAGTTTGCTGTTTCTCTTTCCTTATGTTTGCATTAGCAATGTGTTTTCAGACCATGGCTTCTCTGTATGGATTCTATCAGCCACTTGTCCATTTTGTGAAAGTTAGTTTTGTTAAAACTGGGTCATAGAATCCATAATTTAGCGAACTGGATTCAAGTAAACTGTGATAAGTTGCAGGGAAGACAGAACAAGAAGATGAGGGTACCACGCTCACCCTCCCTCCGGAGCTGTAGAATGCCCCCCATTCTCCAGGAAGCCTTGCGCTGCCTCACTGAGCACGACACTTTTTTGATACAAGGCGTCAATGAGAGTACCAGTATCTCCTCTACATTCTGAGTATTTCTATAAACTAGTTTCCTTCATATTTTTTATAAAAATAAATAAAACTAAGAAGTTCTAGTATTTTTCTTTCCATACCTGCAATGAATTGTCTTGGACACCTTCCAGAACAAACTTAATTGAGACTAGAGAACAAATAATCATTTAAATCTGGCCTGAATTTTTAGGGAAGAGTCAAAAAAGAATGAACAAGGTCCATGAAGATTAACACTTTAAAATCTCTGATCTCCATAGAAACAGAAAATTCAGGCAAGCAGTTCAGCTATCCAAGAGTTTTGAAGGATAAAATGTCTCTAAATGTCAAAAACTATTATCAGGCTTAACTCGAATTGGCTTTTGAGCCTCAGCCTGTGGTTATACAACACTCATCCTTCAAATACCCTTTCCGCAAGTGGTGGCTGACACTTGAACCTGTGGGAAATCCAGCACGGTGTGTCCTGACTGCCAGCAGGCTCTGCTGGAACCTCACAGATTCGGTGGCTCTCGGGGGGGGGGGGGGGTCAGTATTTGCCGGTAATAGAAGGCTTGTGCATAGACTGACACGAGGCCAAATTGTTTATTAAAAAAAGTTCACGGTTAACCTCTACGTTTTTCCACTGGTGAACCTTTTCTGCTTTTTGGATATGAAAATAGCCGATAATTTTATTGACCTGCACATTTACTCTCATCTTATATTAAACAGCCGAGAGATTTAAGGAGTGTTCAGAGAATTACAGTGTCTCAGCGTAATGAATGTCTCATGTTACTGGTTCTGAGCCAATATACCCACTACCTTATAATTTTTTCCCCTGATTACTTTGCTTCAGGTCCTTTGCGTGTTGCTAACAAAAACTGAATTTCACTGCTCGCTCCAGTGTGATGTTTCAAAAATTCCTGGAGGCCATTCTGGCTTACTCTTTCAAGTAAATCTCCCCTTTCATAATTTATAACTGTCTGTAGAACTTCTGGTCTTACTGATGACCCGCTGACTTGCCCTTACCAGGGAGTCGGGTGCTAACAACCATCTAGAGACCAGTTGGAGGGAAGTTCAGTGATGTTTGGACACTTCTTAGGGCAGCCCTTGGTAAGGCCAGTTGACTTTTCCCTTCCTTCCATCACAACTTTCATTACTAATTAACTCCATTTGGAATTGTGAAACCTTTTTTTCCCTTTTCTCTCCCATTCTTGGTAATCCACAGCATAATCAGCCAGTAGAACTGTACTCTGAGAGGTGTTTGGTGTGTTTTTTAAATTTTTTATTATTTTTTCATGTATGGGTAGTGATATCACCAAACTTACTGTCAGCAGAACCATGGAAAAGTAATAGTGACAAAAGATACCATTTGGAGATAGTCTATAAGTCACAAAGTAATGAGATTGATTTCCATGATCTATACAAAACATTGGTTTTGATCCTAAGAATAGTCCATAAGTCCTTAAGAGGCAAATGAATGATACATTGCTTTTTAAAGAGAATTTGGTTTCTACAGACACATTTTATAGATCATATCAGATATTTAAATAGATGAATGTATCTAAAATTCATGTTACTGCAGTTATCAACAAAGAACCTCAAAGATTTTCCAGTGAGCATTTTAATTGGATGAAGACTCAACTGTCTGGGATGAGTGCAACACTATGCTAAGAGAAGCAAAGTCTCTGCTATGAAGATTAAACAATAATAACATACTTGTGAATTTTTAAAATGCATCTTTACTAGGCAATTCAAAGCCTTTCTATCTGGGACCTATATAAAAATAATATAACAATGGTATAGTGCCTGTTGCTTAGCAATTACTTAAAATACTTAGTAAATAATTTGGATGCATTATCTCATTGATACCATCATATCCCCATTTTAAAGATGAGAAGAGGAATTAAATCCCTCATTGCAACGTTGCACAGTTGCAAACCAGCAGAGGAGGTTTTAAACAGCGGCCACTCACTGTAGAATCCTAGCTCACAACCACTCTGCTCTCCTGCCTCTTTTTCCTGTCAGATTTCTGCAAGGAAACGAGCAAGCCATGTTTGCCTTCCATCCACGCGAAAACAAGTGATTTATTCCAAATCACTACAACTTATGGAAGGTTCAGGTTAGTATACAATTAGTGAAAACCAGGGTCGTTTAGAAGACGAGACTTTATAGTTTTTACAAATGAAAAATAGTAACCAATATCTTTAGGGCAGTACATATTAAGTACCTTACCCTTTAACTATTTAATCCTCAACAACCTAATTTAGGAGTAGGTGTTATTAAACCCATTTTGTAGACAAGAAAACTGAGGCACAGGGTGAGGAAGTAACTTGCTCAAGACCTCACTGCCAGGGAGTAAGGGGGCTTCACATCTGGAAGTGCTTTCTGTCTGTGCTCCTCTGCACCCTCTTTCACCTCCCCTGACACCTTAGTAACCGAGCCCCACACCTCCTGGTGAGACTCCACAGCTGCAGTTGGAGCCTCTTATCATGAGAGTGATACAGACCAAACAAATAATGCGTGAGACCAACTAATAAGAGATCATGGAAATAGTGAGTAGCAGACAAAATTGAAGACAAAATTAGTAATTTTATCATGAGAATATGACCTAATCTGGAGCTACATATGGTTCAGATTGAATCCAAACTCATGGAATTTCAACAAATTCCCCCCCTCCTTTTTTTTGCTTTCACTGTGAGGTCCATGTTGGCGAGACAAACATTACTCACTTCGTGTGTATCTGTTTGAGGCCATTCCCTCACTTTTGTTCTTTCACGCCAGATTCATAATGGAATACTGCAGGTACTCAGGCAATTTCTTGGATAATTCTGAGTAGTATTCTGTGACTGATTTACTTCTCTGTGGTCAGATTTGGAATTTGAGATCAAGAGTAGGGAAAGACCACAGCATCTTCATCCTGATTAAAAAAAAAAAAAAATTTTAACAACCTTGAATCATCTAAGCTAGAGACACTGGGTGGCTGAGACTATGCAATAGACTTGGCTGAGGTAGTAATAACTAGGCAGGTTGTAGCTGCCCCAAGCCTTCCAACTGCTGGGTGACTCATTTTGTCCATATGGCTGTCCAATCACCCCAGCACCATTTGGTGATATGGCCGCCTTCCTCCCTCCACACTGCAGCGTTGCCCATGTTGTGAATCGGGGCACATCAAGCGTGGGTCTCTGTCGGTGCCATTTTGTACTATTGAGTCATTTTGTCTGTTTTTGTGCCAACACTACATTGTATTAATCATCATAGCATTGTAATAGAGCCCTCAAATCTTTCTTTTCTTTTACAGTTTTTTTTTAAATGGTTGAGACGGCCATTTCAGTGTTGAATATAAATAGTGTAGTTATTATTTCTTTTTGCTATTGGGGAAAATTTTCTACCATCAAATAAGAGATTTGATGTGTTTTTTTTTTTTGTAGTTATTTTATCAGTTTAAATAATCTTTCTGCTATTCCTAGTTTTCTAATAGTTAAATTTGTGTGAAATTTTGTCAAGTATTTTCTTCTGCACCTTTTGACATATCAGTGATTATTTTACTCTTAATGTGTTGAATTACATTGAGTTTCGAATGTTAACACTTTTGCGTACCTGGAATAAACTTCACTTGGATTTGATGTGTTATTTATTTTCTATTTTGCTGGATTCAGTATGCTGGTATTTTTTTTTAAGGGTTTTTACATCTAAGTTCATGGGAAAGATCAGACTGTAATTTTCTCTTTTTTGTATTTTCTTGTCAGGTATGAAATCAAAGTTTTGCTGCTCCTCCTCACTCCTCCCTCCCTTACCCCCCCGCCAAAAAAAAAAAAAAAAGAGAGAAGAGTTAGAAAGTATTTCCTTTTTCTTAACCTCTGAAAGAGATTGTATAACATTGGTATTATTTTATCTATAAATATTTGGATGAATTCCCTAGTGAAACAACCTGGGCCTGTACCCTTCTTGTGGGAAGGTTTTCTAATTGCATATTTAATTCAGGTTTTCTATTTTTTTCTTTTATAAATTTAATGGGTTCAGATTTTAAGAATTTAAAAAATTTTGCTTTATTGCTGAGTTCAGTGAATAAAGTTGTTCACAATTATCCTCTCACTATTACTTTTTGTTAAGTATCTGTAAGATCTGTAGTGATGCCCCTCTTTTCATTCTTGATGTTGGTAGCTTGTATTTTCCATTTTTTCCCCTTGATCGGTTTTGTTTTACCACTGTTATTAATCATTCCAAAGGAAAAACTTTTGGCTTTGTAGGTTTTTTCTGTCATGTGATTGTTTTCTATTTAATCAATTTCTGCTTTATTTTTGTTATTTTCTCCCTTCTGCTCTCTTTATATTTATTAGGCTTTTCTTTTTCTAGGTTCATGGGATCTTAAATAATTAAATTCGCTCTTTTTTTTCCTTTTCTAGAATATCACTTAAAGCTGCAAATTTCTCTCTTAAGATTGCTTTTGCTATATCATAAATTTTATTAATATGTCATATTTTCATTATCATTTGGTTAAAATATTTTCTAATTTCCATTTTTGTTACTACCTCGATTTACGGGTTATTTAGAATTTTTCTGTTTTCCAAATAGTTGAGGATTTTCAAAACATTTCTCTGTTATAAATTCCCATCTCAATTTCCCTTTTTGGAAATACTTTAGTTATTAATCCTTTGAATTTTGTTGAAACTTGCTTCATTGCTCAAAGTGTGAACTATTTGGTACATATTCTGTGTGCACTTGAAAAAATTTGCCGTTGTTGGATTTTGTGTTCTATTTTGTCAATTAGGTTAAATTGGTCAATTTTTATTGATTACCCTAGAGATTGAAATCTGCATTTTTGCCTTAATAGCACTATTTCTTAGTTTAATACTTTTACCAATTCTCAAACAATGGGAGAGCTTCATTTATCTTGTCTTCTCTGTCTGTTGTGCTATTTTATCATATTTTACTTCTGCATGTGTCACGCACCTTACAGGATATAACCATTGTTGTTTCAAGTGGTCAGTATTCATTAATACTTATCTATATAGTCAGGTTTTCTTTTGTTCTTTACTCTTTCTTACTCTTTTGTGCTTTCATCTTGGGGGGTTTTCCTTTGGTCTGAAGAACCTCTTTTAATATATCTTATACTGTGGGTTGCTTTTAATGTATTAACTCTGCTGTTTTTATTTTGAACATGTCTGTATTTTATATTTTTACTGTGTATACAATTCTAGGCTGGCTTTTTTTTTCTTTCAACAAATTATAAATATCTTTCCATTATCCTCTGGCTTTTATATTTTGTTGAAAATAATTTTTGCTCTTTTATAGGTAATGTTTTTTATTTCTCTGGATTTTTTTCAAACTATTTTTTGTTTTTGATTTTTAATAAAAGTTTACCCACTGTTGTGTGTACGTGTGTGTGTGTGTGAGAGAGAGAGAGAGAGAGAGAGAGAAGAGAAGAGAAGAGAAGAGAAGAGAAGAAAAGAATGCTTATCTCAGTTGGGGTTGGCTGATTTTTGAATCTATCATATAATCCTTTTCATCAGTTTCAGAGTTTTTTTGGGGGGAGGGGAATTACTTCTCTAAATTCGTCCCTATTCCATCTCTTCTGTACTCATCCAGGATGTTCAGATACAATATGTTACAGTTTAGATGAGAGAATTAGTAACTGAGCTTGGTCGGGGCTGGGCTGTGCTTTTAGTTAAATTCAGCTTACCTTTGCTGAATCACTTATCTTCTCACTGAGATCTTCATAGATGTCTGTCCTTAACAGGTAAATGTTAGTTCTTAAACAGTTCAATCTTTTTGAGGTTTGAGCTCAGATATTTGGCCTCCAGCCCCAAACAGCTTCTGGAAAACGTCTTGAGGAGGAGATGAGCTGGGTTGAATGCAGGACCTTTTGTCCTAAGTATCGGGAAATTGAGGAAAATCTTCTTCTACCTTCTAGTCCTATCCCTTCTCTTTTGCTGTGGCCCTTTCAGGGTTTTGATTAAAAGTCTAATGAGTCTCTACTTTCTCCGTAATGAAATTTATACCTTCCAAATATTTTAAACTCTTTAAACGTCTACCTCAACAGGTTCAAAATCTGGCCAGTATTTTGCTTTTGTTGAAGGATTTTGTCTCATAGGCACCATGAGCAGGTCAGCACCCTGCCACCTGCCCTGCCTCAGCACTCAGCAGATGCCCTCTGAAATCATTTGTGAGGGCTCCTTTAGACCTCCGTCTGTGATAGATGTGGCTCTTAAAAGTTTCCCGCAGGGGGTTCGTCAGCCTGTGACAAGTCTGATCCTCAGCGTTTTCCCTAGAACTGGCTAGAGCCCTCATGGAAGAAGCAGTCATCTTCAGTCGATAGCTCCCTCTGGAAGGGCTCTTTTCCCTTCACGATTTTTGTTTATTTCATCTTCATTGCTTCCACGGTTTTCTCATGCCTCTAAAAGTAATATTTTGTAATTTATCCTTTTTTCTCTAGTCATCACAACAAAAGCAAGGAACTTTTGTCTAAACTTTTATTATGATTATTGCTTTTATCATTACTGATTACTTAGAATAGCTTTCTTCAGCTTTCTAATTACTGGTTATGTGCATATATTTGCAGATGTGTTATATGGAGAAAAACTCTATCAAGTTTCTTTTATATATTAGCTGTATGATTTGGAAGGAATTTCTACAGACCATCTTCTGGCTCTGTTCCTCCTAAACCTCTGTCTTAAATCTTTGTGTGATAACATTGTATAGTCAGCAGAGTGGGCTATAGGAATTTTTCTGGAACCTATTTGTATACTGGGATGCCTAGCAATGGTTTCACTACGCATGAACAGCCTGTGAATCATCTACATATACTCCGCTAGCTGTATTTTGACTTCAACTTCTGCTCACTTGAATTACCAGAATGCCTAACACCACTCCAATGGCAACTGACATGGGAAGTCAATGGAAAGACAGTCATGGTGGTCTTAACTGTTTATAGTTAAAACATCTTAATTTTTCAAATTTTATAAAAATACATGACCATGTGACTGTATTACTGGGGATTTTCCCAGGACCATAGAAAAAGCAAGAGCCTCTAAAATGTAAGCTCTTTTAGCCTCACAGAAAATCCACTTTCATCAGTAACATATGCACACACAGTTACCACCTCCACAATAAATAAAGGCATGAGCGCAACCAAACCAAAACCAATAACATAAACAAGTTTAGCTGATAGCCACAAGTGGGTTTCTGCTAGTTTGACTTGCCCCTGTATTTGATAAAACCTCCAAGAAGCATGAAACTTAAGAGATTTTATATTTGCTTAAATATTTAAGGAAAATGGACACTTCTAGAAGAATAAAGGCATCATGTCAGAGGGCCTGCAAAGTCTGGGTTTGAATCCCAGCACTGCAGTGCAGCCATCGTATGACTCTGGGCAAGGCTGTTAGACTTTCAGTGCTTTAGTATCTTCATCTATAAAAATAGAGATATATGTGTATCTACATACACACAGATGTACATACCTACATACATACACACGTATGTGTGTGTCAATTTATATGTCGATATGTATTATATGTCTGTAATATTTCAATTGTTATCTCTGTTTACATATTGAGATAACACTTCACATATTATAAGTGTTATCTAATGTTTACAATTATTATTATTTAGATTTATTCTTAAGTGAAATGAAAAGATAATTATCTGTCTACTATGTTAGTATTGCTTACCGTATTTAATAGTAATTCATAAAGCTTTAAACTCCTTTAAGATGAAAGACACCATACAGTATTTTATGCACTGTCACGGCAGTGTGTGTAGGGAGGACATGAGTGACGTTGCGGGGGCCACCTTCACAGACCAGCACTACGGCTTGGAGAAGGCCACCTATTAGGGCTGCTCTCTTCATGCTATGCCCAGGCCTCTCTCCAAGTGGACACAATTTGTATGACACTAACAGTTAATCTGTTTTTCACTTTGCTACGAGTGAGTGAGTGATGAATCCATTTAAGGAAAGTTATTTCCAAGACATAAAAATGACAAAAACTGAAAATTCAGCCTTGATGTCTTGCTTAGGGCTAGCCTATGATAACACTGGAGAGGTATTTCATAAAAAGCATTAAATATTAGTGCTTAAGTTTTTAAATGTTTTCTTTCATTCTTTTGGCTTCTTCAGAAAAAAGTTTTAAAATTGTTTTCTCAGGAATATAATTTGTAAAAGCACTCAATGCTCCTCTCAGCAAGCTCATACTATTTGCTGATAGGGTGACTTAGACATGATTAGATACATATGTGATAGTATGTCAGAATTCTTATAAGCTCGCATATCTAGAAAATAGATTAATTAGTTCAGCTGCCAGCTAGCTTCTAAATTTGCCTCAGTATCTGATTCTGATTGCAAAGTAGAAAGGTAAACTATTTGATAAAAATTGTTTTGAAAGTATACTGTTTAATTTCAGAGTATATATGGGATCTTTTAGACATATGTAAAATTGTTTTTCCCTACTGTAATAAACCATACGTAGGAATAAATTTTAGAGATAGGAATGACCTTTTATTTGAATTGGTTTTTTGAGAAATTGTGTGAAAACCTATTTTGTAAGTTCAGTGATTCACATGTGGCAACAAGATTGGTTAAGGTGCATAAATACCCTTAATTTAGCCGGATAGAAAGTTATCCTTTTGCCACACTATATGTACTCTCATTTGTGTGTACGTTTTGTCTGTTCCACTAGACTATGAATTTTTGGAGAACAGTGATCATGTTTTCTTCATCTCATATCCTGATTGCTTAACAGAGTGCCTGCCACTTAGAAAATGTCCATTGTGATGAACTACGTTTAAAATTAGAAGGGTATTTTGGAACCATCAAGGTGGCCCTGAGAATTTTGTCAGGATACAAACAGATGTGTCCTTGATACAGTGGTGTGCTGAGGTACCATCGGCAAGTTGGGTAGGGTTAGTGAAGGCATTTGCAGAGGACACTGGGCAAAACAAAGGAGAATGCAAGGAAAGGGGAACAAGTGGTTTTGTGGGAGGCGAGGGGTGGATACTGGGAGCCTAGACACCCTGTTAAGCATATGCGTCAGTAAAGGGGAGGGAGCTCAGAGGTGAATGGCGAGGTGGATGGGTGGATGCGGGAGATGTGGATTTGAAGGAGTTTTACTTTGTCTTAGATGAAGGAGTGTTTACTTCCTCTTTGTGATCGTATTTAAATACTATTGAAAAGGAGCTGATGTGATGGAGAAGTTGGTGTCTGAGAGAGAAAGGAAATAACCAAGGGCGTGAAGCCCACGAGAATGAGCATGGGAGAGGGATTTAGAACGCAGGTGGAGGAGTGCCTCTTGGTTCAGGTTCATTTTCAGGTCTGTGGGGAGGAAGCTGATTATGCTCAGTTGCTGGTCACAACCGCTGTGAAATAGGATGTACGGCCACCTGCAGAGTGTCTGGAATAAAGTGGCAGGATTAGGATTAAGTGTTGAGGGTGTTTTAAACAGCTTCTTTGGAGAATGTGGGCTGAATACAGAAATTCAGAAGAGAGCTGAACAGTCTCAGTCACGCCTGGAGACGAGGGGCTGCATGCGCTTTGCGGCACCAGCTGTGAGACTGTGTGATCCCCTCCAAGCTGCGTAGGGAAGAAAGTGAAGAGGGAGGGGCTTAGTGACAGCGACAACTAATATTTAAAGGGTTGGAGCTTTTGTGAAGGAGAAGTACAGGTAAAGAAGCGACATCTGAGTGTGAGCTGGAAGTTTAGGAGGTTTTGGTGAGACAAGGTGTAGTGAAGGTTACGTTCGACTCCAGGGATAAATGGCTGAAGAAGTGTGAAGGGAGAGGTGACTGGGGATGAGGGTGCTGAGGAGCTGAGAGGACAGGGCATTAGAGTTGACATTCGTGTGCCTACCGAAGTCTCCCAGAGTGATGGTGGGAACTGAGTGAGAGGAAGATGCGGAAAAGTCCTCTGTCAGAGTCCTTGATGAATGAAGAGGAGAGGCTGGCGGGCTGCCTAAGGGGAGCATGCGGGAGGTAGAGGGGAGTCAAACAGCAGAGGCTTCAAAGGGGAAAGAAAGAGGCTGACAGACGGATTTGGAGGAAGTACAGGGGCATCTACGTGGCCAGTTGGTACCTCCTGGACACAGGGCCATTGGCCTGTAGGTTCCCCTCTTGGACGGTAGATAGGGTGGTGGTGGCCAGCCACCATAGAAGGCACACACTTAAGCATAACAAATGAGCACAAGCTGAGTCTGAAACAGAGAAAGGTATTCCCACACGAGGTGCTAAATCAGCCCAGGCTATATGAGGCGTCTTTATCCTTTGGTAAGGAAGTGCTCCTGGCCCAAAGCTTGTTTTCACGTGGCTGAGTAGGGGTCAAGGACTTCATGCAAGAGCCTCCTTTCCTGACACGTGTGATGGGTGGGAATAAGGATCCCTGAATTATAGTTGCGGAGATGGGCAGTATGTGATAACCTTAGAAGGAAGAAAGCAGAGCAAGCTCTGAGGCCCTGCCTCCAAAATTAGCACCACAAAGGAGTGTTGCTTCTGCCTGAGGGTGAGAAGCACTGACCTAGAGCTTAAGGAGCAGCATGGCCCATAGGGCAGCTGTGCCCCCATACTGCTAGAGCGTGGACACCGTATTGCAGCACGCGGACGCTCTCCCTGTGAATGGGCCTGAGGAGACCAGGGGGTCAGTGGGCAAGACCACTTCCTGCAGCAGTGAAGGCCTGACTCATGGACTCACATCTCTTCTGACTAATGTTTGGCTACCGACCCTCTGTTCCGAGCCAGAACAGGTCATTCAATGCAGGAGTTGTAATTTCCTAGGATACAATAGTAGGTGAAAGGGTTCATTGTGTCAATAAGAATGACACAGCAATTTAAGCCTGGAATGCAATTTATTCAACCTCCTCATTTCCTAAATGAGTTCAAATTATAACAATTCCTTAAAGGACAGAGCTTTAGAAATGCTGATTCTTTCTTCCACGATGCTGGTGACCATGGGAAAGAAGAAGGGGAGGGGTCTTTCCAAAGCTATGACTTAAAATGGCTGAATCAGGAGTGGGGACCAAGGAAAATCAAGTCTCTGCCAGTGGCATCTGAGGATCTGTGCTTCTCAGACAAGTCCAGACCTGCTGTTTCTTTGGGCTCACTCTCCCTCCCCTCTGCACCCCTCCCCTTCCCATCCCTTCCCCGTGCTTCCTTTCTTTTTCCCCTTCTTTTTCTCTAGGAGGCACTATTTGTAAAATCCAGCACAATTCCCAGACTCTTTTTGGGGTTTATTAACTGTCTTGAACTATTTTCCAAATGTTTTAGGTTCGAAAAAACCCAAACCACACTGGGCCAGCCACTTTTTTTCTTCTTCCCTGTTAAACCTATGTGTATTTTAAGGGAAATATAATCCATATGTTTCTGATTCCTTTACACTTAACTCATCAAGCAGGATTTGTTAAAGCTATTTGATGTTTTGGATGCTTTTTGAGCCATTTCCTTGTGACTTTCAAAGCCTTTTATTCTCTAGAAATAGGAAGTTGCATTTTATGAAATGTAAATGAGCTCGAACATTCAAAGGTCTGATTTGGGTCAGAATTCTAAATGATTGGTATTAATTAATAGCATGCTCTATTCCACTCTTTAAAAGGAATTCAAGTTCAGGGAATAGCTCCACTTCTTTAATACAATTGCATACAATTGACTAAGCCTTAATTACAATATATTTGGGAGAGAAAAAAAGATGAAGCATATTTCATAGCAAGAGCATATATTATTAATGAAAATGGGTAAATAGTTCTGATTAAAGAAGAACTACCTCAGTGAAAATAACTGTAAAGTGAAATAAAATAAAACTCAACCAAATCAATCTCTGACAATCATTAAATTTGACCCTATTGATAAATTGCTGTTTTTATTTTATGGCCCCAAAGTGAATCTCAAGTAAATATTTCTTTTTTCCAGGACCTCCCACTAGGATAATTAAGAAAATTCTCTAGAAACAAAGCTATTTTCATATCTTGGAGAAATAACCAGTTCTCTTAGAGCTTGTTTTCCAGCAGTACTTAAACTAAAATAATTATAGAAATGTATAATCTACGTGTCATCTCCTCTTTTCTATTTCTGGGAAGAAATTCCATGTGGAGTGCTATGGAATAAACCAGGTTTGATTCTGAGCCTTTGCAATTGTTTCTCCTTCTGCCTGGAGTAATCTCGCCCAAGGGGATCATGAGTCTGGTTCCGCAGTCGCCTGCCCGCTGAGGCTGACTTTGACTGTCCTGGCTTAAGTAGCTCTCCTTTCCCCCTGCAGTAGCTCTCTACCCCATTTCTCTGTTCTGTATTTTTCACAGGCATTAGCACTGTTTGCACATTACTTCTATCATTTTTGCACTTAATGTTCCCTCAGACTGCTGGGAATTTACACCTATCTCTGTACTCCAGTTCTTAGAATGTTGGCTGGCTAATGGCAAGCACTCAATCCATGTCGACTGATTTTAATTGCAGTCATTTGTCCAAACAGCACTATTGACAAACAATAGCTACTGACATGTGTTTTATCCCAGAAGAGACCAATTTATTTCTAGTGGCTTTGATGAATGCGTTCTCAGTCAAACTTAATCTTACCACTCACACCTCATGTGAATTTTATGATTTACATGGAAATTTCTTCAAAAAGTGGCAGCTGAGATTTTCATAGGGATTATGTTTAATCTGTGTATCAGTGTAGGAAGTATTGTCCCCTTAATTTATTTAGGTATGATTTAATTTCTTTCAACAGTGTTTTGTAATTTCCACATGAAATGGAAGGGACCCAGAATAGCCAAAGGATCTTGAAAAAAAAGTACATAATTTTAGAACACAAACTCCCAATTTAAAAACTTATTACAAACTACAAGCAAAACAGTATAATATTAGCATCAGGATAAACATATAGATCAATGGAATCGAATTTAGAGTTTAGAAATAATCTCTTGTATTTATGCTCAATCGATCTTTGATAAGAGTACCAAGACAATTCAGTGGTGGTTCGAGGGAGAATAGTCTTAAAAATGGTGCTGGAACAACTGGATATTCCCATGAGAGAGAATGAAGTTGGACTCCTAACTCATGCCGTGTACAAAAATGAACGCAAAGTAAATCAAAGGCCTGTGAGAACCCAAAATAAAAAAAACTGTCACACACAAACACACACCAGGCATAAATCATTTTGACTTGGATCAGGCAATTGTGCCTTAGATATGACACCAAAAGCACAAGCAACAAAAGAAAAATAGATAAATTGGACTTCATTAAATTAAGATCGTTGTACTCCAAAGGACACCATTAAAATGAAAAAGTAACCCACAGAACAAGAGAAAATATTTGCAAATCTTATCTGGTAAGTGATAAATCTCAAATACATAAAGAATTCTTACAACTCAACATAAAAAGATAAAAAAACTGAATTAAAAACTGGACACATGGACAAAGGATTTGGATATACATTCTTACAAAGGAAATATATGCATAGCTAATAAGTTAATGAAAAAATGCTCAACATTATTAGTCATAGGGGAAATGCAAATCAAAATCACAATAAGATACCACTTCAAGCCCACTAGGATGAGTATAATAATAATTGCTTATAAACAGAAAACAACAATTGTTGGTAAGGATGTGGAGAAATTGAAACACAACTTCTATATTGCTGATTGGAATGTAAGGCAAAACAGCTGATGTGGAAAATACTTTGGTGGTAGTTCAAAAAGTTAAACATGGAGTTACCATATGACCTCATAATGTCACTTGTAAGTGTATACTCAAGATAATTGAAAACATGTCTACACAAAAACTTGCACACGAATGTTTATAGCAGCACGATTCATAATGACCAAAAAGTGAAAACTACTCAATATCCATCAATTGATAAATGAATAAATGTGGTGTGCCCATACAATGGAATATTATTCAGTCATGAAAAGAATGAAGTACTGATGCATGCTACAACATGAATGAACCTTGAAAATAATCTGCTAAGTGAAAGAAGCCAGACACAAAGGCTACATATTATATGATTCTACTAATATGAAATATCCAGGGTAAGCCAACCCACTAAGACAGAAAGTAGGTTAGTGTTTGCAGAGTGTGGGGGTCAGGGGAAAGGAGGAGGTGCTGCTTGTGGTACAGTGTTTCTCTGGGAGTGATGAACATGTTCTGGAATTACCTATTGAAGGTAGTTTTAAAATTTTGAGAATATACTAAAAACTATCAAATTGTGTACTTCGAAAGGTGAATTTTATGGTTTGTGAATTATGTCTAAAAATATAACTGGTTTCACAATTACTCAATTCTTTTGTTAATGTGTCCATTCCCACGGGAGAAATCTTAAAAGGGAAAAGAAAAATGAAGTGTTTGACTTGAGAACTGATCCTACTCATTGTTCATTGTCTTTTTTTCGGGGCTTTTCAATGCTTGAACATGAAAGACAGATAGAGCAATGCTTCTGTACACTGGAGTGGTATTAGAGAAATGTGCCCAAAGATATACATGTTTCGCTCTTTCGGGACTGACCCTTGTAGTAGCATGAAAAGGCTGGCAGATGTCTTGGTGGGGAAATGAATAGATAGCTTTTTTGTTTTGTTTTTGTTACTTTACCAGCAGTACTTATTTTTGGAACCAGAAATCTATAGATTGACATGTAACACTCTGTTAGTTAAAGATCGTGATGAATCATTACCTAGTGGGAATAGGAGGTTTTAGCTCATTGGCAGACTAGGGAGCTCTCAGCCAGCAGAGGTGGAGTTAGATTTCTGAAAAAAGAATAGGCTAAATATGACCTCATCAGAACACAGACAACTGCCTTTTGTTATCTGTTTTCAAAGTATGCAAAATATGTAACAATTATCCATAACAATAAAACATGAGTGGGAGGGGCATTGCCCATGGCACATATAATCTGAAATAGCATTTTTAATGCTATTGTCGTATTTTTAAGTGCTGTTAAACTTTTAATTATAAAAAGGGGAAAATTCTTATTTGGCCTTAAAATTCATTAGCATATATAACAATTTAAGCATCAGCAGCTTTTCTCTATTAATTTTGTTTTCTCCTGCTTATATTGTGTTTTCTCATGGTTAAATAGCACGAGGCCATGCCTTCTAATGTTGGAAGACTGAATGGTGGGATATTGTGGCATTATTCTGCTGATGTTACATGGAAATAACTAAAATATCACTTAATTTCTATCTACTGGTGACTTGCTGCTGCTGCTGTTGCTGCTGCTGCTGCTGATGATGATGATATAGAATAATAAAAGGGAAAATTAAATACTGGTGACTTCCATTTTCACTTCACAGTGCCACTTGTTTACATTCGCATGTTGTTTCGGGTGGCGTGCGTCTGCTGGTACACCACCCCTCTGTAACCCCACTTTGACAAAATGGCATCACATTGCGGGTGCCATTGTCTCTCTTAATTGTCAATGCATGTTTGCAAATAGATATTCCTTTCTATTATTACTATAACATTTGAGTAACTAATTTGTACTGTGTACTGCGTATTGATGAGCAATTGGACATCCATCCCCTGCGTTCAGAGTTTAAACTCTATGGGGTAAACAACCAAAAAATTACAGTGAGTGATATGAGATGGATCATAAAGGGAGTACAAGATCCGAGAATATAAGACATCTAGAAAACTTACCCAAGACCAGGCTGGCAAGTCAGGAGAGACAGGGTTTTTAAAAACAAGTCAGTTTGGTGAGAGCATGTATTCTAAGGACTGGTGGAAACCGTTAAAGGGTTTTAGGCAGGAAATTGCATAATTAGACTTGCAGTTTTGAAAGGAAATTCTGCTTCTATGTGTCGTAATCATATAATTTATTATCCAGGCCAGGTAACTTTAGAGAATAAAAAGGGGTGCACCTATGCTGGGACCGCAGGCATAAACTGGCTGTCTTAGACAAACTGGGATATCTCTAGCTACCCTGTTTGTGGGGGCTGCAGTGGAATAAGATAGGTACATGGAGATAAGTTGGGAGAGAAGATGAAGGCTTTGGACTACAGTGAGACAGTCAACAGAGAGAGTTAGAGTAATGGAGGAGTTATTTTGAAAAATGAACTGAAAAGTTGGTGACCGAATGTGAAAAGGGAGAGAGAGAGAGAGAAGTGGAGGCCTGCTGGGCATCTGCCTTGAAAAGCTGAATGCATGTTGGAGACATTTACTGAGATGAGGAATGCTGAAGCGGTTTTAGAGGGAAGGCGACAATTTTAGACATGCACATGTTAAGTTGAAGGTTGCCCGAAGGAACTGGTATCGAGATTTACATAAGCCAGGTGTTCACATATGGAGCTATCATCTGAGTGGCTAGCTGGCCTGAACAATGAGGGAACTAGGGGGCACTAGCCTCGGCCCACATCTCTCGAGCGCACTACTGGTTCTAGAAATAGTACATACTGTATTCCTACTTTGTAAGCAATTTACCCTATTGTTTGGCTCAAAGGTTAGAAATAGCATCTAATTCTGTATTTTCATACTGATGCATCTGGAGAAGGACCTTAGGAACTTCTCCTCCCAGGCAAGATGTTTGAAGATGTTTGAGGTGATGGGTGATTTAAAAAGGCTGCCCTTTTGGATCTCAGAGTCTTCATAAATGAAGGAAAAGTGTGCTCAGTAATCCAAAATAATAGGGTCTAATGCTGATGGAAGGTGCATTTTGCCTTAAACCCAAGTCTGCAATAAAACCAATAAAGATTTCTGTTTTTTGGAGAAGTGATTGAAGGCTCAATATGGGAGGCAAAATAAAATTTGAATTACAGGGATTAAAAAGATAGGTGTGTGTATGTGTACATGTATTGGTGGGAGTGTGAGTTCACTTTTCACTATATGTAGGTTGACCCTTGTAAAAGCTACATAATTATCTTATTTTTCAAGCTTATTCCAGGTAAACTTGGTGCCTGAATCCTTTAATTAAAGTCTATCTTGAATTTTTAAATAAAAGATGGATGCAACCCAATGACAGACACATAGGTTAGATATTTGGAGGATTATGTAAAATACATTAAGAATATTATACGTGCTTTCCTGTGACAGCGCCTCAGTTTGCTCTGTTTTCATTCCACTTTTTCACTTGGTTGACCTGGCTGCCTTTAGCCCTGATCTCTGCACTGATGGATCATTAGAAGCTTGAAAGAAACCATACAGATATGAAAGTCGTGCCCATTTATGGACTTTTGAGTTACAAATACTTTTTATGGAGAGAAAATGTTGTCATTTCTCATATTTAAAAAAAAATGGAAGTTTGCAACTTGGGGTCCTAAAATTAGCTGGGTAGAGGGTACTCAGCAGAGGGGCAGTTGTCCCTGGGTCTTATGTTTGAGACATGGCTTCGATGCCAGTGGTGTCAGCTCAGAGTGTTTTCAAAGCCCAAGTGTGGGTCTTGTTTACTTGAGTTTAACAAACCTGAATGGCCAGCCTGGGAGAATTGCCGGGACTCGTTCCCTTGCACCTGGATGCACATAATACAACTGCACTTGCCTTGGAGTTGAAACTGATATGGAACTGATCAACTTGAGAAAAATTTTCCAGGATCCCAGAATTAGATTTGTCTCCTCTTATGTTGCTTGCAGTATGCAAGCTGTTGGGGAGCCTTTGCAACTGACCAATACTTTTGCTCCCTTTCACATTAATAACAGAAAAATAACATTTTGTTATATTTAAATATAGTGTCCCCCTGCTCTAGAGTACTAGGAATTGTTGTCATCTGTTTTTCACAAAAAATAAAATTGTGTAAGATTATTTACTTCTAGTTTTCTCAAACAAAAAGTTTCCTAATTTAACTGTGAATTCATTTATCATAGATAAAAAAAAAAAGAGATAATGGACTCATGCTTTTTTAAAATGTCTATATATCTTTAACATCTTAGGAAAGTTTAGCATCTGTTGTATAACCTCTAACGTAATTTCCAAGGTTCCTTCTGATTCTGGAAAAATTCTATCAATATTCTAATTCTTATGATAAACCTTATCTAGGGTTTTACCTTCTAAGATCACCTGAAGCCTCTTAAGAAGTAAACTTCTCTTTCACTCTTTTTTAGAATTAATTATTTTATTGCTAACATTGTGTGTTAGGAATATAGTATTTTTGTTCTCTTAGTCTTGGCAAAGTGGAAAGTTTTAAAATAGTGTTGATTCCTCAAAAAGAGGGACGTGACCTAGTCTTGGAAATTATCATTGGTTAATTTAAAATTGGAAAGTACTGTGTTTGGTCACTTGTCCTTGTAGAGTCACAGCCAATAAAACAGATGAAAAAAAACCCAAAAAACCCCACCAATTCTCTGGCTTCATACTAATGGTATTTCATTCATAAAAAGAAATTGTGCCCTGAGATTTAATTGAGTGGTTCCAGGGCCATGCCAGCAGAAAATCAGCTGGTTGGGCTCCTATACAAACATGATGACATGTTGAAGGCGGTGTTTACTTTTTCTAATTAAAGCAAATTAGAAATCCCATTATATTTCCGCAGTGAATCCCGACGACACCGTGCCCTGGGACTTCCTCACGGAGCTTCCAGAGTAAGGCTTTCCTTCGTTCATCATTCGTTTGTTCCCTTCCGTTTTAAATGCATTCCAGGATTAAGCATTTAAGCTGACTCCAAGACCTCACTTTTTCTGGATCATTTGAAACAAGACAGGAGGATGCAGTAGAATTCAGACCAACCACTTGTGATGACAGTGGGTGTTTTCAGCCTTGATGCTGGTTCTCTTCGGGCGGACACTCTGTGATCGTCACCTCTGTCAACTCTACTAGTTTGTATAATATTGAGGCAAATGTCCAATTGTCTGCTGGGTTTGACAGCAGGAGATCATTGTAGGGGCCACACTCTTAACAGAAACAGCTAAGATGCCAGTGAAAATATATCAACTGTATACAAACATGGGTACTCTTTTTGCACAGTGAAAGGCTCTTTAGGGCTTTAATTTGACACAGGGCTGTAAAAGCTATGAAGACTTTGTTTTTCCTTAGGGATAACATTATCTTAGATTTTAAAACCAGGAACCAGGTATGTCTGAGTTTGGATATTTTTTAAAAATAACGACCATCATACATTTATATAATAGCCGCTAAGACATTTTCAAAATTCAATGCCACTTCATTAAAATCCTGATTAATGAGCAGCATATTTAAGAAAAAAAATGAAATATATGGAGCTCATTAAAATACTGCTCATTTCTGAAATCATAGTCACATTTTATTGTCTTGATTTTTTTTTTTTAAACTTGGGATTTCAAGGCTGAATTTTAAGTGCCAGAAACCTTCTTGCAAGGAAGATTATTGTCAGGGGACCTCCGCCCCAGTGTTGCTGACAAAAGAGATTCAGATGGAGACACAAGGTTCAGATAAGTCACATAAGGTGTGGAAAACCATTAAAAATTTCCCATATTCCTCTGAATTGAGATTGAACTCTGGATCTTGATGAGCTCATTTCTGGAGACAATATCAGGATCACAAAAGGGAATGAAGGACTTTTCTAGTGAATGAGACTTTCACAGGAAGAACATGAAGAAAACTATGATCTATCTTGCAGCTTCCTGAACTGAAAAGAGTGAGCGGATCTGTGACTGAGCAAGAACTGCACTGTTCTGGTGACTGCAGTTTAACATGGAAGCGGCGGGTCGGATGTTCTCCTCGTGTTTGTGATTGTCGGTATCACCCAGGACATTTAAAGCACACAGCATATGTTAGAAACAAAATTGAATGTCAAATCTAGGTAAACGTGAATAGGAATGTTTCTGAAACATGTTCTTTCTTCTATTGGACCATTTCAATATATCTCATCTCGTGGATTGCAGAGGGGAATGGGAATAATAAAAGAAAATTTTACTCAATTACATGTATAAATGTTGTAACCTTTGAGTAATTCTTATGCGAATAATTTCTATTCAGAAAGAGACTGAATAGAATTTGGGGGACTTGAGTATTTCCATTGTGTCCGGTTTTGTCTTACATGTCAAAGATAATCAAGAATTTGCTGTAAGTCAAATTCAGTCTCAAGGAAAGATGCTCCACCCCTTCCCTAAGTCCCCAGCCCACCTGTTCTTGCAGTCATGGAATTTCTCCTTTGCCTAAAATGTGCTGTATTTAGTCAAATATCTCATAAAATGGGGGAGGGGACTGTGAAATAACAAGAGAGAACATTTAAAGGGTCTGACTTAAAGAAATGTGCCCAGATGAGTTTGGGCAATTGGGGTCAGTTAAGCCTCCCTTGACACCGACCATTAGTAATATTTTCCATGCACTAAATAAAACAATGGAAACTTCATCACATCTGGTGGAGGTTCTAATACCTATGCAGCTTGTAATGGTTTTTGAAATCTTGATATGAAACAGCACCATGGCACTCTACGATAGATTGTTAGCGACAAGGAAGCTATGCTTGTTCCAAAGCAGTGAAGACCTGCCTATTACCACTCCCCTGTGATGGCCCCTGGGCTCGTATTGCTACACTGTTTCTTCTTGATCCAAAGGGAGTCTGGCGTTTTTCCCTCCCCTCTTTCCCTGTCTTTAGAGCAGTGGGCGGAAAACCATCTTACCCTCTTGAAGGCATCGCGTTTTTCATTGAACAGTTTGGGGCGGCTGCATGAGTTCTTTTGAAGGCTGACAAAAGAATTCTAGAAGATTGATAATTCCAAGATATATCTGCTGCCTTAAAGGTTTTGTTCCATCTTGCATTTTTTTTTTATTTCAGAGATTTAAAATAGGACATTGCATAAACCCACATACTTGACGTTAATGTTAAAGGATGATATCATAACATCTCTGAGTTCCCAGCATTGATGTCTCTACATAGGAGATAAATAATGGACTAATGAACTTCTCATAGGCTGTAGGAGATCAATGAGAGCAGGGTCCATGCCTGTCCCCAGCACTCAGGGCATGTGTTTTGAGTGTCTGATTGTCAACCCAAGTTTTCTTATTCTGGAAACAAGTGGGGTGTAGTGTTAATGGAGACGATGTATACCATATTGCCAACAAGAAGGAACTAGGACTGGGAATTGAGAGTCTTAGTGCTAGTCCTAAATTAGTGACAATTAACAATAATGAACATTCATCAAGGAGTTACTCTGTGCCGGGCTCTGTTCTTATCATTTTACGTGCGCTAACTCAGTTTGTACTCATAATAATGTTGCAAAGGAGGTATGTGTACTGCCACATACAATTTGAAAAGAGGAAATGAGGCGTGGACAAGTTGACCATCTCAGCCTAGGTCGCATAGGTAGCAAGTGGTGAAGCCAAGGTTGTGCCCAGAGCCCTTTCTCTTAAATGTTAAGTCTTACAACTAAAATTGTTGTGTTTTGCTAGACAAATCTTGCAGCTTAGTTGCCACCCTTATGAGATTAGGGTAATGATACCGACCTCAGAGGAGGAGTGCAGATGGGAGCATTCACACGGACGTTTATGGGTATGCTTGCCAATTTGAATATACATGACACACTTTACTGTTCCCAAGACACTAATGTTATGTCATCAGATGCCACAAGATTCAGAAGTCAAGACAGTAATGACTGACATTTTCCTTTTTACCACCATTCAAAACCACATAACACTGGGGACAAACCATAATCTTCAAAACAATCGAAGACACGTGGTGGCATAAACTCTTGGAACAAAGTAACATATAGTAAGATGATTCTGTTTGTAAAAAAAAAAAAATCCTTCTGTGTTGTTTTTATTTTTAGTTTCCACCTATGCTAATGATTTTCCATTTAATTTTTAGGAAGATTTCCTCTACTACACATGCATGCTCACTCTCATATACATACACTCACAGGCATACGTGTACATTCACATGCACACACAGGCATGTATACCTACACACTCATATGTCAGGTTCGCAGTGTGCCTTATTCCTTACCAATGGCAGACAGTGGTGGAACTTGGTATTTAAGGATAATACTGATGTCCTTATTGTTGTAGAAAAGATGCAAAAAATCAGACTGGTGAGAAACCAAGCAGCACTCAAAGAGTTGGAGAACGCAGGTTTATTACACCAGCAGTCCCAGAAGAGCTAGTGCTCTGAAGATTTGGGCCCTGAGCTCAGTTGCAGCATTCCTTATATAGAACTTTTTTGGCATGGGCCGATTGGTTCATTTGTCCTCAGACCATTATAAAGTGGCGGGAATTGCTATGGTTACAGGTAGCGACATAGTGTTTAAAAGAGGTGGGAGTTGCTATGGTTGCAGGTAATTACATTTGTTGCTTAGGCAGAGAAAGCCAAAGGGAGGATGAGTTTTTTTAGTTACTTTTGAGTACGGCCTATACAGAAAGCATGTCTGCAGAAGCAGAACAAAAAGCTTATTAGCTTTTTGACTGCAAATTCCTTTTCATTGTCACACTGTCCTGATGTGCTTTTACACATTTCACTAGTGAACTATTTAGGTGATGTAGTACCAGTTTAAAGGTATTTGTGTGTGTGTGTGTGTGTGTGTGTGTGTGTGTGTGTGAGAGAGAGAGAGAGAGAGAGAGAGAGAGAGAATGAATGAATGAATTGGGCAGAATGTTCACTGTTGAATAATCATATATTCTTTTTCCTTGGTACTTGATGAATCAAAATTAGGACTGCAAATTTTCCTTTACCAGCTAAATTTGATCTATTATTAAGGCCACACGTTGCCACAATCAGCGTGCATGTGTATGTAGCAGTCACGTGTTAGGAGTAGGCATCTGACGATATAACGTGAAGGTGGCAATTCATAATTAATTTCCATGCTGTGTACATGTCCTTTTGTTCTGATTGCCTTTAAGGCTTTTGTTTTTGCTTTTCAACTTTGATGGACTTTGCCATCTTCTACCATTGATGCCAGTGAGTCCTCACAGACCTTGCCTTTAATATCAGTTTCTCAGCTTCCACCTAAAGAGTCTGACATCCAGACTTGGTAAGAATCTGAATGCTGTTTCTTGGAGTTTGGAAGACTGGGGGTAGCACAGAGATGGGTCCTGGCCTGTTTTGCATATCTGTCTTAGTGTTTGCAAGTTGCACACCCATTACAGTCCTCAGTAAAACCAGGGTGTGGGAACACATGCCCTGAAGATCATTTCTAGTTCCAACGACCTATGAGTCTAAGCTTGAGAGCAGTATACCCAGAATGTGAAGCGTTTGTTCTCCATCAACTTTGCCATGTTTATCTGTGTGAAGCACTGAAATCTATAAGAGGTGTGTTCCCACACCAGCAAATACAAAGTCTTGACAAGATTGGTTGATCAAGCATACAGATAGAATCAGGCAAGTTTATTGTGGTTGGGTTTTTAGAAACATATTTAATTAAGCCACTTCTAGGTCTTGTTTAGTTATTAATTTAGTAATTGTGTTTCTTACGCTTCCTAGAAGTTTGTCATTAGACTCAGGACACTTGGAAAATGAACTTGATTAGTTAGACCCAAATATTTACTTAGCATCAATTCAATGAATGTCTAGAATGTGAGAAGTTAAATACTTATAAATAAGCAATACAAATACAGGGTCCTTTTGATCTAATAACTAACAATTTGTTTTTAGAAGGAATACTTGAATATTTCAGCAATAATACATGATAATAATATGTGAATACTTGAAGGACTGAATGATTCAAGAAGGAAATGACAGTTGCTTACAATAGTGGAAGAAAGGAACAAAGGAAAATTCTAAGCAGGTGCCATGCAGTCTGACAAATCTGTCTTCAGAGGAGGGAGATATAACTGTGTACTGGAATGACCTGGGACAGGACAGTATCTGGTCTAGATCCAGACAGTACGAGGGTAAATTTTTCATGTGGGAAAGAAGGAGAGATGGAGTCCATGACCAATGGCGTAGAAGAGCACTTGCAGAATTGAATGGTTCCAGGAAGTGAATAATGGATGATAATGTGGGAGCTGGACTCGAGCTGTGGATGGTGGGCTCTATTCTGTGGGCAGTGTGGCCCTGTCCACTTTGGGGGCACAGAAGAAGGACAGTGTACTTCAGGAAATCAAGAGACTGGAGGCCGGTGATTGCGTCATAGTCTGGGGAGAGGTAATAGTTAAAGGAACTGTTGTCATGTACATAGGCACGGAAATGAAAAGGGGTGTGTGAATATATCTTGAAATTCAAATATATATATGTTATGTCCTATGAGGCCATCAAAACCTGTCATACTTTTGCTTTAAGTTTCCAAATGCCTCTTTTTTTTTCTTTCTTGATCTCTCCTTCCTTTAAAAAAAATGAAAGTTCATTAGAGTATGATGAATACAGAAAAAAGTAAGTGCAGAGGCCACAGTCTGAGATCACTATCAAGAAGACTTCAGTTCACCAAAGCTGTGTCCTCATTGAGGACTAGGTCAGGTCATGGGCAGGTGAAGTTTGGGTGGAAACCCATGTGTCCAAGAGCAGACATCGAAAACAAACCTATGGCAATGAACAGCCATCTCTGGTTTATTTTTAACTCATCTGCCCTGTCTCTTTTATAAATATGCGTCATCTTTGTTAAAGCAGAGGGCTTTGCTCCTGCCTTAGCAAGCTTTAGAAGATGAGCAGAAACCACAGCTGCTAGACTACAGGGCCTTGTGTCGCGAAGCCAGGCACGGTGAGTTCGACCTTGCCAGAGCTTCATGTTATAACAGGGCCCTGGGACTAATTGCCCCCTGAGTCAGCTTTACCTTAACTGGCTTGAATCCCACAGAAAAGAGATCATATAAATCCCAATTGCAAGGTGGCCAGGAAGGAAGCGTCCAGCACCGGTAGCCCGTGGGTCCTTTCAGGAACAGAGTAGCAGCAGGAGAATGAGTTTCGAGTATCCAGAATCTTTGGTCCTTAGTAAATAGCTACAATGATATTCATTAATTTCAGATTTTTAAAGACCTAATTTTTATGAACTTACATTTTGTCAGTGGTGCTGTGTTAGTCATGTATTGCCACATAACGAATTGTCCCAATATTTAGTTGCCTAAAAGAAAATATCTCAGTTTCTGCGTACCAGGAGTCTGGGCATGTCCTTTTTTGTTCAGTGCCTCTGGCTCAGAGTGTCTTATGCAAACAGTGTCAGCAGGGGCTGCAGTCAGTTCAAGGCTTGACTGGGAGATGATCTCCTTCCAAACTCGCTCCTGTGGTTGCTGGCAGCCCAGGTCCTCACTAGCAATTGGCCAGAGACGTCAGTTCCTTTCCGTGTGCTCCTCTCCAAGGGCAGCTGTGAAGCATGGCTTCTAGCTTCCCCCAGAACAATGGTTCCAATGGAAAGTGAATGAGAGAGATAGCTACGCCGAAGCTACATTAGTTTTAGTATCTGGTCTCAGAAGAGACGTGCCATCACTTCTGCCATATTCAAATTGTGAGGAGTGAGTCAGTAGGTCCAGCTCACTCTCAAGGAGTGGGGATTCACAAGGGCCTGACCATCAGGAGAGGGGATCCCCTCCTTAGACAGGATAGAATGGCCAAGGAAGAACCCCCTTCCCTCTCGCTCCCTCAGCGGTGGTTCATGGAAGCAACATCAGACCACTTGAGAGCTTGGGAGAAACGCATAATCTCAGATCCCATCCCACCCAGAACTTCGGAGTCAGAATCTGCCCTTGACAAGGTCGGAGGGCATCATGTGTGTGTCAAAGAGGAAGGAGCTCTGGTCCACAGGATCTTCATACTTTGAGTCTTAGAGGAAACTAACTTTAAGCTGATAATGCCACGTCTGTGTCCCAATCTTGGACAAGAAGGTGATAAAGTAATGAGAACCACTTCCTGCGTTCTTCAGAGCAGGGCATGGGCGGGCTAGTCCATGGTTTTAAAGTGCACACGGTCACCGTGGAATGGCGCAGAGATGAAGTCTGAACTTCCGTTGGCTCGCAGACATGACAATGACCACATGCACGTCTCCTGTTCCTGTGCAGCATTTACTGGGAAAACCAGATCCTTTGAACTCACGAAAAACCCCAAACCCATCATCCAAGCATCTTTCATTCCTGGAGATTATCAGAGTTTTCATTACAGGTTAAATTCTTTGTAACTTTTTCATGTGGAAACTATCCTGTTACCTCCTGTAGAGCGTATATTCTACTTCCTACAGCTGCTTTGGATTTTGTTACATTTTCCAGGTTTGAAAAAAAAAAATGTGCTGACAGAACGTGGCTTCATCTACAACTCTCGACTGATTTTAAGAGTATAAACAGAAATATGTTTCCTGATTGTATGTACCAGTGAAATCAAAATATTATCTCTACATCCAAAGATCCACTAGCCATCTTATTTTTAGAAACTGGGCACTAAAGAGAAACAGAAAAGTATGTTGGGGAAAAGTCACAACGAGATAAAGACAGAAAATATGGCTAGACAAGAAGAAAAAAAAGAGCACGCTTTTTGGTTTGCGCTATTTTCAATGAAAGATATTTGCTTTTTAAATGGAAAAAAACTTTCCATTCGCATCTGGGCAGAAAGTCAGAATCAAATAGATATAATTGGAAAAGCTTACTAAATGATGGACTTATGTTACATTTCTCCCCCTAACTGATCCTTTTTGTTTTATTTCACATAATGGAGCAAAATCCTCTTAAATAAATATATTTGAAAGCAAAACGTTCAAAAGTCACATTTTATTGTAACAAGATGAAACAAATAGAAACTTAAATCTGAGGCACCAGGAGGTAAACAGTTTTGCTTGGGCTGCACAATTCCACTTGGTAAGGAAGGCATAGCTCCCATTTTGGTTTTCAGGTATGAGGTTGTGAGTAATAAAATCAAGAACAATTTGGGGCTGTTCCAATTGCTAAAAATCCTCAAGGTGTATTTTGTCAGCCCAAATTCACTGAGTAAAAAGAGTTTGGGGGACAGTGTACACTGGGATTTTAGAGGCAAGCAGCCGAGGAGGACCAGGTTAGGACCTATTAACTAAGAAAGGACATTTGAGCCGATGCTGAGGGCTTGTTGGACACATCGATCTTGGTAGTGGCATTGCAGCAGCCCAGGGTCCATGTTTCAGAAGACAAAGAAACAATTATGATCCAGCAAGTCTCACCACGAAGCCCGCTCTGGATGACAGAGTGCAAGCGGTGGACAGTCTCTGTCTGTGCCAGGTAGTGCCGTGGGGAATATGCCCTTACCTTAGGGCTTTTGTCCCATTTAAGGGGATTGACAAATTCAGGTCTTATAACAAGGCCCCGGCTGTAAGATTCAGGGGTTGGGATGGGACCTTCGGTCACAAAGGGCAGATGGGAGTGTCGACGTGCTTGGTATGGACCCAAGGCCAAAGCTCAGTACCAGGACCTGGAAAGGGGAAAGCAATCTTGTGAGTCGGAGAGAGGGAAAAACTCACAGAGGCCCAGCTCATCCCTTTGTCACGGTGGACCTGCATTTCGTTGATAAAGGAGGCTCGGGGTAGGGACTGGGAGGTGGAGCACAACGCAGGAGTCTTGGTAGGCCCCCGGATTCTGGTCTGAGAACATCGATTTGTTTTGAATTCCCTCACCCATCTCTTTGGAGGAGAGTGGGTGCTCCTGGCCAAGTGGGTAATGTAATTGCAGGGGCTGGGCCGATGTGTGAGCCCAGCCCATCTAGCCCTGGGTGAGACAACGAACAGGGAATGGAGATGGCGCTGACATCATCGCATTTTACCCTGGTCACTCTCCTTCCTCTAGGAACTTGCTTCCAGTCCTGTATATGTCGTTGGGCCAGGGTGATTAGCTGGGGACCTACTTGCAGGTCTCTGTTGTTTCGTTTTATGTGGTTTCTTAGGAGCAAGAGAAAAAGTGCTGATCCTTGTAGCTCTGTAATCAAGAAGACGCCCTTATTAGATCCCATTCCAGTAAATAGGAGCAGTATCTAATTTCCTTTGGAAGCAAGGCAGTAGAGGAGAAAGGTCATACCACCATGAAAGGCAATCTCGCCTGGAACCAATGCGTTTGAGTATTGAACTTTGGGTCACACAGAGTTTTTCCCAGCAGTGATATTCGAATACATAATTACTCTGTTCTTCATGTGGTATTGGTAGTGCAAAGAACAAGTGTGTGCTTTGTATTTATTTTCCAGATTTCCCATTTATTGTTTCCCAAGCCAGATGACGGGGCAAGTTCCATCCCACCACATTGAAAGATAGCTGCTCTTGGCTTCAGAGAGCTTTTTATTCCTTTCCTTTTATTTCTTTCTCATCCTTTCTTCCTTTGCTTGGTGACTAGGTGCCCCCTTGTACACCATTTTGTTTCAGTAGCGTGCTTGCCATCAGGGGTCATATCTCAACTCGGGTATTTAGCAACTAGTATGACTCAGGTTTCCACCAGATGGCATGGTGCTGGCTCTAGTTCTTGAGCAGAAACCTAGAGGACTCCTGCTCTGCCAGAGTTAACAGCTTATTGTGGAATCACGGTGCGGTCAAGTGGTCCCGGGCACAGAAAATAGCAGGGGGTGGGGGAGACTCAGAGCAGCAGCTAATACACCAACCAGTATAGATGCATTTACGTATTTCCATTATCTGTACACTCATACCAGCGCATACTGCCCAGTTACCAGGACTGATATGCATTTCTGGGACAGTGTTAGAGCAACATTACATTTTCAACAATGAAGAAGCTCCGATGGGCTAACTCTACCTTGGGAGAGGAGGGAAAGTAGGTAGGAGTTCCACGCATATGGGTCATGATCCGGCTGGGATTTGAATTTGATCATGATAGGAAGCCATTGGACAGTTATGATCTGAATTATGTTTTAAGAAAATCACTTTGGCTGATGTGTTGAGATGGTATTTTGGGAGGCATGAGTAGAAATCCAGTTTTTTGTTTGTTTTTGTTTTGTTTTTGAGATCAGGCAACAGGTAATTAATTAGGTGGTAAACTTGGGTCCCAGAAAGTTTGCATGGCTGGTTCTAAGTCACCCTTTATGTGTTTGGTCCCAGTTTCCAGGGGTCTCAATGCCTTGGTCATTGTCGGCTGCATGTAACTTTAGGGAAGGTGACATGTTCTCGCAGAGCAGCTATTACATGCCAAACCTTATCACATCTGTCTCTTAGAGTTGTCCCTTTGAACTGGGAAAATTCTCACATTGGGTGGTTGACAGCAAAATTGAAAGGGCATGTAAACACCATGGCATTTAACAAGATACCTCCGTTGTCTTATCATTTAAGCTCAAAGGCAATACCTTCATGTGTTTCTTAAGAAAACTGGGAATCATTGATGAGAAGATTATAAAGCAAAATGTTGACAGAGACACCCATAAGAAGCAGAGAATGGAGATGAGACAGATTTTTTTCCCCCCCAGAAAGCATGCAGAGCGGATGGTAAAATGGCAACTATTGACTTTACGTGGGTTGCAATGAGGTTCTGATATCTGCTTCCCCAGGAGGTCCTATCTGTCCACAGCCTGGAATTCCACAGTTATCACAATGTGTGGAATTGTGACATCCATCTCTCTCCTGATACAGTACCTTTTACCATTATAAATGCTTAGTACCCAAGCGACAGGTAATATTCGGGGCATTTCCCAGCCATATGTCACACAGTGGCTGCCTGTAAGCCAGCTCTCTTGCTCCGGCTTGTTTGGCCTACAAAGTGCTTTTGACAATTTGAATAAGCCTTTGTCTCCAATTCCCAACGCTGGCTCATATATCACCGTATGCGTTGGGTTTACTGTCTCTCGGCCTCCATGGGGCTGGAGTCCAGGCTTCGCTGAGTCTCAGGGTCTCAGCAGGCTGCAGTCAGGGAGTTAGCCTGCCTGTATTCTCACCTGCAGGCTTCAGTGGGGAAGGCGCCGCTTCATCTGGGCTGTTGGCAGAGTTTATTTCTCTGTGGCTGCGGGACCGGGGACTGGCATTTTGCTGGCCGGATGCTGAAGGCTGTTCTCAGGTCCTAGCGGCATAGTTCTTGGCTCCGTGGGCTTCTCATGCATGGCCATTTCCTTCATCAAGCCCACAGGAGAGGCTGTCACCTCAGAGAGGGAACAGGTTCTCTTTCAAGGGCTTTCGTCTGATTAAGTCAGGCCCACCCACCATTACCTGCTTTTTGATTAATTCAAAATCAACTGATTGAGTAGGACATTACTTCTATCTTAGAAATGCCTTAATCTCTGTCATATCCTGTTGGTTAGAAGCCACTTCACTCCTGCCCACAACCAAGGAGAGGGGATCACACAAGGCCATGGATGACAGGACCAGGAATCGTGGAGGCTACTGCAGGGCCTGCCCACCACAGCTGTCCACATCTACGAACTGGCAGAGTGCTCAGAAGAATCTAGCTTTTCAGTTTCTTTTGGAAAATAACAAAACAAAACCAGAATATCTGATGGCACTGGGCCCACATTCCTCCCACCGGGCAGCAGCCAGCAGGAGCAGACTGTTCCCAGCCCCCTTGGAAGAGGACGGGCCCACCTGAGTTTGTTACTTCCTTTACTTGTTCTTCTTGCTTCACCTGTATGGCCTTTTATGGTTACAAGTCCCACAGTAAACATTTACTAAAATTATATCACTGTAACTGTTTAATATTTTTGTTGCTCTGTTTATGTTTTCTAGAGGCAATAGTATTCCAGATGAAAGGGATAGTAGAGATCCCTTTTTTACAGAGAGAAAACTCAGGCCCTGAGAAGTGACTTGGCCAGGTTTGTGCCAGTGGTTAGAATCTCGAACTCATGATTCTTTCTCTTTGAGCCTCATAGTATTTTTAAGAATAAAAGAAAAGAGGAATTGACCAATTCCTGTTCCAGTAGAGAATGTGGATATATTTGTAACACCATAACTATGTTTTCTCAGAAAACTTACCGTTTTCAAATATTTGGAACCACGCATGGGAGGTTTTGCGTCCCCTGCAGAGAGTTAGTCCAGTTGAAGAGTTACTAGCCTGTGTCTGTCAGCTGCCACATTACCTTTATTCACAGTCCCTGTTGACCAACAGTGCACTGCAAAATGTGTACCTCTCGAATGTAGTGGAGATCACGTGTGGGCTCAGCCGTCAGACCTCACCTCCAGGTTCAGGAGCCACATCCCAGCCCTGCCATTTACAATAGGACTGGCATCGGGCAAGTTACTGAAATTCCCTGCCTCAGTTTCCTCATCTGTAAACTGAGTTTTAGACTAGAATAGTTTTGGATATTACATGAGTTGATACATGCAAAGCACAGAATGATTCCTGACTCAATGACAGATGCTACTCTTCCTGTTATTACTTCTGCCCGCACTCCTGGGCAGATGTTTGGAGCTGAGATATGGTACTCCAGGTCTAGAACTCGCATTTTCAGTGTGGCAGTACCACCCCCATGGGGGTGAAAATGTGGTTCTTGGGGGGCAAAAAAGCCTTTCTTTTTTAATGTGCAAAGCTCAAATGTACATAAAGTATATGAACAAATACAGTCAGCCCTTGAATGTCACAGTTAAATGTACACAGGTCCACTTATAAGTGGATTTTTTCATCTTGTAAACAGATGATGTAAACTTAGATAGATAAATGCAGTATGGTACTGTAAATGTATTTTCTCTGATGATTTTCTTAGTGCCATTTTTTTCTCTAGCTTACTTTATTGTAAGAATACAGTATACAGAACATATAATGTATAAAATATATGTTAGTCGACTTTATGTTTTTGCTTCTGGTCAACAGCAGGCTATTAGTAGTTAAGTTTTTGGGGAGTCATAAGTTATACATGAAGTTTTGTCCGTGTGAGTGTTGGCATCCTAACCCCTTCATTGTCCAAGGGTCAACAGTACAGTATATCTGGGTTATCATTTCATAGGAGGAATGATTAGGGGAGAAAAAAGTCCTCTCTGGAAGGGAAAAAAAATGAAAAAAAAAAAAAAAAAAGGTTGAAAAATATCATTTTAAAAGAAGAGCAGAGTGGCTACATAATTTGTTGGGTTCAGTGCAAAATGAAAACGTGAGGCCTTGTCCAGAAATATTAGGAATTTCAAGACCATGACAATGGAGGATTAAATCAAGTGTGGGACCCATGTAAGTGCAAAGAGAGCCCTGTGCACCTGCCCAGCTCACACACCACGAAGCCACCTGCGGATCATTCGACAGTGGCTTCTGCGACTTCCGAGGAATGTCACAGTATGACTCATGCTTATTCATCTCCCTCACCAAATGCCACGGACTTAGGATGACTGTTCTGCACGGAGCGGTTGAGGTTTGCTGAGTCGAGCCTGTTTCTCATGATTAGAAGCAAACTCTGCTGATATCTGGCTAAAAATAAATAGAGAGATAAAATAAAGGTCGTAAAGCTCAGTGAGTATTTCGGTAGTTTTAATTCCCTCGCATTTATCTTTTTGTCTATTAACTTGGCCTCCATTTCATCCTCCCCGAAAACCTTCACGGTTTTGAAACTTCACTTCAGATCGTCTAAGACGAAAGTGGATCAAGAGGAAAAACAAAATCATTTTTTTCAAGGAAAATGAAGACATGGCTTGCTCCCTGTCTGCCCCCATTTAGGTTTCTGGTGCTGCCCGACTCTGAGACTTGTAGGAGGAAATGACCTAAGTTCGCTGTAGGGCTTACGCAGAGGCCTCGCTCCCTCCCCGCCGCCCGGTGGTATGGACTCTCTGTCTTCCCCTCCTTTGCCAGCTCCCAGAAATAACTCAGTGGGAACAACCCGGTGGCCTCTCCCTCCAGGCCTGCAAATCAAAGCCCTGATTAGGTCAGAGGATGGGAACTGTGGCCGCAGAGCGGCTCGGGGCGCTCCGGGCCAGGCCCGACAGGCCTTCCTGTTCCTTCTGAGTTGGGACGGAGCCACAAGGCAGGCTTCACTCGGGAGCATGTGGCTCATCTCCTTGGGTCCTTGAACCTGCTCAGGAGAAGCAGCTGTCTCGTGGAATTCCAGGAGCTGGGTGGCAAGCACGGTTCAGGGTACTCTTGGCAGGCATCCGACCAAGGAGAGCCCGGCCCTGCTGGGGTGCTTCACTTCCTGGGGACACTATTCCCTCCAGCCCTGCCTTACCTTAAACGAGGCCACTGATGAAAGTTGTCCTCCTTCATTGCCGATGCGGACAGTGAGAGCTGTAACTAGTGTCACTGATGTCACCTTACAGCTTGGATTAAAAGACTATGAAGTAGTCCTTGCCCCATAACTAAAGACTCTTTTTTGGTAGGCATGAGGGGACACGATAGAGCAGAACGGGGGTGGCTTGGGAGTAGGAGCAAATGCCCTACAGCAGGGAACAGTAAACTGCTCCGTGGCCACGTCCGGCCTCCCACCTGTGTTTGCAAATACGAGTTTATTGAGACTTTATTTACCACGCTCCTTCATTTATGTGTTCTCTAGGGCTGTGTCCATGCTACCACGGCAGGGCTGCATAGTGGGGACAGAGACTGTGGTCCACAAAGCCTGAACTGTCCCACTGTCTGCCCGTAACATAAGCGTGCCAGTTCCTGCTGGTAACGACCACACGTTAGCACTCGTGTACACTCGTGTCTTCTCTCATCCAGGCCTCACAATGATAGTTCAGAGCGAGGAAAGCGAGGAAAGCTCGCTCAGGCTCACAGAGGTGCCAGACGTCAGGGCTGGGGAGTGAATCGAAATCTGTCTGACTCCACGGATTCTTTCGCGCACAGCGTGCTGCTCTGTAGCCAGATTCCCACTGGCATGTTGCTCTGAATCACTGTTTGGAAATTCGGATGTTTTCAGGGGCCAGGCAGGTAGGGTCTGCAGGGTGCTGCTCTAAGAGAGAGCGAGTGTGTGTAGCTGAACTGGGAAGGACAAGCCTACCCTAAAGGCATTCAGAATGTGAATTGTTTTTACAAAGCTTCAGGGCCAAACAAAACATGGCAGCAGGCCTTATTAGGCCAACAGGTCCCTGGCTTGTGACCCCTGGACAGAGCCTCAGTCAGGTTGGGCAAGAGGAGTCATGATCCGCTCGGAATGGAAGCCAGAGAGCCTGTTTGTCTCACCCTCCCGTTCGGGTTCACTTCTTTGGGAATATCACAGATGGCTGTGTAGAGAAATCACGAGCCTTTGAGCCAGGAGGCCTGGTCTTTCGTCCTGACTCTGCCACCAGTTGTGGTGTGACTTCGAGAAAGTAAATTGACTTCTGGGAGCGTCAGCTTCTCAGCGTTAAAGCTGGGGTTTCTTTATTTCACATCGACTGGTCTGGAGGCGCCAGGCGCTGCACTCAGGCTCAGCTCACCTCAGGGAGTGGCAGCTCCGTGCTCCCTCTTGCTCAGGGCAGCATGTTGGTGTGGCCCTTCACCCCCCTCCCCGCCCCACCCCTTACACCCCCAGGCCAATGTGGCAGCTCAGCCTGCTGGCTTTACAGTCAGCGCATGGTCAGGAACTGACCCCTTCTCACCCCTGTCGCGACACTGGGGTCCAGTCCATTGTCGCTTACTTGGATTCCTGCCGTGGCCTCCTCGCCCGTCTCGGGGGCCTTTGAGTCTGTTCTCAGCCAGAAACCTGAGAAAACTCCGTTCACACTTAAGTCAGACTGAGACATTCTCTGTGGTTTCTCCTCTCGGAGTGAAAGCGAGAGTTTTACAATAACTTTCAAGGCGCTGTGGCCTCCCCACCCCACTCCCATACCTTCGTGTCTTCACCCCTGTACACTGACCTGTTCACTCTCCTTCAGCCACAGCAAGTCCTGCCTCGTCCTCAAGCACATTAGGTGAGTTCCTAACCTGCCTTGTCCTCAAGCACATTAGGTGAGTTCCTAACCTTTGCACCTGTTCCTTCTGCCTGGAAGATGCTTCATCTAGGTAGCCACAGGATAACTTCCTCATTCCTTCTGCTCTTACTGCATCTTCTCAGTGTGACCTTCCCTAACCTCCTCTTTCCTTCTTTATCTTCCTGCCTAGCACTTACCGTTACCACCTGTTATATGATTGACTTATTTCTACTCTTCATTGACTTTTCCACTACAAAGGCCAAAGAGCAATTCTTTTTACTGCTGTATCTACAGTATTTCCTAAGGTCAACAACCCACAGTATGTATGTTCGTTCCTTTCCTTCTTTTCTCCCCGTTTCTCATCAGAAGTAAACTTTTCTCGTTCCCATAATTTAATTTAATTTGATGTAAGTGAATGAGAATTATTTAGATTTCAAAGATCTGTAACTCCAGACTCTGCGCCGGCGACTATGGCAGTGGGGTTCCCAGACTGGCATCACAGCATCACCTGGGACTTGTTAGAAATGCAAATTCTTGGTCCCCACCCCACATCAGCTGGATCAGAGGTACTGGGGAAGGGCCTAACAGTGTTTAGACAAGCCTAGCAGGCAATTCTGATGCAAGTGCAAATGTGAGAACCACTGCCTGGCTCGGGTCGGTTTATAAAACAATCATAGGCCGAGAAGTGAGCAGACAGAACGAGGCAATGAGAAACAGCGCGGGACGGCGTTCCGGACACCTGTTCAGTGCTCGCTCTGCCGTCGCGTGTCTTGGGGGCATCATTTCTGTGACCTAGAAGTTGGGTTCCTTAGCTCTAGCGGTGCTGGACAAGATGGTATTTTAGACCCTTCTCCATTTGGACATCCATTGAGACGATTTTGGCCTTGCTTCCTTCTTTGGTTTCGAGGACCATCTCACAATACTTACAGCTCAGTCTCACCTCCCTGTGCTTTCAGTTCCTAGACACCAATAACCCGCGGCTGCTATTTGGATGTCCCTTGTCTCCAAATAGTTTGCTCCCGTCAGAAAAGAAAATGGACCCAGTATTTGTTTGTTTTACTTATTTATAAATTACATACATGTGATAGTAAATTTTAAATTATACACACAATGGAAACTGAAGCTGAGAGAAAGATTGAAACGGGAATCTAACCTTTTTTTTTTCCACACTGTCTTTCCCATCAATTCGGTGGTTTCACCGCATGGAAACGACTTGTCTAGAGAACCGGAGGCATCTGTCTCCCCAGGCCCCTCCTAAGCACTGACCCTTCTCCAGCAAAATGCTCATTTTCTTTGAGAGTCGAATTATTAGCAGCAACTGCTTAAGGAAATTCATAAAGGACATCATCCTCCTTTTACTGAGCATTTACTACACATTAGTCAAGCCAACGAATGCTTTCCACGTTCAAACGTCTCCTTTATTATTTGCACGAATATTGTGAAGTGGGGATGATGATTCCATTTTACAGTTAAGGAAACTGAGGAACAGCGAGGTAAAGTAAACTTCTCAGGTTTACTCAGCAGGAAAGTGAGGGGGACGAGGATGCTGGCAGAGCAAGACGTTCCTGCTGTAGCACACCGAAGGCAACTTCCAAGGGTATTTGCCCTTAAAGAGTAGTTCTTCAGCAAAATGGAATTGTGGTAACTTCGCCTTGTAGCTTTCCCATGGGATTTTTGGTGAGTGGCTCTTTCCTAGTGTCCTTCAGTGTACCAACCTGAATCGCTTCTGTGCTACAGGGGGAGAGAGGGTTGACACTGAGGTTAGGGCTGTGAGCTTCTGAATGCGCTCTGGCCCGGCCCCCAACACCGCCCGGGGTCTCTGGGTTACGGGACAAAAGAGCAGAGGACTTCCAGCGAGTCAGACTCGGTGCTTCAGAAATGACACAGTTCATCAGAACCACGGTGGTAGCTGGAGAGAGAGGTGCGTCTGGGGGTCGCCTCCAGTTGCTTCCATCACATTTAGATCTGTGAGCAGCGGCCCTCGTCCCTCACGGAGTAGCTGGCGGAGCTCGGAGCGCTCTCGAGTTTGCATGCACTGTGTCGGACACACATCCAGCTGACGTAGGGTATGGAAAAATCTCTCATTCGCCTTTGTTTATTTGATGCATCAACTGACAGAATGTGGTTACTTTTGTAGTCTCTGAGGAGCTGAAAAAAAAAAACAAATCTCAGAAATCTGACTTTATGAAGTTAGGTTTTCCGCCACCGAGAAATATCTTCATGTTAAAGGTTTGTTTACAAGGAATTGCTGTTTCCACTTGCTGGAGCAGCTCTTAAACATTTTTTTTTTTTAAGTTGTTTTTTCCAACCGCTAAGTGGATCTAAACATTAAGTGTTTCTGAAGCTGGTTTTCCAGCTCCTGGGCTGCTGCTAACTTTCCGCCGAGCTGCAACACGAGGTCACCTCCCCCCCCACCCCCACTTCGCCACCCGTAACGCGAGAGCGTAATATTTGGAAGAATTTTTAAAAATGGCTCATTGTGCAATATTTATATCTCATTCACATCGGCACAGGACGGTGTTGACATGAAGTTCTGTCGTTGTTGTTGGCACCTCCCTTCCTGCTTCCAACCCACAAAGCCCTGCTCCCCGCCCCCACCGGTGGCTGTGATTCAGTTCCAAGGAGGCCGGCCCACCTGATGAACCCCCATCTCAGACGGAGCTGAGCTCACAGAGGCCCCCCTTCTCCTTCGTGCAGACAGAGAAGAAACTGGGGGATACGTCTACAGGTCTGTTTGAAAGGAGAAAAGATAGAGAACTTCCCCATGACCTTAGAATTGGAACACGTAGAGAGCTACATGGATTTCTCTCGTCCACCCAGAAGGGAGGAAAAATAAAGTGTGCTGTGGTTTTGTGTAAAAGTCTCACACTTGCTGTGACTACCATCGTTAGATATTCTCCAAGAATTTCTCACACCAGACCAGCCACAGCATGTAGCTGTGTGACGTGTTACAGCACCAGCAGGAAGCCTTGGGGAGAAAGTGGGGTTGGCAGAACAGAACCTCTGGTCTCCCCGAGGCTAAACGCCTTCTGTGAGGAAGGAACACTAAGGCTAGATCCCCAATGAACAAGAAAAATTTTATATCATTCCCCCCTCCCCCCATACCACACACACACTCACCCACATGCATAAACACTTCCCTTCCGTCAGCTTTTCAGCCACTCTCTTTCCCAAATTCACAGCCAGCTCCTGCTGGCCATGGTTGCAGTGTTGTTCACGCCATGAGAAATATTCCCATATCATTATCAACAAAAATAAATTTCCTCAGAATACTATTGCCATTTTATCTTGATTTTTAAATCCTGTTTACCTCTGGGCATTCAGCAGAGACAGAGAGGGGTGGAGAAAGAGAGAGAGAGAGGATAAATGAACGAATGATTTTATGAACTTGTAGGATTCTCTGAACCAGGGTTAAGTCTTCAACTAGTGGAGATAGAAAGTAAAAAAATTAGCTGTGTGTAGCTACCATGAGACTAACCTGGATTTCCCTGACTTCTTTTTTCCCCTGATCTTTATTTTTTTCAACTGGCGACAATACAACCAAAATAACCCAAGTTTGGGGCTGATATCAGGTTGTTTTGATTGTAGGACTGTAACCTTTCCAGTAAGATACCAACTCCGCTCCGCACAGACATGCTGTTTATTGGCGTGGCTGATTTATCACAATGGAGGGATGAAGAAATGGAGGTCGATGATTTCTGAGTCACCGGCCAAACCACCTTCTTCTCCAGCACTCTCAGTATTCCTTGTTCGGGCTTTGTCCCACGAGGGATATAAACTTAGAAGAAAAACCTGTAGGTAATTAACAGTCCAGCGTGTCTGTCATTCCTTTGATAAAATGTGTTGGGTGTGGTTTCTTGACATGCACTTGATAAAATGCATTGGTGGTGTTCCATTTCATTTGACTTTCCATTAGTTTTTTTTTTTTTTTTTCCAATGAGAATGTCTTAATGGCCAGCTTCTGTTTTCAATCATAGGGGACATTTCTATGGATTTATTTTTTTTTTTACATTTTCCAATAAGAAACATATTCTGATCCTTTAAAAGTTACAAGTAAAGTATGGAGGGGCGGGTGATACTCAGAAGTAAAGCTTTCCTGCTGGCTTAAATTAGCTAGTGTATTTGTGCGCGTGCATGCGTGTGCATGTGTGTGTGCATGTGGGTGTGTGCATGTATGTGTGTGTGTTCATGTGAGTATCTCTTTGAGGTCTTTATTGAGTCCTTGACTCAGGGACAGAGATCCTGCCATATTCCTTACTTTCTATTTTTTAGGTACTATACTGCTTTAATAACCTGTGGAGAAGGAGGCACCTCACTCTTCCTCTGTTCAGCTCTAATTCCCTACTAGTTAAGGACGAAGAAAACTCCGAGGGGGCTTTGAACGTTGAATTGCAACTTGCATGACAAAGTGTGTTCGTGTGATTAGGTTTTATATAAGACGGAGCTGGCACGGGTGCAGACCAAAGAGCTCTGGGGTGATTTGCAGCTCACAGCTCTGAAAACGCTGAGTCATCTGAATAAATCACCCGCTTTTTAACCCACAGGAGCCTCAGCAAGTAAACAGGTGACCTAGCCATGGAGTATGAGCCTAAAGCTTTGCTGGAGAGGTGCCGGTCCTCAGGGGCCTGAGTTGCTCTGGGAAGGAGCCCACGTGGGCAGGTGGGTGAGCCTCCCCTGGCTGCTGTGGGCAGGCAGTCTGGGGCAGGGCACGCCCACCCCACTCTGCAGGATCTACACAGAGGGACCTGTTTTTGAACTCCAGAGATGAGGTCCCTGCTCTGAATCCTCTTCCCCTTCCATCCTCCTGTCCAGTAAGGGTCAGAAACCTTGACTTGTGCCTCGTGCATTCAAACTCTCGCCCTGGCCAGTTGAGATTTCTAGGCGTGTCTCTTCCTCTTCCTCTCAGCCGAGTTTAGGCTTTTGACGATGACCCTCGAGCTGTCTAAAGATTCAGATTCTTGGCCGTCTCTTAGCCTCTGATGCCACTCGGGATGTGTGGCCTTTACAGTGAGTTTGGTGCCCCACTTATGACACTTGTCCTGCGTGTGATTCAGCCCTTGTGCGTACTGGGGCCTGCCCTTTCCCAGGCTCTCCACACGCCTAGAGAGTCCCATTCCTTGGGGACATTTGCTTCTACTGAAAGGCAAGTTCCATATTCATGAATCCTGAAACTGGAACCAGAATTCCTATTTACAGTTGGCACCAGCGTCCAAGTTTCAGAAGACCTCCCCCTGCAGCTGCCGACACTCAGCACACGACGCCGGGGTGGCAGACCCCTTTAGCCGATTACTCAGCAGCTGGAATTAGCACCCCCACTCCTCGTATGCAAACAACCCCAAATGTTCCTGCCGGTGGCAGTAAGCCAGGTCCCAGGGTTGTAAGCCAATCACAGTAATCCTAAGCCTTTTTGCCCCCTGTTTATTTTCCGAGCCTCCCTTTTAGCCTTGGAGCCGTGGGACACTTATTAGAGACAGGAACATCTACGGAGAGTAGTCTGGAAAGCGCTTTGCCAGAGCTAAGTGAAACACACTTGTGAGGAGGCCTTGCTTGCTAGAATGGACGTGGGAGAGGGACCCGCAGGCCAAAATGTGAGAGCAATGCCGTAGCCCGATGGCCTGAACTGAATTCCAGCCCCCTTGCTCCTGGCTAAGTTAATTCATTGCTTCATGCCTCGGTTTCCCCACCTGTGAAGTGGGATCGATAATAGCACCTATCTTATACGGTTGTTAAGAGAATTGAATTAAGGAGTAGTTATTAAGTACTTAAAACAATGCCTGGCATATGGTAAAGGCAATACAAGTATTTTTTAAACATATGGAACAGACATCTTTCAAGGTGAATTTGCTTTAACAAAGACTAAACATAACAATTTTCTTTTGTGAAACTGCCTTCGATAAAAATGAACGATGAGGTCCAACATGGGCTGTTATGAGGAAATGTACCCTATCCTACAGTGCTGTGGAGAGGGTAAATTGCCTGCCTCTGACTCAGAAATTTCCGTTCCAGAAATACAAAGACTGTTCAGGGGTAGACCAGGAAACCAGTAAGAGTAATGGCGCTTGCCCATGTTTTTTAATGTGAGAAATGTTCTGGGCCGATGAAGGAATCGGGCAAAAGGATATCTCGTATATAGTAAGGACACTGACAAAAACGTCTGTTCAATGTACAAAGTGCATCAAAAATCTCAGAGGAGATAGATACCAAATATTGGAGAACCAGATGATTTAAAACCTTTTTGTCTATTTGAATTTTCTGTTTTCTACAATGATCTTGGACAACTTGTGTAAAAAAGCGAGTACAGATATATCATGATTCCATTTTTGTAAAAATAACAACAAAATCTTGGTATTTATGCATATAAAAGTGTGTGGAAGGATATACACCAAAATGTTAAAAGTTACCATCTCTGGGTTAATGGAATCATAGGTTATTTTATTTTGTTTTCTTTTTGAATATTGATAGTTTCTGATTTTACTGTAGTCATTTTGGTTTTTACAAAATAGAAAAAGAGCTAAGCAGCACACCCTTTCTCACTAACCTTGCTCCTCTGTCGATGGCCCGGTTGGAAAATTCTATATGTGCCAGATATTTGAGCTAATAAACATTCCAGGAGAATCTCCCTCCCCTCCAGCCCCACATGTTAGTCTGGACATATTTATACTTTCTGCCAAATGTCTTCCCCATATCATTCCGTATTGCTGATATTTTGTCAGATTAATAGATCCCGAGTGATGTGAATATGTTGATTTTATGGCAGACCTCCAGAAAAGGCTTTTTACCGATAAAAATGGATATGATGATTTATGTTTCTTGAGGTCCTGATGTTTCTATTTAAGGGTGTCTGTAGGTACTCAGCCCTTTATGAAAGGCACCTGAAGATTACTCTTTAAAAGCCTTGTAGTGTATCATTTCTTTTATGCCTCGAAACCAGGGTCAGGGTTATCCTGGGGCTGAGTGCTTTTGCCCTTGTCTTGTGGCTTATGACTTCCTTGGCCCACCTGTGAATATGAAGCAATCTCTTCTAATTCAGGCTCATCTGTCAGTCCAAGAAAACGCTTTTCCTTTTCAGAGGACCTGAATTGATTGGTTGGAAATAGAATTTGGTTCCTGTGTTTGTACTGGATCAGAGATCAGAAAGCAGTTGCAGACTGCACTGGCTGGCAGACTTTATTGTAGTGGCGAAGTTCAGAAGTGCAGAAAGAGACAGGAAAATCAGAGCTGTTTATACAGTCTCTTTTCTTTCTTTTCTTGAATGTTTGAAAGAGGAAGAGTGGTCCTCCAAACTTCTAGATTTGGCAGCAATACTACGTGTGCTGTCAATTCTTATTTCTTTCCCGATTCTTCTGTCTGCTAGACGAGAATAGACAGCTAGAGAGGGTAAGCATAAATGGGAAAGAGATTTCTCTGGGTAGCTCCTTCACATCAGACACAGTTCCATATCTTGTACTTTTATTATTTCACTCAGTCTTCTTATTTTTTTAAAAAAATTGATATTGTAAAAGATAAGTGGTTTCAAATTCTAAGTATGTCTTCTTTAAACCAGGAGTATTTGTACAATGCCATGTATAGGGAGGAGCCTGTGGCTTATGCACAGGCTCTAGGTGAGTCATTCAGTGTCTCTTATCTCTGTCATCTTGTCTGTAGGTCAAGGATGACGACGATGACAATGAGGAAGATGAAGAGGATGGTGATGGTTTCTACCACAGCATTGCTACATTGATTGCGAGGTTTAACGTGAGTGAAGCCCTGTACATATGATTTCTAGTGTGCTCCCCCTTTCTCCTTCCTGTTGGCCGTGATCGCCCAAGGAAGGAGTAGGGTTTCAGCTTCAGCTGCTAATTTCCGAAACATTCAAATCGACATGAAAAGATGCTCTTCTAAACTCATCCCAGTTATGATCCACGCATCCCAGGATGCAAAGCACCAATGAAATTATAAGTTTATATCTGTATTCATATATTCTTCATGAATCTGGTGACTGCGAGACACGTTCTGATGACAATGGCGTTAAGAACACTTGCCAGATTCTGGAAGTATCTGTTCGAAGGTGTCACTGAGTGGTCTGGGATCTGTTTGTTGACTGGAGAGTGTGGGCACAGTGGGCTGGCTGTTCATAGCATGACTAGGGCCTCTCATGCCTGCATCGGGAGGGAGGATACAGTGTCTGTCACAGCCCCAGGGCCCTGGGCAGCAGATGGAATTCTGGAAATGGCCGAGTTTCATTCTTCCTTGACCTCTTTTTTTCACTGGTACCTGGAACCTAAACTTGAGAACAGTGGACAGCTTTACCAGGCACTCCTCAGTGCTTCTGTTATTATTTTTTAGTCATTTTATTTCAGTTTTAAAGCCTATGATTTTTTTTTTTTTTTTTGTCTGAAACTCCGAGATCCTTGAGTTTTTAGACAGGGAGAGAGGAAGAACTGAGCAAGGAATCAGGTGGACATGGTCATGGGCACTCATGAGTCACTTTCAAACCCCTTTGACTGAACATGGATTCCTAGAGTGGGCAGTAGGTGTACAAGGAAAGGATGGAGAGAAGTAAACTCTATTTATTATGCTGTCACTATGTACCAATGTTAGATGCTCCCATTTGCTTTACATCATTTATTTTTTACCATTACATGTAAGTTGAGTCTACTTTATTGGAAATAGCTTGCCTGATTGCAGGTAGGCTCTTTGATTTTATTTTTGCAACTCTGTAGCATCACTGGAACTAATATTTGAGTGCTACCAAGTTTTTTTGAGTTGTCTTTGATCACTTCATAAGAGATATTTGAAAACTAACAATTTATATGCAAATTGTAGCTGCTAGGTTCTTGAGAATTGCTCTCTTTTCTTAGGTAGATTAAACTCCAGGAAATCATTTTAATAGTATTCACCTTCTTTAAAAATGTTTTCTTCATAGATAACAGAAAAGTTCATGTAAGCCCGTCCAGTCTCAAATGATCACAAATTCCAAATGAGCCATGTCTGAATTAATAAGATTCCATTGCAATGCAGAATGGGTATATTTACACAAAGCGGAAACAGAATGAAGAAGCAATCAAAATCAGATGCATTTAAGGCGGGAAATATCCTAAGTTAAAAAAAAAATCCTTTGATTTTCATGGATAAAATGGAAAGTCTATATCTTGGGACATTCGATACTTTGCCCTAATCTAAACAGGCTGTTAGTCTCTAAAAAGAGTAAGGCTACATCAAGGTGATTTGAGTTGCTGCATTAGATTTCAGTTTCAGCATAGATTTTGGTACCAGACAGACTGAGGGGCCAGTCCAGGCTTTGCTGCCATGTACCTAATTAGGCCAGTTGCTTAAATTCTCTGAGATTCTTTGTTTAATCTTCTTTGGGGGAGTGTTGGAGAATTAGAGTATTTGTATATAGAGTTAATTCAGTTCCCAGAATAAAGTAAGATGCAAAAAAGTAGTTATTATTATATTGTTATTTTAGTGTTATTTAAAAACCTTTTTTTTTTTTTTCAATGTCATAAGAACACTTAAGATAGAATCTGTCCACTTGGCAAAATTTTAAGTGTGAGACACACTGTCATCACCGCAGGCACCATGGGGTGTGCAGACCTCCAGAACCTCTTCGTCTGGCATTACTGAAGCTGTATGTCTGTTGATTACAGCTCTTAGTCTCCCCCCGCCCCCCATTCGATGTTACCAAAGTAATTTTAAAATGCAATGCAATAAAGAGTTAGCTAAATGGACCAATCTTGAATAAGATTGTAAGTTCTCATTCGTTAGGTAGTTTTTGATGAACAATAACCATTATCATTCTTCTTAAAAATCCATTATCTTCTTAAAAATCCTAGGTGGGGGAGGGTATGAGAAGATGGGAGGAGGTGGTTTGGGTTGGCCCCTGGAGGGGCAGACACATGTTGAGGTCATAAGCAAATGCTGACTCACCAGCCCTACTCTCAACGGAGCCACTGTGAGACTTGACAAAGAGAAATCCTTGAAAGAGCTTCATGGCTCAGTTAAATCTGCTCAAATACTAGAAAGAAAGGCCTTGCTAATATAAAAAGACACATCTGCACTACATTTTGGGTTGCAGTAACAACAACTGGACAAGTCGCTGGCCCGTTCAATCACTGAAATTTCCTTTCCCCTTGCGAAAGTTGAACATTGTCCATGGGTTCTTGTTTGGTGCTTGAATGGGACAGTGAGTGAAGCCTTCTGGCTCAAAATCCTCAGCAGCGTAGGTTGCAATTTCCACTTCCCCACAAGCACTTTAGACATTTCTTTTGATGATCGTTTAACGTAGTAATACTATGTTAATAGAATATCCTTTTCTTTCATCTCCTCCTGCCCCGTTTGGAAAGAAGTAATTTTGTATCAAAACAAAATAGAAAAACCACCCAACCCAATGTAATTTTCCAGGTTCAACCCCAAATCAAAGTACAGTAGTGGATATACAAAACATATTTCTCCTTGGTACATTCAGACATATTGTCACACATTTCCTTGGTTGTGTGTGCCCTTCTATAAGTTTCTAAGGAAACTGGGTAGAATAGCAAGGGGAGGATATGCACAGGACAGGGAAGGGGACAGACTGCCTACCTGTAGTTTGCCATATTTGTTCCCGGTTGAATTTCATGCCTCCGGCCGCTCTATCGCACTGTTCCATTTCTGAAAGTAGAAAGCAGAGGAGGAAATATCTAAGCTATAAAATGTCAAATTGCTTTCCAAACTCGTTCCAATTTCCAACCACATCAAGAAGGGTGTCTGAAAAGACAATCAGCTTTTGCACTAACCCAATACATATACAATTATTTATTTTTAAAAAATTTTCCTCGGGAATGCATCATCAAAGGAATGTTCAGGGTTATTCTGAGGCTATTCGCCTCCAATCCTTTAAAAACCTGGTTTTGTAGCTACAGTACATTTGCTGTTTTTTCCTTTAAAAATTTTGTAAATCAAGCCGCAATTTAATCTATTTAGGAAAAAAAATACCAAGAGCTGGATATATTTTATCCATTTTCTGGGAACAAGATACTGGTGCCCTCCCAAAGAGCAACTTAAGGAGGAATAATCAAAACCTTACTTTCCTCCGTGATACGAAATGGGAAGGGAGAAACCTTGAAATGTGTTCACTGACATATATCGCTAACAGGACTTTTGAAGGAGTCATTTGTCCTGAGACTTGGAGCATAAAGTCAGAGTGTTGCTTGCGTCTTTCAGAACAGGATTTCATGAAGAGATATTTGCACGTTATCTTCCATACCATTTCCAGTGCCTGATTTTCCACAGGTATCATCTCCCTTGAGCCTGAAGAAACTTCCTTCATGTTTTTCTTGTAGTGCAGGTCTACTGGTGACAGGTTTGCTCAGGTTTCGGTTATGTGAAACGTCTTCATTTTGCCTTCATTTTTGAAGGTTTCTTTGTTGGCTATAGAAATCTACAATAACAAAGGTTTTGTTTGTTTGCTCGCCCCCAGCACTTTAAAATCGCTGTTTCCTTATCTTCTGCCAAGACTAGCTTTGTTTCTGATGAGAAACAACGCCATCGTTTTGTCACTAGTGCCCTGTATGTTTTGCATAGATTTTCTAATAGTCCGTTCCCGGTCTTTTCATTTTTTTTTAAAGATGTCTTTCAAAACAAAGACTTAAAATTTTTAATCAAATCCGATTTACCCATTTTTTTCCTTTATACATCTTGCTTTTGGTGGTACAGCTAAGAAATCTTTGCAGAACTGTGTTAGAACAACCCAATCTGTCCTGCTGTGTGTCCCCTTTACCACTCACAGAGAACGCTTCACTTCTGACACCAGATGTGAGGGACTTTGCCCCACCGCGCACTTCTCTGGGACACCAGCTGGGTGTCCTACAATTTAACTCAGTTTTGACACTGTCTACCTGGAGATAGTGTCAGACCCCAAAGATTAAAGGCTCAATCCCACAAGACTGTCCCTCACCACTTCAGATGCCAATCAAAACTAGTAGGTCCTCAGGGTATCCACATCTTCCGTCTGACTTGGCTACAATCAGAGGTTCCCGTGACCTCATCCCCTTGGATTCCATTAATTTGCTAGAGTAGTTCACAAAATTCAGGGGAACACTTACTTAGATTTACCAGTTTTATTAAAGGATGTGATAAAGCACACAGATGAGCAGCCAGTTGAAGAAATATATAGGGCGAGGGCTGGGAGGGTCCCATGCACAGGAGCTTCTGTCCACACGAAATTGGGGTGCGTCACCCTCCTGGCATGTAGCTGTGTTCGCCAACCCGGACGCCTTCCAAACTCACTCTATTGGTTTTTTATGCAGGACTCACCACATGGGCGCTATCTGTCAGGAACTCCGCTTAAGCCCTTCTTCCTTCTCAGACAAATGAGGTGGAAGGTGCTGAAAATCCCAAGCTCCAAATCATGGTTTGGTCTTTCTGGCAACCAACCCGCATCGGGGAGCCCACCCAGAGCCACTTCATGAGAACAAACAACACTCCTATCACCTAGGAGGTTACAAGACTTTCAGGAACACTGTGCAGAGGACCAAATATTAGAACAAAAGTTGCTCCCAGTGCTCTTAACACTTAGAAAATTCCAAAGATTTCACAAACTTTGTACCAGAAATAGGACAAAGACCAAATATATATATACACATATATATATACACATATATATATACACACATATATACATATATGTGTATATATATATATATATTTCTTATTATAAATCACAGTAGCACACTAACCCAGAATCTCAAAGGTTTTCTGTTGTGTTTTCTTCCAGAAATTATGTAGTTTTATGTTTTACATTTAGGTCTAATAATTTAATTTGCATTCTTCTCCTCAGTGTTTTCAATATGAGAGTGTATGTAGGATTGCTGAGTCGAGCTAACGCTTCCCCCTCTACTTTGAGATGCTTTGGTGGATAATGTGATAGCCCCTGTATTTGATACCATTCTCTACCTAGAATCTGATGTTCTTAGGACATTTCTCCCAAACGAATTGCAATTGCAGCCGATATGTGTGTCTGACTGAATGGACACATTCTCTCACTGTCCCTCATTTAGAGCAACAGTTACAGAGAACTAAGCGAGCTGGATGATAATATGATTTCCATTACTTCATTCCAGGAATCATTTCACTAAGTTTGTCTAATGAACTTAGAATTTGCACATGAAACAAAACTTAATAGAAATGGTCCCTGTGTCTTTGTGGGTAGCCTGATTTTCTGTAAGAATTAAGGGATCTTACCGTGTATTTTCTCTTTACTTTCAAAGGCAATAAGAAAAGACTTAAGATAGCACACTGTCAGATAATTAAATATTTAATGTGCATGTGAAAAACTCAAAGGAAAAATAGGCGTGCCCTTATAATTTCATAATTTACATTCCTTTATGCCGAACATAGCTGGTTCCAGAAGATGTGCCTGAACAGCGTGAAGGTCAAAATAAATGAGTGAAAGAGACACAGCTGAATTTTATATGCGTTCATTTCACTGAATGTGAAATCTGCCGCCTCTTACGTAGACGTACGTAAATGTTAAAACAGACTCTGACGGTGGCTTAAGGCTGGAACAGCAAGGTTGGGTCTGATTTGGAAGACTCTGTGCCTTCCCAAACTTGCCAGAACTCGAGGCACAGGCAAGGCAGATGGCAAGTCAGGGAAGAGTGTGGTATCTTACGAAGTAGAACTGCTCAGCAAGAAACATGTTGTTTCACATCATATTTTCACTCACACGTTTATTCATTTACATTCAGTTTATACTCATTGAGTATTTAAGTCCACAGAACCATGCTAGGCCGTGGAAAAAATAATTAGATAAGATCCCCGTTCTCCAGGAGCTTCCAGACTGATTTGAACATTAAAACTACATTTTTTTAAAAAGTGGAAATACAATATGTGGCCTTTCAAAGAAGTCAGGGATTTTTTTGAGAGGGAATTTAAGTCTTTCCTAATGGAGAAGAGAATATTTGAGGCAGAAACTTGAATGAGCAAATACGTAAATAATCTCTCCAGACATGGTAAGTGGGATAATCATTCTAAGCCACAAGAAGAGAATGAACACAGAAATGTAGGTAGGAGAGTCCCAAGAGCGTATGGGGAATATTGAATTATTTAAATTTAGTTTTTTTTTTAGATTAAGGAGAAAGAAGACAAAGAAGATGAAAAAAAAAAAACACGAAAATGTCCATATATTTTCCTTTACTTAACATGTTCTGGGCTGCCTAATGGAATATAAATAGGCTAAATTGTTTTTAGGTATTTTCTAAATACCCAGAATTAAACAAAAAAAAAAATGGTTTGAGTGTCTTCAGAACTATGGATTGGCTACAATGCAAAAATCAAAGTTTCTACCAAGGTCAAACAGTTTGCATTAGATAACACTCTGCATCAGGCCCAGAATATTCAATTGACAGCTCAACTGGCGTTAACTCTGTGATAGTTAATTTCGTGTATCATCTTGACTGGGCCATAGATATTTGGTCAAACATCATTTTGGGTGTTTTTTGAGGATGTTTTTCGATGAGATTAACCTTTAATTTGGTGTACTTTAGAAAGAAGATTGTCCTAGATCTGTGGGTGGGCCACATTCGATCAGTTGAAAGCCCGAATAGAACAAAAGGCTGACCCTCTGAGTATGAGGTAATTCTCCAGCCTGAAGGCCTTAAAACGTCTGTTCTTTCTGCCTGATGGCCTTAGAATGGGACATCAGAACTTCCTGGTTCTCTGGTGGTTTATGGGCTCTGTAGATTTTGGGCTTGCCAGCCTTTATAATTGTGGGAGCCTATTCCTTATAATTTCTTATGATGAATCTCTTCATATATATATCCTTATATATACACATGTATAGGATATGTATATCCTATCTATTGGGTAATATATATCATTAATTTGGTTTAGAGTACTTATAACACATGTTATAAGTGTGTATAAAGCACATATACACCTATGAGATATCTATGCGCTCTATACATAGGGTACTGTTTCTCTGGAAGATTTTGACTAATACAAACTCTGTAAGATTCCTGGTTAACACGTACAAGCAAAAGTAGAATGAAAGTAATATGAAGAATAGTGTTTAAGCATCACTGCCATTTCTGCAGTCCCGGTAAGAGCGTAACACCCTACCCCTGCCAGCAAGCGACCATTTCTTAGAATTCGACGCCATGACCAGCAGGAGGAAATGATGGCTTTTGCAGGGCAGAGGACAGAGCCGTGTTCCGCTCGCTCACCCTGACCCTCTCCATCCTGAGGCCATCTGGTTGGCTGTTAAAATGTTCGCTGCACTCGCCTTGGCAAATATTTTGTTTCCCTAAGTCGGCTCTAGGGTCGTAAATACCTGTAGGAAGCCCAGCTCTTAAAAATAGCTGAAGAGCATCCCGCAAACAGTACACACTTCCTGTTGAACCAGACGGAGAAATCAGCACTGCAGCGAGCCAGCGCAGGAGCAGCGGCAGAGCCTGGACCAGCCGCTCGTGCCAGCTGGGCCGGCTGGCAGCCGAGCACGAAACGCAGTCTAGACCCGGGCAGGCCTGGACTCCTCCCGGAAACCGAGCTCCAAGCGAGGAATGTGGGCTTTTATTTTCCCTAGTGGGAGCATACTTAGAGAACATTCATATGATACCACATGATTATGTGTAAAAATAATGCTTTTATTTCCCTTCTTTGAACTCCTAACATCGCTCTTCTCTTTGGAATCCCCAGTTCAACTTTACTTCTCTCCGTGCACTCGTCCAACAGCAGTGAGCATCCCCCGCTGGGGTTTCACACCAATCTGCACCTTCTCTGCCATTTCCTCCCTCTCATCCTCCAGAATGTATCCTTCTGGTCAGTTGACTGTATCTTACACTCTCCTTTTCTTTTCCCTGGCTTGATGATCTGTCCCTTTGTCCCTTTCTGGTCCAAAAGATCGTGACCTGACGTGGCAACTGTTTCCTTTACATAGTGATGGGTCGAGAAGGAAGGGGTGGGCTCACTTGCCTGATAGGCAGCAATGGGCAGGGGTTCCCTCCGCCAGTGTCAATTGGCTCTTCCCCTCAGTCTTGATATATGTGCCTTTACTTTTTTTTTTTTTTTTTTTCAGGTCAATAAGTTAAGAAGGATTCTTAATGGATTCCTCAGATTTTTCTCCATTTCTCTTATAAATCTGATAGGGAATGCCTGATTTTTTTGGTAATAAGGTAGAAAAAATTCTGATTCTTTTGCTTTAAATTTGTGGCTAATCAGGAGAAAATCAGTAGGAAAAGGAGATAATGCAGTTTATTTAAGCACTAGTCTTATAAGCATGTCTTATTAATAAATGATATGTTTTTCATGAATAAATTATATTTGTCATACACTCATTGAATCCTGGAAGCTGAGCAACCCAGATGATGTTAAATATAGAAAAGTATTTCTAAATTAATTAGTGATCCACATTTTTGCCAAAATTTAGCAGTAGAGTTGTTTTAGGACAGGGGTTGGCAAATTTTTGCTGTAAAGGGCCAGATGGTAAACATTTCTGCTTCAGTCTTTGTTATAAATGCTCAAGTCTGTAGTCACAAAAGCAGATATAGATAATGCATAAACATGTAGGGTGGCCGTATTCTAATAAAACTTTATTTTCAAAAACAGGCTGCTGGCCCGTTTTGGCCAGAGATCTCCCTGTTTTTGGACAGGAAGTTTAAAGTCATCATATAAAAGCCATAGATATTGTTTAGAAACATTTCTTAAAGGAAACAAAATAGGAACAATGAGTATTCGAGAAACGTTGAGCGAATGCTTGAAACGCAGGTTCAGAGTCCCCATCTCAGACCTACAGGTTCTGATTCACTGGCAGATAGGCCCCGGAATCTACATATTAACCAGCATCCCAGAAAATTGTTTTGAACAAACTTGAGAGCTGCTGCTACTCTGGAGCCGTAGATATATGTAGGTTAGCTCACCCACAAAGTAACTGACCTGGGAAGCAAGACGTCTAAATGGGCACTTTCAACTTTCTGTGTTGTTTTCTTTTAATTCCAGGTAGGATGGGTTGGTTAAGAGAATGATGTTCTGAATCAAATAAGCACGGCTTTGGATACAGGAAATGCCAGTAACTAGTGGGGAGACCTTTCACATGCTATTTAATTTCAGTTTCTTTTTTGGTAAAGTCAAGGTCATTCTTATGACATAAGGCCACTGTGAGGAGCAAATGAAATAATAATTATATAGAGCGCTTAGCATCCTTCCTAGATATTGGTCAGTAGTCACTTTGAAGTTGGTGTTTTGATGAAATCCTTAACCACTTCTGTTGTGTGGTTCGTGGAAGTCTGTTCTGGTCTGGATCCCAGCAACAGGCAGCATCTGTGTTGGGGAGAGATGCTCAGAGTCCCAGCCTGTGGCCCAGAGAGCACATCGTGCAGCCAGAGCCAGCATCCTCTCCTATGTGCTTCAGTAGCAGGTCACTAGATTTCGACGCTGGTGGAAGCCGGGCACACGCCCTGGGTGCTCAGTTAGAGAACGGAAGAGAGAGATGAGCAAGTTCATGATTCATCCTTTGAAGAATGATCTGTTCACCCATTTCAGAAACTAAAATTCTTTATTACTTTTAAGAGAATTTGAATAGAATATTTTGATCTTGGATTAAGAATGGTATTGACCCCATATACGTGACAGATTCCTTTTATATCTTGCCTTTATCCTTATGACACCATTCAGTGGTAGGGGCCTTTCATGCTGGATCATTGGTGAAGAACATGAAGAAAGTTCTTCATGTTCTGTGGGTTTTGTTGTTCCGTGCAGCTGGTAATATCAGAACTACGATTTGCACAGAGGGGACTGTTTGCCTTAAATCCTCTCTTATGCCATCATTTTCAGCACTTGTTGTCCATTATAACCAGCCCTGGAAGTTTGAAAACAATACTGACTGCTCCCACCAGGCCCCAGAGATTCTGGCTCGGTAGATCTGGGAGTGGTGGTGGGGGCCTCAGGCATTGCAGTTCTAAAAAACACCCCTTCCTCCTTACTTCCTGAGGTTTCTATTGTGTGTTGGGGTTGAAGACTGCTCTCTCTGTACTAGTTTGTTATTTAAAACTGCATGTTTTCCTCTCATAAGTGACCCGCTTTCCTTCTATGTGTCAATATTATTAACTACAATATCTATAAACATCTCAAATGCTAAATTGAGAGTAAGCCAAATACTAGGATATTTAAAAACCTTGTCTTGACGTCAAGCATGGAAGATCAAATACACTAACTTTGTGGTTGCTAGCAAGCGTTCCCAGTGTTTGTCTAGCTCCAAAAAAAATCATTGTATTTGTTTTTTTGGCATCTAAAACCAGTCAGTTCTACAAACCACGTTTGCTTCTGATCAAAGGCGATTCTAGGTCACTGGCTGAGTGGGACTGGTCCAGCTAGTTGTGCCTGTTCTGATTGTGTCACCCACTCTGAAGAAGGTGACAGCACAAAATTAAGCTGTGTTAGGTGAGTTAATACGATCGAACTTAAGTAGGGACCTGGCCCTGGTAAGCTCTTATTTTTCTGTTTTGCTTTAGCCTGCAGACTCTAGGGGGCCCAGGGTATATAAGAGAAACCCGAGGAAGTGAGGAAAGGTGAAGAGATGGGGTGCTTCTGTGAAACGCTGTTGGTAGGCAATAAGACTACCTACAGGTGAAGTTTCTGGAGACAGGCCTGTGGACAAAGCGGTATGGGAAGCGAAGCTACATCTGGCTGGGTTTGGTTTTCCTTTGGTATGACCTGGGCCATGTTAGTTAATCTGGTTAAGTCTTTTTTTTTTTTTTTAATCTTTAACATGGAGAAATAATACCTGCCTCTTAAGGTTGCACATCTTAGTTTTAAAGACCACAAAGTATCACACAGTGGGAATTCAATAAGAAATAGTTACTTATGATGATGCACATCAGGTTTTTATTGTGTGAGCTCTGTGTGTGACAGTTATTTACTGCCTTACCAGTTGTGCTAAAAGAACTGAGTTTTACTAATTATATCACCTTTGACATCACCAGTTCTGTTTTGGGCAAATAGAGAATAAAAGTTTTGAATAGTAAAAAAGCTGAACTGATGATATTTAGAGCAAATACCTTAGTTTACCACATCTTCTTAGATTGCTTTGGTTCAGAATTTGGATTGATAGTATTCTATTTTAAAATGAGGCTACTGTATTTTTGCAGAAGGAAGTCACAATTTTGTCATTTTCAATTAAGTTCTTTTCCAGGTTCATGGGGAAAGTATCTTTGTTGTATTTTGGTAGGCATTTTAACCTATAACTTATTTATCATTAAGTATAACAGAAAAATGTAGTAATAATTTTGCATTTCACTGTTTTTGAGGACTACCAAAAACTTTAATAATGGTACATAAACCTTATGTCTATGGCCGAGGTTCTTTATTAAAATGAGCGTATATGTGAGTGGAATAACACGCTACATACAGTCCGCATTAAGGATGAAACCAGAATAACCGAGGTGATTAGAGACCCGCCGAAGGGGTCGCGTTCGATTCTGTTTAAAGCTGTTGTACCAGTTCCTTCTGCGTGGACCTGAAGGAGCGACGGCGCTTCGCGAGGAGTCAGGCCCTGCTGTGGGAGGCTGCAGGGGCTGCCGCCCAGAGTTTCTCACGCTGGACGGGACTGACATTTTGGGTGGCGCCAGCTCTGTGCTGGTGGTGAGGGCAGCTGTCCTGAGTGTCGTAGGAGAGTTAGCAGCACCCGGTCTCCCCTCGCTGCATGTCAGCAGCCTGCCTGTACAGGCGTGGCAATCCGGGGCGTCTCCAGACGTCACTGGCTGTCTCCTGGGAGGCACAGTTGCTCTCCGCTGAGCAGCACTGTGTAAACGGAGGTGCCCTTCCGCCTGGAGAAGGTGCTCTCATCTGCTTTGCGTGACTCTTTGGGCCTGGGGTAAGGCAGTCTTCCTGCTGAAAAAGTTCCCGATTAGATGTGAAATTCCAGAAATGTTGAATAGTTTTCTATGTTCTTCAGAGGCTGTATTAAAAAGATTTGATTCAAGGTTAGATTCAGAAGTGAGAGAGGAAGCGCTGTGGTTTAGAGAGATCAGCATCCACGGGGTGGGACCGGTGCGTGTCACCCAGAGGCAACAGTTCTGAGCGTGGATCCTCGTCTGTGCTCTCAGGAGTCTTACGCCTTCACCTCGTCGTGCTCCTCTGCATCTCCAGTGGGACTGAATGAAGACACTGATGCGTGTGCTTAGCCGAATTGACTAGGACAGCCCTGCTGTGACGGCATGGGCCACCTCTGTCCTGGTCCGCATTTCATACCAGTGGCTGCAGAGTGCCCATCAAGAAATAATAAATAAATATCTATGTAGAAAAATGGATGGACACGCAGACAAATTACGGAGAAGGTAAGTAGATCCGCAGATCTGGGAAAAGGTCTTGTTCTACTGGTAATTCGTGAAGCAGGCCACTTCACCTTCTTGGGTACGCTGATCTGAGGAAGGGACAGTTGTGTTCGGTGATCTTGGAGGTTTCTTATAGCTGTGAAGTGTCACGGCTTCTGCCGAGGTCCCAGACAGTGTTATGTAATTGTTGCTACTAACATTCTTTGGTGGCTTGAGCTCTGAGTGCTGAGGTATAGGGCAAGCTGGTCTCACCAGTCAGGATCCAGTGATCAGAGAATAACATGATCAGAGGACTCTCGGGCACAGTTACCCAAAAGAATGCACGCTACAGGTGGAGACGGAATGAGGAGCAGACGAAGGCCAGCTGCTAGAGCACTCCATCCTTTCATTATTTATGTTAGATACTTCTTTCTCAAATAAGAATGAAATGTTAAACGTCTAGTACCAAGAGACTAATCAACACCTAGATTGTGTGGAATCGGGAGGGAATAATCATATACCAACTAAAGAAAATGTCCTATTCACATGCAGTTTACACACTAGTTATTTCTTTCCAAGTATTTCTGAAATAAGTAATAAACATCTTTTTAATACATCTTTTAAGATTCATCTTGTGGTAGAAATAGATCAGTCCTAACACATGAGCTATTTGTTAGTAACAGTTTTAGAGAGTCACAGCATTATAACAGGAATGTCAGAGAGAATAGTTAATATCGGAAATTCATTTCCCAGAGAAGCTGGAGAGGCTTCCACCACAGGAAGCCTAATTACCACCCACATAAACTAGTCAGTAAAAGTAACCACAGTTTTACGCCACTGAAACTTGGAAAGGTAGAATGCAAGCAGATTGCAGAAAGGCTGCCCATAATCCCAGAGCAAATCCGGATGTGAAACCGATATGTTTCAAGTTGCCTACCCATGCCGATTGAGCTGGGGTGGTGCAGATGATGCTAACTGTAATTTATGGCTGAAGCAGATTCATTAGGCAATGCTAAGGGTTTTCTGTGGAAAGTTAGAAAGAGCAGGGGCCCCTGAAAGTTATCACAGATTTTAGATTAAGAAAAGTTCGGTCGATGTGGTCATTCGCAGTGTACGGGTGCTCAGACAGGCATCATGGCCGGGACTGGCTCTCTGTGTTGCCGCATGGTGCCAGCCTCGCGGCTGTGTGAGAGGAGCAGAGAACCAAGCCATGCAGGAAAGAACCAAGCGCGCAGGAGAATGCGGACAGGGTTCTGATGGTACCGGGGACTGTGGGGCAGAAGAGCCCAGGGCTTAGCGCGAATCACAGATCCACGACCAGGGCGGATTCTCGCCATGGCGTATGGCGCTGGAGTGACTTGCTGACTAAGGGAATGAGGAGTCTCTGTCAGAAACAAACACAGAATCTCAGAAACTGAGAAACAAAGAAGATTCTAAGATAGGATGCAGGCAGTAATGCCTCTACTACGCTCTAGCATTGTCAGCCGGGCAGGGGGTCACAGAAACCCTGCTACGAGACCAGACTGGGTGGCATTGGGTCTGTAAGTGGGATAGCGATACCAGAAATGTCACCAAGTTACAGAAATTGTTTTGTTCAACAAAAATTATCTGCTCTATTTCTACTCTAATTACTATGGTAGGATGTGAGAAGATAAGATTAAATTAGAAATATCCCTGTTCTTGAGAAATATGTTTAATCTAGAAAGGGAGGCAGAGACATAAATGTCAAATGCAGAGATGCTGTGAAAACCCGAGAAGAGGCCACTTAGCTGAAAGGGTCAACAAGGGCTCCGTGGGGGAAATGGCCCCCGGCCCGAGTCTGGCAAGTGCGTGAGTGAGAGTGAATACGGAGGAAAAGGGCTCTAGTTGAAAGCGACATGGTAAATGAAGGCACATATTTGTGGTCAACATGTGGGGTGTGTATGCGTGTGTGTGGGTGTATGTGTGTGCACACACATGTTGAGGAAAGGGAAGGACTTGAATTTGTTTGGTGTGGGAATTCAGGTTAAATGTAGAAAGTAACAGAGACATGGTGGAGTATAAGTAGGGAATACCCAGAAGCCACGAGTGTGCCATGGTAAGAAGTGTGGACTTTATCCATCAGCAGGTGACAGGAAGGGTTATAATCAAGGCCATCCTGTAGCGGTGGCCACCGAGGGATGTGGAAGATGACTGTGAGACCGGGAAATCGGAGGCGAAGAGGTCATCCCAGTGGTAGTTTTTCCACTCGAACGAACTTGGGATAAAAAATGAAAGCGAAGGTGTAAATTAGATAAGTATTTAGGAGGTAGAATAACTGGGATCGTGATTCATGGAACGTGGGTGTCGAGGGGCAAGGCTGACTCCATAGCAGCCCTCGTTTCCAGCTCAGGGAATGTTGATTCCCGCGACTGAAATAGAAATGTAGGAGAAAGAGCAAGCAATAGCATAGGAAGGACAATAGCTGAAATTCATAAAGTAGCCAAAACGTGCATCAGGATATGAGTGTAAAACCCAACAGAAGGTTCAAGTATGGAAAAACAGATTTATGTGTTGACAAGGGTTAAGCAGTAGTTATTTGGCATAAAGTATTTGGGATTTTTTTCAAAGTTAATGGTATGTGGGAGGGGAACAAGGCTTCTAACATTTCTGCCCACATGGAACTTTATTGGCTCCATTGGAGAGACAGGCGGTTAATGCCTGTTCTGTTTGGTTGTGGCCAGGACTAGTGTAAGAAATGGACATCATTATATTTTTTAAATTACTGATAAGCAAATAAAGACAAGCAGTTATAATTTAACAATTATAGATTGCCCTGGAACATGAGTTGATAAAGGAATTTATTTAAGTTGACTTGTAAATTATCCTGTGTCCCTTTGAGACCTGCAAAGACCGCACGGTGGTGATTTGGAAGGAAGTGTGTTTCTCAGTATCTGGGGTGTTTCATAGTAAGATGCACAGTGACCAGGCATGGATGTCATAATGGGGACCTCTGTGAAGAACAGAGGAGCTGCCTGGCTGGACCATTAAGTAAGACTAACATATTTTCCAGACGAAATTTCAGGAGGTATTGTTTTCTGATTCATTGACTTTATGTAAATGATCAAAAGAGGTACATAGGTAAACCACGTATTTAAAAAAATCTAATGGATGCCTTATGCACCATAAAGCAGGACTGTCTTACTAGGTAATTACTATGGCTTTCAAGTCCGTTTCCAACTTTAAGATTTATTGTGTCCTCTGTGATTAGCGTAGCATTTGGCACTTGATTGGCCACAATAAATAGATGTTTAATAGCTGCAGTGGAAATGTTGATATCATGGCTTTTTACTTAAACTCGAGTAATTGTTTTTTACCGAAGAGTCGATAAAGAAAATATGAAAATAAGAATCAGTAAAGCCAATCATCTTATTAAATGAAGTCATTTCATGTACACTTAAAGAACGCAGCTGCAAAAGTATTTTGGAAACAGTTTTGAAAGCATGAAATCCAAACCCTTGTTATAGCTATAGAAGGTTTCTAGTCTAATAATAGGAAACGTTACATTCTTAGCTAAAAGTGTGTTTTTACAGTGAGGTTTTAAAGGAATTTTAAAAAGTAAAAACAATAAGTAGTACTAATAGATTGGAACAGTGTATTATACTGTTTATTTTAAGGTAAGGTATCTTTGCTATGACTCAAATATAAGCTTCGCAATGACAAGAATGTTTGATTTGTTTAGGATGCTTACTACCTCATATACCTACTATATTGCAGTGACAAATACATTTTTGTTGAATTCAGTTGAAAATATTAGTCCTATTAAAATGGGTAATATCTACATGTTCCAAAAAGTAAGGATAATCTCTGAGATGCCAAGGTCTCAGAACAAAGCTTTGACACCCAATTTAATCCAGGACTTGGAAAACCAGTTATAAACAGGGTCATAATAAGCAAAAACATCTCCTCTGACTTCTGGTTATTGCTTGACACAGCTTCTCGCCCTAAAACAGTGACAGAAAGTGCTGGACAAATTGATTTCATGATTTTTCTTAAACTCATTAGAGAGCTGAGGTTTCAGAACAATGAGCTAACCCAAAATCTAAGGAGAGATGAGCACCTGCAGAGAGAGCTGCTTCAGACACTTGTTTACCTGGAGGCAAAGAGAGCCAGTGACACAGGTAAGAAAAATTCATCAAGAATTGTTCATGCACCGGGGGAGGCCAGTATGGTCTGGAGCTCCCTAGAAGCCTCACTACAGGAACAGTTTACACCTCCTGGTGGGCTCTTCTGCATGGACTTTAAGAGATGCTCGCGAAAAAGATTGGTGAGTCCCGAGAAACTGTCCCTAGTTGTGCAGGCTGAGGCGGAGGAGACCGGAGCCACTGTGGAGGGGCATGGAGGCCCCCATTTCACCTACGTAACAAGAGCCTGGGGAGCAGAGTGGGCAAGCAGCACTCTATAATTTAGGTCACTGGTTAGCCTATTGCACCTGGGGAAAGGAAACAGAAAAAAATCCTCTAAGCCTGGGAGAGGCTAAGAATATAAGTTAGGAACAAGAGTTGAGGTGGGACAGGAGCAGAGAAGGCCAGATCCCCAAGACCCAAGGACACAGTGCTTATCAAAGCCTGAGGTTTACCCAAAATGACAAATCCTCTTTCTATCGCAGGCAGGCTAATATACATGCAGTAACAAGTACAGTGGTGAGGGACAGGCATATGGAGGAGGCCCCTCTCTGCCGTATAGTGCAAAGGGTAGACTTAAAGCTGGGAGTGGAACAGAAATAAAGAAAGAATAAAGAAAACCCTAGGGAAACCAGTCACCACCCTAAATACAAGGTAGTGCTAGAGGAAGCTGAAGCTCCTGGTGCATTGAAGTAACCGTAGCAACAACAAATCCCAAACTCAGCTCAACTCTTACCCTATCTTGATTCAAACCCTACACCAGACTCTGCAGAAGAAAACATTGAGCCCATTTCTAAGCATAAAAAAAACCTATTTGCTCAGTCTTTGCTCTTCTACACAAGATGTGTGGCTTTCAAGAAAAATTACAAAGCATACAAAAACTAAAAACAAAAACAAACAAAACCCACATAACACACTGCCGAAACACAACACTATTAACAGAACCAGGGTCAGATATGACACAGATGTTGGAAATAATCAATGTAATTTAATGTAACTATGAAAAGTCATGAAAAAGGAGGATGGATGCTAAGATTAGATGGATCATTTCAGGAGGGAGATGGAAACTATAAGAAAGAACCAAATGGAAATACTAGAAAGATGGAGCAACAGTAATGGAAATGAATAATGTCTTTGACAGTTTATTAGTTTTCTATAGCTATCATGATAATACAGCACAAATTAGGTACCTTAAAACATTAGAAACTTATTCTCTCCCAGCTCTGGGTGCTAGAAATTCAAAGTTAAGGTGTCAGTAGGGTCGTGCCTTCTTGGGGGTGCAGAAGGAAAATCTGTTCCATGCCTCTCTTCTAGTTTTGTTTGGTTGCTGGCAATTCTTGGTGTTCTTTGGCTTATGGAAACATAACTCCAATCTCTCCATTGTCACATAGTGTTCTTCCTGTGTGTCTTCTTTGTCTTCCAGTGACAATCCTTTCTCTAGGTCTGTCTTTTTGCTTTTTCATATAAGTACACAAGTCATACTAGATGAAAGGCCCAACTTACTTCAGTATGGCCTCATCTTAATTACATCCATAACAACACCATTTCCAAATCAGGTCATATTTTGAGGTTCTGGAAGGGCATAGATTTGGGGGGAGGACACTTTTCAACCCAGTACAGACAGGAGACTCTACCTAGTCAAGGAAAGAATCAATGAACCGGTGAGTAAGTCAGTAGACATTTCCACAGCTGAAACGTGAAGAGATGAGATAAATTAGATTAGATAAGTAGATAGATAAAAGAACACAGAATGAAATGTGGAAGAACCATGCAACAAAATTAAATGTTGAAATATACACATAATTGAAATCACAGAAGGAAAAGACAGAGAAAATGGGGATAAGAAATATGTGAAGAAGTAATGGCTGAGAATTTTTAAAAATAAATGATAGGCACCAAAATATAGATCCATGGAAGCTCAGAGAACACTAAGAAGAATAAATGAGAGAGAGAGAGAGAGAGAGAGAGAGAGAGACAGACAGACAGACAGACAGACATCGAGACCCCCTAGCTATATTATATTCAAATTGTAGAAAACCAGATATAAAGAGAAAAATATTAAAGGCATTTAGAGAAAAACGAGACATTACAAAGAAAGAAACATAAGAAAATACGCTTCTCATCAAACACCACGAAATGCAGAAGATAATGAAGCAACATCTTTAAAGTCTTGACAGGCAAAACCAAATGAAACTGTTAACCCAGAATTTTGTACCCAGAAAAAGTATCTTTCCAAAATTACAGTTAACACCATTTTTCATGGTCAGACCTGAACTGTACACCACAAATAATGACTTTCACTATGCGAAATCAAGACATGATTTAAAAAAAAATTTAAAGCTACTAAAAAAGTACAAAACACTTTTAACAAAGTTCTCAACATTGAGATTACAAGAATTTTGAATGCCCTCCATTTCTCCCTTCTCTTCCAAGGACTTTCAAGGATGCACTGTGAGTGTGAACATCTTCCAGGCTATCCCACAGCAACCCCTTCTCTGTCATCTGTTCAGGACCAGCTTCATGGGTCATAGGACCCTGAACTTAGAAAAGCTTTGTGCTTGATTTAACACTCTATTGTTGATGCCTTGAATTCTTAGTAGTTTTTTTTTTTTTTTTTTTTTTTTTTTTTTTAACAAGGGGCTCTCATTTTATTGTGTGCTGGACCAAGAAAATTATTTAGCCCATCCTGCTCTTGACCCTTGATGAGCAGTTCACAGTATTAAATGCACACACAGCTCCTGTGTGGTTTGGACCCTTGCATGTCACCATTGATTCACCACAGTGAAATCCGGAAAGGGAACTCCTTATTTGTGTTCTGCTCTGTTTCTAGGACACAGAGTAGCATCATCTTGTCCTTTCACTCCTTATAACATCCTTGATGACCCAGCTCTTTCCTTTCATTACAGCTGCCCTCTCTTTAGAAACCTGGTACCAGGTTTCCTGGGGGATCTGGGAAATAATTTGAAGGACAGCATTTTGTCTCATTTAAAACTATACCTCCCTTCTGACTTTTATTATAAGCCCTATAGCATGTGAGTTTCATGCTTAGTCTCAGTCTGCACATTAGAATCACTGGGAGCTTTTAAAAACTAATGCCAGATCAGAACAACTAAATTGGAATTTTCCAGAAATGTGCTCTCCTTTCACAAACTAACATGCAGCCAAGATTGAGAACCATTGTCTCACATCTAGCTCTTACATAGCAATATTCTCTTCCTTTTGTAGATGTCTGCCTTAACCATCGTGTGTGTGTGTGTGTGTACACAAGGTGTATGTGTGCAAGCATAGGTGATTTTGTTAAGATTTATACCCCCTGAATCATATCCAGTCACTTTGTAAATGAATAAAATTCAGAGTGGGCACACTCACTATGAAGGGATTTGCATGTTTAACATTTCCTTTAGGCTCACACTCTGTGACCCTTTTACAGTTATTGTGAAGTTCCAGCATAATTAAATACTGGAAACAATGCAAAGGTCGAGCCCAGACCCTGGGAATGGAGAATTGTGGTAGAATCGAGAAAGTTTAATGAGGAATATATGGCAGCATAATGGAGAACTGGGACTAGTTTGAACTGATACCTCTTAAAATAAATATTTTCTTATAAGGGTGAGTATTATGGTAGATTTAAATCTACACTTATAGATTTTATAGTTTTTTAAATGTATTCATAACAGTCATCTCATTGAATTCTTATAATACTCTGTAAAGTGGGAATTACTCTTCTCACTTTATAGATGGAAAAGCTGAAATTCAAGGATGTTAATTCATATGCCCAAATGACATATTCTTTAGATTTGTCAGGAACAAACATAAAAGATGTTAAAATGGACACTTGATCTTTGGGTCTTCTTTTAGTGGAATGTTGGGTGTTTTTATATAGGAATCTGAGCCTTTTATTGACTGAGACATTTTAGAACTCTATGAGTTGTAGGAGACTGAGAGGAACACAGTTAGTCTTGTGTGTTTAGATGCAAATGAATTTTGTATGGTGGGTTTGCAATTTATTTTTACCCTATGGAATAGACGACTCAAATATAACATTTCTTTCCATGTGGATATTGACTCATTTTGTATCTGTTAGCAAATTTATTTCAGCATTCTTGATTGACCATATTTGTATCAGTGTTCACATTTTCCTCTGAACTTTTTTTTAACACCTTACAGATTTCCTCATTAATTAATATGTTAAAATAAAAAACTTACATGTTTATTGTGTATTTGTATGACAGTCAGAATTTTGCCCTTTTGAAAATTATCTTATAAGACTGGAATTCAAGCCTCTGCATTCAATTCCAGGGTTATTAACTATGGGAATTCAAAGGAGCTAAATAAATCTTGTTTCTGCAAACTGTCAGTTCCAAAAAACACCACCCAAAACTCATTGACCAGACATATTGCAGTAAGGAAAAATGTCATTCTGCCAGCAAAAAGTATTCACATGCATACAGATTGAAAAAAAAGTGATCTTTATTCACAGATGACGTGATTGCATAACTAGACAATCCATGAAACTCTATAGATAAAGAATTTATATTGATAAGCCATTTTAATAATATTTCTGAATATAATAAATGGAAACTAGAATTAAAAAGGTACCAGTTATAATTTGAATTTAAATTAAAATACTTGGAATAAATTTAATGATAGTGGTAGATGTACAAAACATCTATACAGAAAACTATAAAACAGTGGGAGAAATAAGGAAAACAAATAAATGTATATATGTGTGTAGGTATATGTATATGTATATATATATATTTAGAAGATCCAGTTGTTTACAGATTATAACTCATGCCACATTGATCAATAAATAAAATGCGATTCCTGGAGATATGTTCTAGAAACTGGCAAGCCAATTTCAACACTTATTTAGAAATGCACAGGGCCTAAATTAGCAAAGAAAATCTCAAAGAACAACCAAATTGAGGCATGTGGAATCCCAGATATTAAGAGTCATTATAATGCTGCAGTATTTATGAAAATGTAGCCTTAGGATAAGATAGACAAATAGAACAGAATTATCAGCATGAAACAAGAACTTATATATGGTTATTTGAATTATTTTGAAGGTGAGACACAGTGGAGTACAGAAAGAATGATCTTTTCAAAATGGAGTTAAGTTAATTTGGTATCTTTAAGAAGCTAAATACATTTTTTCCACTATCTGCTGTCAACTCTTGAAAAGACCATCCTCAAACCTATTAAATCAAAAAACTAAGTTTATTAGATCTATGTTTGGCATAAGTCAGAGAAACCTGTTTGGGGTTTTAGGATTTGGACCTAAATGGTTAAATCTAGATCTTTCAAATCAGGGAACTGATCAGTGTTAGTAAAATCCATGACATAAGAGTTTAGGATTGGTTTAAGAGAGAGTCTTGAAGTGAGTCTAGATAAGTAAACTGATTTTTGATAAGTAAACTGCTTACTCAGATGAGAAATCTATTATCCTGATAGGAGTAATAGCTCCTAGATATGCAAAATATTTGCCTGGAGAAATTGGTTTGCTGGAATTTCCTGAACCAGATAGTTATGTCATGCCCCAGATGGCCTCAGTTCTGTGTCATGCTAAATAAATGGATGCAGTCCTTACTACTTGCACCTCCTGCCAGTTCCCAGATTTGAAAGATCTAGATTTAATCATTTAGGTCCAAATCCTAAAGCCCCATAGGTTTCTCTGACTTATGCCAAATGTAGATCTAAAAAACTTAGTTCCCTTAATCAAAAAGTTTTGGGGTTGACAGCAGACATACACAAAAGTCAATCCTAAATGGAACACAGATCTAAATGTAAAATTAAGTCAAGCTTCTAGGAGAAGACATAGGAAGATATTTTCATGACCTTCATATAGGCAGTGATTTTTTAAATCAGATGCAAAAAGCTGATTATCCATAGTAGTAAAAAAGTAGATAATTAAGCTATATTAAAGCGAGAACTTCTGTTCACTCAGAATAAAACATTAAGAGAGTAAAAGTCAGAAAACCATTAGAAAAAATGGGCAAAAAGTTTGAATAGGAACTTAACAGAGAGGATATTCAAAAGGTTATTAAAGATGAGAAAAAGCCTATCTTGTAACTCAGCAATTCCACTTCTCTAGTTATACACTTAAAAGATGTACATACACATATTCACTAAAAGACAGTTATATACTCTAATAACTGTGTATAATGTCAGGTGGGGACAAGACTTATCAGGGGTAATCACCTTATAAAGTCTGTAAATGTCTAACCATTGTTATATATCTGAAATGAATATATTATTGAATGTACTGTAATTGAAAAATATTTTAATTAAAATAGTAGACATAAGGAAAATTTTAATGAAATAAATAAAGATATGAACAATAATTTCTGCTAATAGTAGAATATAAAGTTGTGGTATGTTCGTACCACGGAGAAGGCATGCGTATGAATCATCTAATGATTTATGTAACAATATGTATGAATCTTAAAAACATAGTGCTAAGCAAAAAGAAGTCAAGCACAAATAGACTGATTCTAATTATATTGAGTTTAAATATGGGCACGTTTAATCTATGTCATTATAGGTCAAAACAATGTTTACCTTTGGTAAGAACTTGAGGGGGCCGTTCAAAGCTTCTTCAGCATTAGAAATTTCCTTTTTGTAGTCTGTGTGCAAGTTATGCTTAGAGAGTTTGTTCATTTTGTGAAAATTTGATAGGCTGTACTTTTTTTGTACTTGCAACCAAATTTATAAGAAGGCTGTAAGGGAGGGAGGAGGAGAGAAGGGAAAGGAAGAAGGAAAGACTGAAGGAAATACTACTTTGTAGGCAGTTACAATGTAGCAGTCATCAAAATGACATGGAAAACAATATGATAAAAGAATAGCAAAAGCTAACGACTTTTCACACTAATCAAAACAGATTCAACGATGAGAACGTTCATCTGGAGTGAGTATAGCTTGCTCACCTCTCTTTCAATTCTTAGAACTCTCCGCTCGAACTTTTTTCTTGGTGTCAAGCTTAGTCCTTCGTACCTCATTAAAGAAGCATTTACAGCTAGATGGCTGCCATTTCTCTTCACTGGGAGCCAAATTCTGATCTTAATCGGCAGCCCAGCCCCTGTTCTCGTTATTTCGCATGTGCAGTTAGAATGGGAGAGCATGCGTGCTGAAATCGAAGCTCAGGAGCGGGATGCGGGGAGTTCCTGGAGTCATCCTTCACTCTGCGGAACCTACACTCATCCCACGCCCTCCGACTGCACATGTGCAGTGGAACATTTGCTGCAAGGTGACTCCAACATGGGTTTCAGCTGACATCCTTTCTGCTCGTTCCAGAAGTACAAATTAGCCTGTGTTGGCAGGAGGTTAGGGACTGCTCTTTTAAGCAGTCTTTCATTCTGCAGTTTTATTTTCCATTCATCTTGCCAAGAGAGTATCTTTTTCCAGAAGTTTCTCCTCTGCTCTCCCAGCCCTCCTCGTCTTTCTTTCTTTTTTTTTTTTTTTTTTCTCTCCAAGATCCAACTGTATCTTTCCTGGAGCCTCTTGCTGTTTCTTACACTGCTGATTTCTTTCATCTCTACACTTTTATCTCTGATTTTAAAATTCTTGGCCAGCAGTAAAAATGTTTATCGATTAAGTGTAACGTAAGTGTTGAATTACTTGTTTTGTTCAATACAATTTTATTTACCATTTCGATTGTCTCGAACCTCATAAGTTTGAGATATAGACTATCAGACCAAATATCGTTCAATACCAAATATTGTTGTCTATACCCTAACTATAATGAGAGTTTTAATTCCCTCTTATCGATATTTTTATTGTCATAAAAATATCTTCCACATTCTTTTACCTTTTAAATTTAGTCCCTGCCAGATTACACTATGTTGTAATGCCTGTGTTTAGGAAACCTCACTGAGTGTTTTTAACCCGTTACCCCATGTTTACGTGCGTCTCAAGAGACACTCTCTTTGGCGTTGGTAGCAGTAGAATGCGAAAAAGCCTGGGCCAGTTAGACTGCTCACTCCTCATTCCCACCTCCTTCTGATTCTGCCATAATAGCTTTTGGTTTATCTTGTTTACGACTCTCGGACATTGGAAGTCTCTTTATTATCAAAGGCCTTGCCATTTACGCACAGGAAGGATGACTGCACAGTACTGGGTCTGTGGTTAACCTGCGCTATTTGGATATCTCCAGGCAGAGAGGAAGGACAGTGGTTTGAGCCCCATGGAAACCCTGCCTGGTGACCTGGAACCCGGGCATTGGTTCAGACTGTTTGTGGCATTAGCTCACACCTCCCTAGCTGAAACGTAAAAACAAAACAAAAACACAATCAGTCTTTCTTCCCTCCTTCATTTTTTTTCCTGCCTTCCTTCCTTTCTTTTCTTTTCCTTTCCTTTCCTTTCCTTTTCTTTTTTTTTTCATTTTTCTCCTCTTCTTTCTCTTCTTTTTCTTTTCTTTTCTTTTTTTCTTTTCTTTCTTTCTTTCTTTCTTTCTTTCTTTCTTTCTTTCTTTCTTTCTCTCTCTCTCTCTCTCTCTCTCTCCCTCTCTCTCTCTCTTTTTCTTCTTTCTTTTGTTTTTCCTTCCTTCCTTCCTTCCTTCCTTCCTTCCTTCCTTCCTTCCTTCCTTCCTTCCTCTCTTTCTCTTTCTCTTTCTCTCTCCCCTCCCTCCCTCCTTCC
>CM053506.1:101571041-101595655 GCA_028627145.1 Eidolon dupreanum
TGTACTTCAGTTCTCATTTAGCAGCTGTGAAACAGAATTTCTGTGCAGAATTTTACAACAGTCAGCTGAGCAGAGAGACTCCTCCGCTCACGGATCTGGTAATCAAGACTGCATGTTCCACTCCCTTTCCAGAACGCTTCCCTTCCCTCCATCCATCTTGTCTGTCACCACCATGCGTGTCACTCCAGCTAGATCTGTTGTCTGCTGATGCAACTTTAAATGTTTAAGGTCCTCTGGTCAGCTCCTCCCTGAGTCAAACAAGAAGGTTACCCCACTTCTAACCACTCAACAATTACGTGAAGAAAGCGTTTTCAGTCCCGAGTGGTTATTCTGACATAACCCACTATTTTCACATTTATTCTTAGTTGCACATGAGTCATAGGGACAACTGCGATGGGAAAAATTCAAACTTCAAAAATTTATGTTTGCTAATGAGCTAATTTGCATGAGAACAGTCAGAGAAATATAGACTCATTTGATTTATAGCAGCTTAGAACAAAGAAGAATATGAAAGATTAGTGTAACTGCTTTTTTTCTTTTTTTTTTTCATTTTGGAGAAGAAAAAACAAGCCAGGGTAGTAATTTTTTTGAGTCAGATGACTAGCCTCTGGTATAGTTTAGATATCCTAGAGCTCAGTTCCCCACTTTAGTAGCTTGTTGGCTTTTTATCAAATGTTCATCTGAAATCAGAAAAAGGAAGGTTCTGGAACACTGGAAGGTAAACTAAGAGAACTGTATGTTGTCATTCTGCTGGCCAGAATAAAAATTCTCCCACTTTCTAGATCAGACTGAAGCTACATCTGGTAGAGATTTATGCATTAACTGTAATACTTTGTTCACCTCTAAAGTTCAAATCTTAGAGAACAAACTGATGGTTGCCAGATGGGAGGGGGGTTGGGGGACTGGGCGAAAAAGGTGAAGGGATTAAGAAGTACAAATTGGTAGTTACAAAATAGTCTCGGGGATGTAAAGTACAGCATAGGAGATGTAGTCAATAATATTGTAATAACTGTACAATGCCAGGTGGGTAGTAGACTAATTGGGGGGATCACTTTGTAAATTATATAAATGTCTAACCACTATGCTGTACACCGGAAACTAATATCCAATAATATTGAATGTCAACTGTAATTGAAAAAAAAAAACAAAAATAAAGTTCAAATCTTCCTGGGAAGTATTTGTATTATGTTACGTTAGCTCTATAAATAGTACAAATAAACAATCTGAGTGAAGCGTTTGATAGTGTGAGTGGTGGAGATGCATGAGGAATTTCTTAAATGCTATTTTATTGACTTAATAACGTAACATTAATGACTGTGTTATTAGTTTGCTATTACTGCTATAGGAAATTCCCACAAACCTAGTGGCTTAAATGATACAAATGTATCTAATGGTTCCGTAGGTTAAAAGTCTGAAATGAGTTGACTGGGCTAAAAGCAAGATGTCAGTAGGACCGCTCCCTTCTAGAGGCTCTTGTTACTTTGTCTTTTCCAATTTTATAGGTGACCTACACCCCTTAGTATCCCCTTCCTCCATCTTCATATCCAGCAACGGGGAGCCAGATCCTAACACTGCACCACTCTAACTTCGTCTCCTCCCCTCTCTTCTGCTTTTAAGGACTCTGTGATTACATTACATTATATGCACACACACACACACACACACATGCACACACACACATACACACACACACACACACACAAGTTTTAGATATGTTAGCACCTCTCTTCAAAACACCAATTTCACAGTGAGTTAAGGGAGTATCAGGTACTCTAACAAACCCTGTCATCTCAAAGCTTTAGCACTGTAAGTTTTTAGCTCATATCATGGTCCATCATGGCTTCCTCTGATCGAGCAGCTTTGCATGTAGTCATTCGAGGACTCACGTTCCTTCCATACTGCAGTTCTCCCTTATTATAGGTTCTCAGATCCTTCTCCTTTCGGGGGCATGTGGAGAAAGAGAACAAGGAACACTCATCGGGTTCTGTTACGGACAGAGCTGGAAACTGGTAACTGTCGTTTTTGCCCACATTCTGTTGGCCATAATTAAGTCATGTGGACACATCTAACGACAAAGGATAATGGGAAATGTATTCTCGTTGTGTTTTCAGTGGGAAACGGGCATGGATTTTGGTGCACATGCGCGGTCTCTCACACCACAGGACACACTGCTGAGTATATGGGCGCACCAAAGCCAGCTGCACCGTCTTACACAGTGTTGCCTACGGCTCTGTGAACTGTTATTGATAGTTATTGAACATTTAGCAGCAAAAGCACTGCTGATAACATGATAATGACGTGCAAATGATTTAAAAATATCAAGGTGTTCAAAGTATCACAGAGCAGAAGTCATTCATTGACAAAGTATATTACTGGGTACAGGGGTCCCTGTTATCTATGGATTCACTTTCCACAGTTGCAGTTGCAGTCCAAATGAAATGAAAAATTCCAGAAGGAAACAATTCATCAATTCATAAGTTTTCAGTTGAACTCTATTCTGAGCAGTGTGATGAAATCTTGTGCCATCCCACCTGGGATGTGAATCCTCCCTTTTTCCAGAGTCTCCATGTTATATACTCTGCCCCAATCAGTCACTTAGTAGCCGCCTTAGTTACCAAATTGACAATCACAGTATCACCGCGCTTATGTTCAGGTAATTCTTATTTTACTTAATGTGACCACATTCACATAGTTTTTATTATAGAATGTTATAATTGTTCTATTTTATTATTAGTTATTGTTAATCTCTTACTGTGCCTAATTCATAAATTAAACATTGTAGCTTTGTACATATAGGAAAAAACAGTTTATGTGGGAGCCAGTATTATCTATCCACTGGGGGCCTCGGAACGTATCCCTCACAAATAAGGGGGGACCGCTGAACGCACCAGGTATCAGACACTGTGTTGGCTGCTAGGCAGATGGAGATCGATAAGATAAATTCTTGTCCTCAGAAAGCTCTCAGTATTTAGGAGAGACAAATGTGTACACACATAACAAAAATACAATTTTTTTCATTTCTATAATAAAATTACAAATGTGCCACAGGAGCACACATATTACATAGAGAAGTAAACAGTGAAGGAAAAGTCAACAGTTATTAAAGATGTCCTGTTTTTATTTTGCTATACAAACTATGCTGTGAAATAAGAAAAACTCTATGAGTAAGGGGGTTATTAAAAGGCTAAACATGTCGCATTAAAGAAGTAAAAACCAAAGGTGTTTAAAAAAATGGTCAGTGGTTGTTTTCCAGTTCAATGTTTTAGGGAGGAAATTTTGAAATCTTAAAATCTAGAGTAATGTTCAAACTAAGAGAACCAGCAAAGCCATTTGCCAGCCGCCCCCACCCCCCCTTGGTGGTTGCCAGTGTTGACGCTGAAGAAGAACTGGAAAGAATAAGTTAATGGTCAAAAGTTTGTTTTTGAGATGCCTGCAGTATGGCACTTGGGCAGCCTCCCATGATGCGAAGTCCCTGTCGGTTCTGACGAAGGCAGACATTCATTAAGCCTCCCACCACCAGCAGTTGGAACCCATCCACTTCATGCAAGTAGACAACCACAAATATTTCTTTCCGTATATCGGTACCAGAAGCAAGGAGCATGGAATGCACACAATATGCTTTGAACCTCATAATTGTTCCTTGTAATAATAAATTTTTACATTTGAACCTGTGAGTTATCAAGGAAAAAGAAACACAAAGCCACTTTGGTTAAAGGATAGACTTAAAATAACAGAAATTATGGAGATGGAAAAATACCACTTTTCTTTGTTGGCCCAAGGATTTATGTTTGGGGAAAAAATGATTCAGAGGTGATGGCCTTTCTTGGACATTAACAAACTGTAAGCAGTTTGCACCCCTGACAGTGGATGTGTGTAAATTTCTAACAGGGGCTGTGACACACACACACACACACACACACACACACACACACACACACACACACAGCTTGGGCAGCTTGATATTTATAAAAGGAGGAACTCTTTGGATTTTTTTTTTTTTTTTGGTAAGGAAAATTTATTATGAAAGTCTCTTCAGTGTTTACCAAGGAGTGAGAACAATTGTGTTTTAAACAATACGAATATGAATATTGCTGTAAGTTATATATCTATACAAACAACAGGTTTTTCCCAGCCAACTTGTTATACTCAACTCATATTTATCAGATACTGAGCCTTAAATAAACTCCAGATGGGAGAAACAGTCAAGCTTTTAAACATTAGAAGTCTCATGACAAAAAGTAAAGAAAAACTAGACATTTTCCCCCAAATTTCCAAAGGGGAGAAATTAAAAGGAAAAGCTGACATTTAGAGTTTAGGTACATTTTAAAATTTTCATATGTAAAAAAATTTTTTTTATATTGCAAGGCAAACTATAGATTATCACAACAAATGCATCAAATACGGAAATTTATCTCAATGCTTTATGCAGATTTATAAGAAAATAGCTAACTAGTGGACACACTAGCCAATATTTTAGCTAACTTCCAAGTGAGCAAATATAAATAATTTGCAAATGAAAATATTCAAATATATTAATAAAATTATTAAATTGTAATATTTCACCAATTAAATAATAATATCAAAAAAATTGTTAAGCTAGCAAGGGTATTATGGAACTGATTTTTATTTATTGCCGATGATACTGTAAACTGGTAAAAATGTTTTCAAATGCAGTTTTAAATTTTATGTACTTGTCGACTGAATGAGCTGGGTTCACAGGTACGAAATCGTGAAATAATTGTATTTTTCTTCCACAGTAGCCTATTAAAGTTCTATATTGAATTTTCCTGTCTTGCCCTTGGACAAAATCTTGGAGAAAACTCATTCTCAGGTGTACAAAAATCCAGTTCAAGCTTAAGAAACAAAACAAATCACAAACTCTTTTATTATGTAACCCTATTTTAAGCCCCTGGGCTCCTGACTTTTGACACAGAAAGCTGTAGTAAAGAAGGTGGATACTTCATTACTTTTCTTTGTTCTTTCCTTCTACCCCTCTTTGGTGATATGGGGGACAGAGAAGAGATAGTGGACTTAAAATTTAATTTTTGATTGGTGTAATTATAACTTGGAGACAATGCATAATCATGGGAGAAGGTACCTAAAAGCTGGTCTTTCTGACTTGGGTGGGGTATTTTATGGGTTCTTCAAAGAATCCAGTGAAAACGACCCACTGGCTTGGGCAGTGTCCCAGCTGGCTGGCTGTGTATGACATCTCTCTGTGCCTGCTTCTGCTGCTAACCTTCCTATAGCCTCTTACTTAGTTGACTCTCAGCCCTTGCAGGCAGAACAAGTGACGAGATCCTCTCCAGGTGGCTCGTGCCTCCTGCCCTCTGTAGTGTCCACATTGACTCCCCTTTCCTTCTGCATTCAGCCATTTGGATTACTTCCAGCCAACCTCTTGCTTCTATACAAAATTTTTAAGGTGTGAGCCAGCCTCTTTGTTTTCCAGATTCCTCACATACCAAGGTCGAAGTTTCCTCACTTGGCCCAAGGTTGTTTAAGAAAGCGTAGAGGATGGGAAGAGAAACGAACTTCATGAAAATTGTTCGAAAAATTTCTTATCAATTTTCTTGATGTATTCTTAACTTGTGTTATATGATAGAAGATCGGAGATAGGCTAAGAGAAGCTGCACTTGGTTTGGGGGGCCCCCTTTGAGGGTCATGAATAAATAATCAGGAATCTCTCTCTAGAAGGTAGGGATTTTTGTCACAAGACTGTTCAGCTTTGAAATTCTTGCCAAAATTAAAACAATGGAAAAAGTCCTACTTAGTCTTTACACGTATAAAAAAAAATTCTTCAAAATTTTCTAAGGGTTTTAAACTATAGGGGGGAAAAACTCTAAATTATGTAAAGACTAAAGGCTATATGCATTAAATTAGTCATTATAGTATTAATTATAAAACTATAACATTCCAAAATAGTAATTTGGAAGTAATCCAATGTCCCACGGTAGGAGAATGGTTAAGGAAGTTGGGGCATGTCTGTATTAAGGGAAACCATGCTACTAAAATAATGGGAACAAACTATGTTCTCATGTAGGAAAATGTAATTCCACATTAAGCGGGAAAAACAGGACACAAAATTGTATTCACACTAATTTACAACTACGTAAGATACTTATTAAGAGGTCTCTGCTAGGAATTTTTAAATCATGCTTCTGTGACTTGGTAGTTCAGTAACCTGGAGGAGCTTATTTAAAATCTCAAGCTCTTCTCTCTAAAAAGGAGCTAATACTTGCCACTGTTGTCATGAGATTTACATGAGCTAATCCAGAGAAAGCCATATCCAGCACTTAGTAATCACTCAAAACGCTCTATTAAAATCCTGAAATGGACATACAAAAATGAAAGTAGAAGTCAGGTTAAAATGGTAAGTTCTCTTTTATCTTGTTTGTAATTTTCCTGTAATTATGTCATATGACTTTCATAATTAAAGAGAGGCACCAAGAAACCAAGCAGCAGGGGACCAACAACGGTGACACCAGCCCACAGACTCCAAGGACAGCTCCCAAACAGGAGTTTGCACCAAATCGAGGTTTCCTCACACTTCATGGTCAAATTTATTTCCCAAAATAATGTGTTAACCAATCTAAAAAAAGACTTCTTTCATCGCAATCACCTGGCACCCTCTAGCCACCTGTGCATCACCCGGGTGTTACTCCCTTGACCTCAGATACATGTTACAATGGCTCACCTTGCTTTTTCCCCAGTCCGTTGATGTCAAATGATAAAATATTCAGAAATAAACCAAGGCTAATACCTAGTTTGTGGTCTTTGATAAAAGAAGGGAAAAATACAATCTCCCAAAGTAGGTTTAATTCCAGAGAATACATCTTTGCAAAACTTTCAGTGATTACAATTTATTTGTTCATGTTATCTGGACTATAATCAGTGTATACCTTGGATATTAAACTAGTTTTGAAAGTTTTTAAGTAAGCAAATACATTGTATGCATTATTTCAAACCAAGAAGAGAGCCAAAAGATTGAAAAATTAGAAGATCTTTGTTTAGCGGAGTTTGGACTAGGACCTTGATTATATCCCAGAAACATATAGTCGATCAACTTAAGCTGCTCTCTTAAAGACTAAGTGAAACTTTTACATATTTACTTGTAATAATATTTACATATTTATCCTGCTGCTTCCATGAAAACTAGTCAGCTTGTTCAATTATTTTAAAAAATCCATATTTTCGTATTTTGAGAAGTTTGAACAACTACAACTATATGTCTTGCTTCATAGTTATACCGGGATATGATTGAAATAAACTCCAAAATAAAAATGTGTCAGACAGAACATTTAAGAATCTGCTTTAATCAATCTTCTATTGTTTAGAGAAGAGAAGATGAACATTGGCTGGAACCTTGTCGTCAACTATTTTTGAAATGAAATAAACATAGAGTAGGTCATTGATAATTCAGATTTTTAGAAGCTTTTCTAGTGGTTTATCAATCAGCTTCTTTTCTAGAAATCAACCATAGGAACTCAGTGGCATACAAGTGTAAATATTCACTTTTTACTTATGTGTCCGCATGGCAGCTGGGTTGGGGGGTGGACTTTCTTGGTCTTGCCTAAGACCAGCTGGACCAGCTGAGACCAGCCGCAGATTCAGACCAGGTTTGTTTCATGTGTTCTCTCATCCTCTGGGGTGGGGAATATTCTCAGATAGGGAGATGGAAGCCCCCAAAGAGGATGAGAAAAACAAACGATGCTTCTCAAGGGTCCGGCGTGGACCTTGCCACTGTCATTTCTACCCCCATTATTATATGTTACATGCTCATCTACTCTTCCCGTAGAGACTGGAGAAGAGTGGAATGACCTGAATAACTAATCTAATACATGTGTTACATATCGTGCTTCATGTTCCTATGATGATGTCGCCAGTGCCTCAACTTAATCACTAAATTCTCTCTCTTTTTTCTTTCCCTAGTATCTGTCATATCTCTTTTATTCCTCTCCATTTCCTTGGTTATGTGTGTCACATATCTTTGTTAAACTGTTACAACGGCCTCCTTCCTTGTGTTTCATGCAATTTAACTTCATCTTGTACAGTACTGTTTTTGAACAAAAAAAACCTGGGGTGTATTATATTTCTCATTTAGTGAGTCCCTATTATGACATGTGGGCATGGAATAAATGACTGTCAATCTAATTTGACCCCTTTTTCTCCCCTCCCTAACGATTTTCCACGTTACGTCTTAGACATCCGCAGTCCTCCAGCGATCTCTCACCATGCCATGCCATGCCCTCTGTTTGTTGTGCCCTCCACCCATGGCTCATGGGTCAGAGTTCTCATCATCCTCCAGCGCTAGCCCTTGTCTGAAGCTGTATCAGTCAGGCAAGGATGGTTTATAAAACAGTCACAAGTGACCGCAGCTTGTAACCATAAAGGTGTATTTCTTGCACGATGTATCTCCCTGTCTGTTTGGCTCTGGATCTCTTCATTCAAGAACCCAGAGCAATGGAATAGCTCTTATCTGAGACATTTCACCACAGAAAAAACAAAAAATTATGAAACCTGTAGTAGCTCTTAACATTTCTTCTCGGGAGTGACCCATGCCACTACCACTCATATTTCATTGGCCGAAACAAGTCACAAAGCCATGTCAGTTCAATCAGATGGAGATCTTCCTCAGAGAGAGATGCCTCAATATGAGTTAGTAAATATTTTGAGGAATAAAAAAGAATCCCACAAAAGCTGTCCTTTTGTCTTCTTTTTAGACATAAAGATTCCTTTTACTGTGTAACAAAAGCAATAATTAGTATACCATTTATTTAAAGGACTCTATATACAATTTTACATTTTTATTGATCACTCAGTTTGTTGTATACATTTTCCACGTTTCCAATAACTTTAGGAGACAATGTTACTAAATTTTCTACCACAACATAAAGATCCTTCTTTCTCCAGCTTCCAACTAATATTTACCTCGTTTACCTGGGAGCTTCCATTTGACCACAAAGCTCTGCTGACAGTTCCTTCAAGGCCCTTAAGGTTGTCGCTAACACTTTCTCACAACCCACTGCCTAGTCCCAAAGCCACTTCTACATTTTGGGTTTGTATTTCAACAACATCTCACTCTTGGTATAAACATATGTGGTAGTTCTATGTTGCTGTGTGACGGATTACTGTAAAACTTAGCCGCTTAGAACAACAAGCATGCATTACCTCCTTGTCTCGGGGTCAGGAATTCGGGAGTGGGTTAGGTGGCTGACACTCTATGAGGCTGTGGTCCAGCTGTCACTGGGCTACAGTCAACCAAAGGTTTGCCCATGACTGGAAGTTTTGCCGACGAGATCACTCATGTGGCTGTCGGAAGGCCTTGGCCTTTGCCGCGTTTTGTCCAGAGGCTTCAGTTTTTCACATGAACCTCTACTCAGGACTACCTGAGTGGTCCTCGAAAACCAGCAGTTGTCTCCTCTCAGTGCTCCGAGTGAGCATTTAAGATAGAAGCTTCAGCCTTTTACAACTTCAGAAGTGACATGCTGTCAATTCTGCCATATTCTATGGGTCACACAGACCAACACTGATCTGATACAGTATGAGAGAAGACTATATGATACCGGGGGATGGGGTCCTTGGGGAAACCAATTTGAAGGAAGGCTACCACAAATAATACTCTTTCAACCTTGAAAGTCCAGGTCTATGAGAGAAAAAAGTTTGACTTCAATGTGATTATTTGGGTTAACTATTTAATTTTTTTAACCTCTCAAATCTCTTTTATCTATTTGCTAAGCTATGTGCTAGTTACTGGACATGTAGAAATGAAAATATAGTCCTTCCTTTGAGGAGCCTACATACTAATAGATAAACATAGAAACAGAAGTTGTAAAACAGACGTTATAATTGCTGTAATGGAGTATATACATGTCATAATGAGAGTCAACACAGCGAGATGGTTAGGGACTTAGGCTTGGACTCTGGCTAGACCACTCATTTTGAGTACAAGCTTAATCCTTCACTAGTTGTAGTTCCTATTGCAAGTTACTTTACCTTTTGTGAGTCAGTTTTTTGATAAAAGTTTTAAGTGACTTGCACATAGGTAAGTAGATAGGTAGATAGACAGATAAATGGATGTGCTTACAGGTTAGTGTGCCAAACATTATTTGAACTGGGTGAAGAAGGGTTCTTGTTCTGTAGTGACAGAGAATAACACCATCGCTTGCTATTACATGAAAAGTAGAAAATGTGTATAATGAACAGGATAATCTAGCTAATAATATTTCCAAACAGGTTATCGCAAGTGCCGCCTGGTTTCTTCTTGCCGTTTTTAGTATGATGCAAGAAGAGAGAAAAGCTAAAGGAAAGGCTATTAATTTTTTAAATCTATTGTTTTGAAGATTCCCAGGGTTTTTAACACATAGGAGAAAGACTTAACTAATGCAATAAATTAATGCAAATTTAACCAAAATAGGGCAGTGAAATTCTTCTGCATGATACTATAATGGCAGATACATGTCGAAACCAATAAAATGTACAACAGTGAGAGTGACCTCTGATGTAAACTACAGACTTTGGGTGATGATGATGGGTCAGTGTAGGTTCGCTGGTTGTAACATATGTACCACTGGAGGGGGTGTTGACAGTAGGGGCAGCCTGCTTATGTTGAGGCAAGGGGTATGTGGGAACTCTCTTTACTTTCAGTTTTGCTGCGAATCTATAACTGCTCCAAAAATTAACTAAAATAGTCACATTGAAGTCAGTACATATTGAGTATTCAGTTTTGACTATTATTGCCATGGCCTTTGTTCCTGGCAAAATTTAGGTGACTTAGGAGAGACTGTCATGGAGACCTTTAATAATCAGAGGGACAGAAATACGGGGTAGAGATGGTGACAAAAATGAAGCTATATCCTACGAATTTCATGCAGAATTTTTTTCCAGGTCGAGTCTTCGGGTTTGGGCACTATGTGTGCAAATATTGGTTCCTAGAATCCTTCCTAAAATTAATTTACAGTAGCATAGTACCATTTCAGTAGCTTCCATGAGTTACATCCATTTGTCCCCCTCATACTTCAAAAACAGATCATTTGGGGTCAGGGATGTTCCTGTGACAGCTGAGCCAGTCACTGCCTTTGAGGAGAAGTAGGAATTGGGTCTGCAGGAGCTCTGACCACCTGCATATGTCTTCCACTCTGTGAATTTCTGCTGGTGGTTACCACATTCCTACTGGTGGCCCCAACCGAGATGTGGGAAAGCCGAAAGCCTGTGTGAACAAAAAGACCAGATGGGGATATAGAAAAGTAGAACTGTAGCACACATTGTGTGTTAATAAAGAAAAAGCTAATATTTTATTTCATTCTGGGAATGTACACAAGGAAGGGAATTATAATCCTTTAGCTGCGTTTTGGATGTCCTAAATTCCTTGAGATGGCCAAGCGCATCCTATAAATTGAACTGGAAGGAAATGAATTGAAAACATCCTTAGAGAAGAGTTAGAGAAAGAGGTGTGACATCTGGGTTGACTCCACTGAGCCCTACAGCTTCCCAGTCTGTGAAACTCCAGGAGTAGCCTTCACCCCAGGCAGTTGTCGCTGAGCTGGAAAGTGGACGGGGCTCGGAACTATGCCTGTGCCCCGCTTGTGAAGGAAAGAGTCCTCTGGCTTCCTCGCCACCTGGCACCCTGTCGGTGTGACAGCAGTAACATCAGTCGCGTGTGTGGGTGGAGGAGGGTGAAAGAGTTTTGGCGATAGGAAATTTCATTGATTATGTGTTGAGATGAGCATTTCGTATCACTTGTGTGTTTCCGATATTTGAGCTTATGGTAGGGAATCAAAAGAAGAGCTTTCTTTCCCCACGTAAAGTAAATGCCTTTAATTCTCTGAAGACTATAAATGAGAAGGCAGATAATTCACTTCTTGGGCATTTGTGCTTGTCAGAGTAACAGCCTGGATATTATCAAAAATAGCTGTGTAAAAATATTAATCTTTTTATTGACGTTTAGCCTGACTTCGGTCAAGATTGTCATTAAAAAAACTAGAGACGTTGCATAGCCATTGTGATCATTCATTCTGATGAACCATCTCTTTGCATGAACTCAGTTATAAGGTTATGAAATGTGCCAGAGTTGGTGGAGAAAAACTTGTGTCTTTGACTTTTAAGAGCATGTTTTATTCCCTCTGGTAGTCTTTTTGAAATTCTGTGAGTAGAACTTACCTAGTTTGATTCTTCATTACTTGGAAGTCCTGAATAGTTTTTCTTGGAAGTGACCAGATGGAAAAAATTAAAAGTGTTTTAGAAGAACTGTTAGTGCTGGGTGGATTTTTTTTTTCTAGAAGCCTTTTAATTTTATTTAGGCTTAGATCAAGAACACTTATGAGATTAATATTAGCTTATCCAACATGATAAAAATTGTTTTTATGAAAACTTTAAGCCACAGCTATATGCACTGAAGGGCTTGATTCTGTTTTCTGTGATTGCCTTTACCTCCCTTGAACTTCAAGAAGACAACAAAATGAAGAATTTCACTACAGTTTTGCTTCAAATGTCATGGTATTGCCTAAAAAATATTAACCTGAGGAAGCAGTGATCCTGTCTCCATATCTTTTCATAGAGGACATTTAGTCCCTTTCTTATTGCCCTTAATGGCTGTTCCTTGGTAAAGAACAAGTCCCACAATTGTAATGGGGAACTTGCCAAGAAAGTAGGTTCTACTACTAGATTTCTGGGGGGAAAAATAAATTCTACAGGAAAAAAATGAGGAAACCCAAAGAAATTCCTTTTCTTTCTTAATATTGTGTAGGCACATGCTGTAATCCCATCTCCAATTAGATGAAATTGAGGTGTTGAAATCCTCAACATTTCCACAAACGAGAAAACATTTTGTAAGATTTTCATGGTGTAGGCATCATTGCCATGGATCGCACAAAGGACGATCAGGCTTCTAAAATCCAAAGAGACAGCCAAAAAACCAGATGACCTGTGAATGCAAGTTAATGCCTCCACTAGAGTAGCACCTCTGGTGTGAGTGTGTCGCTTTTGTAGTTTTACAAGGCAGAAGTTGCAGTGTAGAAAGAAGGCAAGCCTGGCTACAAATTACTAACAGCTTCGTCCTCAACAGATTTCTGAATTTCTCCAAACATCTGTTTTCTCATTCTCAAATAGGGACAGAAATGAAAAGGATGCTGGGAAGCGAAGTATCTGGTGTGGCTCACCATCGTTAATTGTCTTCCACTTGGTATCTGTCTGGGTCAGGCTTGTGTTTAATTCGTCAGTGTCATTCACCAGCAGGTATTTGTCTCGTGGGTCATCGTTCTCCCCATGCACACACGACGAGCTCAGTAACTGTACAGAGTATGTTATCCTCCAAGAAGAATGCAAAGGGTTTAGGAAGGTCGGTTTTAACCTGTTTGAAAGTAGCTGTGGAAAAGTGGGAAGAAGAGTCGTCCTGCAGCGTTCTAACCTCTGGCCTAGCCTGCTACCTTTACCTGTCAGCCCCTCAGCCTCCTCATTGGTGTGACGAAGCAGATGCCCACTTGGCAGGAAGGATATGGCAACTTAGGTATTCAAAAGTGCCTTTAACATAGTAGGTGCTTAATGAAAGTCCATTATGGAACATCAAATAAAAATTATCACTGAATGAAAACGAAAGGGACACCTGTCCACCACCCCCCCCCCCGGTACATTTTCAGCACAGCATGAGCAAAGACACGTTAGCACTTGGTTGTGCCTCTGCTTATTCCTGTTTTCACTTTTCCCTGCATAACGTGTCGAAATTACATTAATTATTTTTTCTCAGCATGGCTTATTACAAACGTTTTTACTGATTATCTTGTTATAACCCAATAAGTGGGCAAATCCTTCTGTCCATTGTCTCTGGTACTTCAACATGGTTTATTTCCCTTTAAATTGCTCCTTGTTTAAGTCTTAGTCTTTTCTCCTGTAGTTAGCCTATTATTGCAGGAAAAACGCTGTATTAGTCTCGTGTGTTTCAGTATCAGATAGACGTGCTTTTTGCTGATACAGAGATGACAGCAGGTCCCCAAATAGCTCATGATATGAGATTTTGGTTACGTTTCTAGGAGTGAAAATGTGTTTTGCATGAACAATTTACATACATTTACCTGGTGCCCCTTCTGTGCCTTGAGGCCAAAGACACATTTTTGAGGGAGATGTTACAGGTCACATATGGGGTAAAGATCAAGTGGACTTATGTTTGAATGGAGTTCATGCTAGAAAGTCATCGTCAGAGTGTTTGCCTCAGATATAAAGTGTTCCTGCAGAGTTTATTCTAGTTACTTTTCTGTTGGTTTAAATGCAATAACCAAGATATGAATTATACAGGAAAGTTCCCATAGAAATAAATGAATAATAATAACTATGAATATGATCTTTTTATTTTCAAAAAATGGTAACATGAAGGTTCATGTTCATATTACTTCATGTTTCTGTAATGAAAAGCTTTTATTATCCATTAATGATAAACATGATTTTGCCCTGAACCTTGAAAAGAGCCAGCTTCATGCCCTGTTTTGATATCTGAATGAAAAGAAACCAATTAGTGTAATATGCTTTTCACATATTATAAGATATGGTATTATTTGTACCTCATATCACTTATGAGGAAAACAGGAAACAAAGTATTCTTTTTAATCCAAAGTAACACAAAGGTAAAGAAAGATGTATCAATACCAAAGAAATAGGAAATTTTTATTTGCTATATTTGTTTACATTGTGTCATTTGAGCAGTTTTTGGTTGTTTCTTTAATGAAAACAGAGAAGACAGGTCTCATAGTTTTAGATCTCTAAATGTCTTTAATTTCTAATCCCTTACAACTGTGCAATTTCTTATCTTGCATTTACAGTTGAATTCAGTTATAGAGGCTGGTAATGGAACATTCATACAATTTCTATTGCTGTAGAACCAAACATGTAAAAAGTAGAATATAATCATTATTATCAAGTAAATTCACATGTACTGTATACATTTAGAGTACAGAATGTCTAGGTGGAATCAGGAGAACCAATAGACAAAAAGAATCAGATCAGCCAGAGGACTGTCTCTTGCACAGTGATGTTTGGCCAGTGATGGACATGTTCAGCATCCTCAGGTATTTAGTGTCAAGTAGCTCTGGTTTTCAGTGTTTTTCATGATTATTTGTAGGGATTGGCATGTTCTATCTTTTTAATTTTTAAAAATTATCCAAATTTTACTTTTGGAAAAGCAGATCAAATTGGATGAGTTCTTGGAATTATTCTTTATGGAGCCTCGCTGTTCAGATGTCCTGGATGCGGTGAGGCTAACTCTGACCTTCAGAGTTGGAGACTAGCTCTCCTGGCCTAGTCTTCCACATGGAGAATAATACCTGGAAGCAGAGAAGTTGCAAGGATACAAATTATCTGTTCCAAGCTTTCAAGAACATCTGGTAGTTTTTAGTTTTTCTTCCCTCATATTTCTCCACTAGTATATTTTCTTTTAATGCACAGACACCTTAGAATATAGACTTATGACAGTATGAAAGCTGTTTGGAACTATAAATACTGATTATCTGTGCTGCTTTTTTCCTCCCTTCTACATATATGTAATGATGCTGAGAGGAAACAATTAAAAATAATGTCTATTTTATTGCCACCAAGTTTACAGCTTTTCAACACAGCAACTCCAGCAAGACTTGAGACATCCAGAAGACTCATAAAATGCCCTTAAATATCAGTTTGAAAGTGAATTCGTTTGTAGCCTTTCAGTTTTGCCAAAAAAAAGGGAAATTCCCTGAAACGTTTGCCGATTTTTCTCAGACTCAGGGTATAATGTCCTAGATACCGAGATCCTCTGGAAATTATTGAGACAACTCACAACTGTCTCATTCTCGCTCATCCAGGAAATGAAATAAACAAGCATATCTTTTATGATGTGGCAATGGGGACACTGGAATGTATTGACTGATCTGTTAGAGAAGTGAGGTGCCAAGAATGTCCTCTTTCAGCTGCTGGTATCTGATATTTTCCCCCAAATAAATTCAGTCATAGACCTAAGACTTCTTAAAAGTTCATGGTATGCCTGCCCACTTTATAATTCTAAATTGGCTCTTCTCAGCCTTGGCTCTGTTGACAGTTTGGGTCAGATAATTCTTTTGTGGGGGAAGGGGGGTATCTTGTGCATTGTGGAATGTTTAGTAGCATCCCTGGCCTTTGCCCACTGGATACCAGTTAGCACCCCCCAATTATAACAACTAAAAATGTCTCCAGACATTGCCAAATGGCCCCTGGGGGACAAATTGTTTCTGTAAGATTTACAGCCATGGTTCTCAACCAAGAGTAAATAAACAAAAACAGCTTTAATATTTCCAAGGCTTAAAGATGTTATCTAGGATGTTATATATATCTAGGATTTTGTATGTATATGAATAAAACTATATGGATATATACTAGGTACATATTTATAGTATATACTATGTTATTTTAGTCATATATCTATATGTAACATAATATATATGTTACATATAATGTAACATAATATATGTGTTATATATAATGTAATATCTATATGTAAATAACACATATCTATGTTTAACATATAGATATATATTTAATATATAAATTTAGATGTATGAATGTATCTATATCTTGTTGTGTCTTTCATATACAGTTCTCTAAACTCTTTGATCTCCTAAAAGAAACTAAGAATTAGCTTAAAAATAATTTCTTCTCTGTCTTATAACTGGCAGTATGCAAGACTTGTATATTTTGAAAAATTGTTTTAATGTGGAAGATGACTGTCTCTTATTGATGGAAACCATTTTTGTCTTCTATGATCACCCAGGAGATCTCAGATCTTAGCTGGGGAAGAGTATTTTGCTGGGCTAGCTTCCTGTGTAACTGTATCTCTACTTTTAAACACATTTGCTGGTAGTACAATTTTACATGCAGCTGTCTCCCAGAGCTAGCCAGCAAGCGCCTCACTAGGACAGGTTTTCCATCTTCCTCTCCCAACACCTTTTTTTCGTTTTCTTCCACACTACAGGTATATTGATCGTGTTGAGCGAGCTCGCTCAGAGAAGTAGTCAAGAAAGCAGTATATTGAAAACAAAGCCATGAATCTGACAAGAAAGGTACTGAAGGTAAGTAAGGAGATGGGATTGCATTTTTATGATGTGTTAGAAAAAGTCATCCTCGAAAAATTTGGCTCTGAAGGCCAACAATTATTCACTTTGGGGGAATGTATCATGCAAAAGATGTCTTGATTTTAGGAAATCTTACAAAGACCTGTGTTGTCCTGGGTGCTTTACTCAGGAACATTGACCAAGTTTCAATCTAAGTAAGAATGCTGACTTAATGAAGGAGCTTTCTCTGGGCCAAATTCCCTTCTTTGTAATCTCCCAAGTGTTATATTTAATTACATTTGAAATTGAAAATATACGAACATGGAATTTGGCCCACAGATTAATTTTTTGGGTTTTCAGAATTTGGGAGAATTTACTGGCTGAAGCAGATGTTTCTGAATTTTATCTCTCCACGAATTGAAATTCCTTTTCAACTGCATGATTCAAGAGTTGATAACCTAAAAGTAATCATCCAGTAAAGTCACTGCACCTTTCCTCAGTGTTTCTGATTACATATTTTTCAAGAAAGGATTGAAATTTATAACAAAGCTCTTAAATGTTGATGATCTCTTAAAAGCCCAAATCTGTTACAGAGAAGGAGAAAAATAAACTGTCAAGGACCTAAAAATATTTCTCGACTTCAACCTAAATGGAATTCTGTGCTCTCTACCAGCCCACAAATATGTGATAACTCTGGAAGATGCACATATAAATTCCCATGAATCTCTGTTTTGTCCAAAAATTGAACCCTTGTCTTGTTAACTTGGAACTAATCTCATTCATTAATACTATATTGGCTCGAGAGGGAAGCCCAATGTAAGGAGTGTACTAACAAGACTAAGTATGTTCATATGCACAGGTTAGTAACCATAAAATTCTCAGTAGGGGAAATTGTGTGTTGGTAAGGAATACAGTTCCTTTTTGAAGATACGTTGTACATGTATATTGTTTCCTTCTTTCTCTTTTGCTAGCACTGTTTAGATTGTATACATGGGCTACTTTCTGGGTGATAAATTAGAAAAGAAGAATCAGAAGACTAAATTGTCTCATTTGCCCTTATTTCTGATCTGAGAAACTAGAGGGGATTTTGGTGGTTAATATTGCTATTTTATTATCCTGTACCCTAGGGCAGAGGAATCCAAAGTACTTAAATGTCTTCTCTATAATCATTAAATTATGAGGTGATTATGGCCAATTCTTTTGAAAATATGAGAATAGAACAGCTTTTTACCCATGACTCATCTTTCGAACTGTTATAAAGCCCACCAACCACACTAGAAGCCCCTTACCGAATAAGTGTCATGCAGTCTGCCAGCTTTGACTAAATCTAATTCATTCATTCAACAAATGTTTTTAGTCATTTGTGAGGTAGCAGAAAGCATCCTCTAAGAACCAAAAATTCATATGTGAACCATAGAAGTAGTTTTCTGCCCTGATGGAGCTTCTAGTCTAGTGTAGGGTAAGGTGAGAGGGACAGTAAGAAAGTAAACCAATAAATAGAAAATGGTAATTTAGATAGTGATAAGTTCTATGAAGAAAAGTATGAAGAAAAGTAAACAGGGTAATGGGCTAGGAAGTAATGACCAGGACGTAGAGGAGATTTTAGACTGAGTTGTCAGGGTATGGTTCACATTTGAGCTTAGACATAAAAGACAAGAATCATCCAGATGTGGACTTAGGAGAAGACCATTTCAGATCGAGGAAATTGCGATGAAGGCCTTAAGGTGAAAATGGGTTACGTGTCCTTTATGTGAGGAAGTAAACCTACACCTCTAGATTTTAGGGAGTGATATTAAGTGTTATTATGGACTGAATTGTGTCCCCAGACCCCACCTTCATATGCTGAAGCGCCTACCCTCTGTGTGACTATATTTGGAGACAGGGCCTTAAGGAAGTAATTAAAGTTAAATGAGGTCATAAGGGTGGGGCCCTAATCTGCTAGAACTGGTGTCTCTATAAGAAGGGAGACACCAGAGATGTCTCTCTTGCCACATGTGCACACAGAAAAGTACATGTGAGGACACAGCGAGAAGACAGCTGCCTCTAAGGCAGAAAGAAAGACCTCGCTAGAAACCAAACCCGCCAACACCTCGTTCTTGGACTCTAGCCTCTGGAATTGTAAGACAATAGATTTCCGTTATTTAAGCCACCCAGTCTGTGGTATTTTGTTATGACAACTATAAAAGATTAATAATGGGACCTAACCTACGGACTAGTTGGAAATAAGGCTGGTGTCTAGTTTATGTAAATAAGTTGCTCTGTGGTTAGGAGGTTGCAGCTTAAGTGCAATGGAATGCCATGAGAGAGTTTTTAAAAGAAGAGTTGAAGTGGTTTGATTTAGATTTTGAAGATGTCACGCTGGCTCTTGTATGAAGTTATCACTGGGAATACGGAGAATACAAGAGAGACCTAGGAGATCCTCAGGGAAGAAATAATGGTGGCTTGGACTAGGATAGTCAGGGCGGAGGTTATGAAAGAAGGTAGAGTTCAAGATGTATTTTGAATATAAGGCCAACAGAATTAGATAGTAGACTGCATATGGTGTTTGAGGGTATGAGAGAAATCCTGAGATAGTTTTGTCTTGGTCAAAGGGGAGTAGAGTAATTTACTGAGATGGCATCTTCTTATCTGGGGAGGAATAATTGGAATGCAGTGGACAGGGACTAAAAGTTCTATTTTGATTGTAGTGGAGATATCAGTTGGGAAAGTTGTATATGCAAGTTTAGATCTCAGTAGAGCAGTCCAAGTTGGAGATTTAAATTTAAGATTTATTATAAGGTGGACTAAAGGGACTAAAATTAAGTTTCTAAGGATAGAATGTAGATAGAAAAGAGTAAAGGTTCTATGACTGAGATCTAGCTCTCTCCAATGTTTAGAGTTCTCTTAAACAGTTAAAGAAGAGTTAGCAAAATTCTGCACAATCTCTTCTAGAAAACAAGATGAAGAAACACTTTTCAAGTCATTTAATGAGGCCAGAATTACTTTGATTTTACAAATAGACAAAGACAGTACAGGGGGTGAAACTATAGACCTGTATCGCATTGAACTTAGACATAAAATTAACACACAAAATAAAAGGAACTTGAATTCAACAATATACAAAAACAATTACATATGACAGCCAAGTAGGATTTATTTCAAGGCAATGAGAGTTCAATATTTGAAAATCAGTCAGTGGTAACCTACTGTATCAACCAACAGACTAAAGAAAAAAAAAATCACATGACCATTTCAACTGATAGAGATAAATAAAACAAGATAAAATTTGATACCCATTTATGATATACATGTTAAAAACTCTTTCCAAAAACAAGAAATAGAGGGGAACATTCTCAATTTGATAAAGAACATCTATAAAAACAAAACCTCGATAGCTAGCATTATACTTAATGGTGGAAAGCTGAGTGAGTTTACCCTGAGCTCAGGAACAAGACAGGAATGTTTCCTCTCATAACCGTCACTCAACGGAGTGTTAGCAATGCTATCCAGTTCAATAAGGCATGAAAAAGAAAAAAGGTGTACAGATTGGAGAGGAAAAAACTGTTCGCATTTCCAAATGACAGTATCGGATACACAGAAAATGTCAAAGGATGTATTAAATCCCCTGGAACTGATAAATGAGTTTATCAAGATCACAGGGTACTAAGTCAACAAACAAAAATCAAGTGCACTTCTATATACTTGCAACGAATATGTGGAAACCAAAATTAAAACTACAAGGCTATTTATAATCACTCCCCCTAAAAAGGAATAATTATGTATGAATCTAACAATATATTTATAGGACCTGCATGCTGAAAATTATAAAACACTGATGAAAAAATATCAAAGAACATCTAAATCAATGGAAAGACAACCATGTCATGCATAGGAAGACTCAACGTAGTAAAAATGTCAATTTTCCCCGATTTGATCTGTAGGGTTAATGCAGTTTATATAAAAGTTCCAGAAATATTTTATATATAGAGAGAAGCTAATTCTAAAATTTATATGGCAAAGTACAGGCCCAAGAATAGCTAAAACAAATTTGAAAAAGAATAAAGTGAGAGGAATCATTCTACCTAAAGACTTACTATGCTGTTACAATAACAGAGTACGGCATAGATGGAGGCAGAGACACAAATCAGTGGAACAGCAGAGAGAGCCAGAACTAAACAGATATGCCCAACTGATCTTTCAAAATGTTACAAGAGCAGTTCAAAGGAAAGACTGGCTTTTCAGCAAATAATGCTAAAGCAATTGGTCATCCAAAGGCAAATAAATGAATCTCAATCTATATACAATACTTTCTACAACAATTACTTCAAAGTGGATTGTGAATTTAAATGTAAAACTACAAAACTTTGAGAATAAAACATAGGATAGTATTTTCAGGATCTAGGCCAAACTGAAGGATTCTTAGACATGACACCAAAAGCATGACCTATAAAAGAAAATGACTATTATACTGGACTTCATAAAAATTAAAAGCTTTTGTTTTGTGAAAGACTGTGTTAAGAGAAGGGAGAATTCATCTAAATACTGGAAGAAAATACTTTCGAATTGCAGTACCTAACTTAGGACTTGTACTTAACACATAATGAACTCTCAAACCCCAACATTAAAGAAAGAGAAAAAATAAGCAATTCAATTACAAAATGTTCAGATGAAATGAACAGAAAGTTTACCAAAAAAGAAATATAGATGGCAAACAAACACATGAAGAGATGTTTGTCATTATTAGCTACTAGGGAAGTACAAATTAAATAACAATGAGATCGCTACACCTGTAGAACAGCTTTTTTAAAATACCAGTAATGAAATAGTTAATGGCTAAAGCTGAGCAACAAAATAAGTAACATAGTGTTGGATTATAGCCCAAAGCATAAAATAAAAATACATGAATTCATGCTGATATAAATAACTGATGGAAAAAATAGATAAATAGAGGAGAAGAGAGAAACTTTTCTTAACAAAATAGTTCCAAATATCAGATGTAGATACTCCCCCCTCTCCAGGAGGTGGATTTTATAGACTGACTTCCAAAGAGTAGAGTATGGAATGGGAAATATATTAGCTTTACACTTTCTTGGCTAGATGATCAAGGTGCTAACATCATGTGATGCCATGTAGATCTCATGGACCCACTGATACTGTGTGATGATAAGGGCACTTTTTTTTTTTTAATCTCTGGCATTCTTTTAGAAACCAGGTCTAATTATGAGAAAAAAATATCAGACAAACTCAAACTCCAGAACAAACTACAAAATGCTTGACCGTTACTACTCAGAACTGTGCAGGGCATGACAAACAAGGAGAGACTGAGAAACTCACGGACCAGAGGAGACTACAGGGATATGACAGCTAAATGCAGTGCAGTGTCCTAGACGAGAACAGAACAAAAACATTAATAGAAAAAAAACCTGCTGAAATCTGAATAAACCTGGAGTTTAGTTACTAGCACTGTTCCTGTGTTGGTTTTATAGTTTTGACAAATGTACCACAGTAACGTAAGACAACAACTTTAGGGGAAACCAGAACTGAGTGAGGGGTGTATGGGAACTCTGTCCACGGTCTTTATAATTCTTCCAAAGGCTTAAGATTATTCCATAATAAAAAGTATATTTTACAAAGATTATTTTATGACTTAAGCAAAAAAATATGAAGTTCTCAAGCAAAACAAAAACTAATGTGTAAGAACAAAATTTAAAACTTAATTGAAAGATAATGAAGATCTAAATGAATTGGAAAGGTATAACAAGTTCACTGACAGCAAAACTATCCTTGTATTGCCAATGTGTTGATCTTTGAGTAATAAAATTTATAAAAGAAGGCTAGAGAATTTTAATGTAAATGATTAATTGTAAAATACTTTTAATAAAAGATTTAATGTAGTCACCATAATTATTAACTAAATGCCATTATTTCATTATTTCTTCTTTTCATGGACAAACATACACTGAGTGCTCTGTGTACCAGGTGCTCTGTAGAAAACACTCTTTCAAGAATGAGCGGAGTTGTGTGTCACCTTCTCCTCCACCCTGGTAGCGGTCATCAGATTATTTTGAAGTTAAATGTCGTGAGATCAATAAAGAGAAACCTAAGTTACAAAGCAAATTTATCTTCAGAATAAACTGGTACTTTTTGAGTTCTTTACATCTCCTTGGTCTAGGATGATAGAACTCCCATGTGTTTAGCATGGAGCTAATCACATAAGAATGAGGACAAACAGAAGGGAATAATGGAGCAACTGAAAAAAACAATCAGAGGAAAACATCAGGTTTTCAGTCCTGAAGGAATAGCACTTTTAAGTGACCCCCTGTGTCCCACGTGATGGGGTAAAGCCTTTGATACTATTCATTCAGCACTTCCAGGAGCCTCAAGAAGCCATGAGTACTATGACTATGTTACAGATTGGGAAATGGACTTAAAGAGGTTAATTAATGTACTAAAACCTATGCAGCTAGTAAATGGTGGAGTCAGCATTAGAATCCAAGTCCACACTGTCGGTCCCTCCTTTGTTTTCCTGAACTGATACTGTGATGAGATGCTTCTCTATTGGACAACAAACAATGGCTAAGTATTTCAAATATTTTGGCACCCAGTGAGACTGTTTGGTTAGGTAAGGGTGAAAATGGAATCACTCTCGTCTTTCTCTTGATAATAGATCCTTAAGTACTACAAACTCTAAATATGAAATACCTTGGAATTCAGCAGAACTGTTTTTTTGTTTTGTTTTGTTTTGTTTTTTAGTTAAGAAAAAAAAGATCGAATTTCAAGCCAAGTGATTTCTGGATAGAGCCATGCATATAAGGCAGCACTAGTGCACGGGAGGCCCCGCCATATTGGGACAGGTCCTAATTGGCAGAAAGAAAGGGAAAGATTCATAATGAATATAATAGCAGGAAGAAGTGGAAAAAAAATGACTCCTTTCTCTTCTCCTTCTAATCAAGGACCCTGATAAAAGACACACAGACACGTAGCACGAGCATTCCAAGGCTGAATCGCACTGACTTCCAAACCTGTGTCATTTAAAATGTAGGTTCAGAGAAATAAGCAACCAACAATCAAACAAAACTCTTTCATCTTGGGCCAAATTCTGAGCTGAACTAAAACAGGGTATTTTCTAGAAGCTTATTAAATGTTTGGCAAACATTAAATGATCCTTTATTTGTTATAAAATGATCCTTCAGCTTCCACAGCCTCAACGATCCTAATGGGTTCAAGTAAAGAGATAAACGTGGGGAAATTGTTAATAACCACTATTCAGATTGACAGACGTGAAACCCCAGAGCGGGACCACTTTAATCGTTGACAGTATTGCAGGCGCCTCACTCTGATGGCTCGTTGCGCTGATGCCTCTGATCTCGCTCCTGTAGAAAATGCTCTGCTCCATTTCCAAAGAGGTTGCCATGTGCCACATTCTCTGGCCTTTGGATCAGACCAGCAGCAGACCTCACAGGTAGAATTCTACCCTCAGCCATGCACAGAGAGGTAAATCGTGAGCCCTTCGCGTCACTTCCAAATGTTTCTTTCAACAGAGAACAGTTAAAAAACAAATTCTTTGAGCTAATATTGGTTACTAATAAGGTTTAG
>CM053506.1:101596155-101624353 GCA_028627145.1 Eidolon dupreanum
GTAGGTCACCCTGTAAAGAAGTAAACAAGCCAATAGACAGAAGAATACAGTTGGCCTCGCTGGTCATCCCTTCTCCCATCTGCCCAGGCGGCCCGTCCCAGGTAATGCTGCCACCAAAACAAGACCGTTGGCCTCCAGCTCCATTTTGTGCTTGCTCAGAGCCGTGTTAGTGGATCTGCCCACATCTGGAAACACTATTTCCTTGTGCTGACACTAATAAACTAGCCTTTCTAACACCTTTCCTGCAAGAATTTCAAGGACCTCCAAGTCTAGGATGAAACTTGGTTTTCCAAGGTTTATGTATTTCACCCATTAATGGAATTTCCTGGTTTGGGGGAATTTTGACCAGATTTAGATGTTTTGATCTTCATTTTTCTAAATACTGTTTTAAAGTAGCATAAGTGAGATCCATGAGTGTCTCACTACTTTACTTTGCTGTAAAGAATTCACAAAAAGATGAAAGTTTCATAATAAAATCCAAATTACTTTAGTGTAGATTTCTTAGCTAATTAGCAGTTTCTCTCATCCTAAAGGAGACCACTTGAGGTCCTTAAAACTGTTGGATCCTTTAACTCTGTGACTTAAAAAAAAATTGAGCACAGAATGATTTCATACTTTAAAGAAGATGAAAAAATGTTTGTAAAATTAACTCAAGGTTTTTTAGACATCGATTTGAGTTTTCCTCATCTCTGACCTCATATAAATATTTTCATCTGCTAAATGTACAGGGATCTAAAACATACAGATTAAAATAAATATTCACTATTCAACAGTAAAGGAAAGGGTTTGGCAAAATGGGGTGACTGTGAATAGACGAGATTGGTAGAGACTACCAAGGACCTCCAGCTCCGAAGCATGTGTTAGGCACTGTGACCCAGACATGTCTGAATGCTGGCTTTATCAGGGCAGATATTATAATTGAATCACCAAAATTTCTCGTTTGCCTTCTTCTATAGAAATAAAACCCCCATACATAAGCCAATTTTTATCTAGGCTCACGCACATCTAGAAAAACACTACCTTTCTGAAATTTTCTCAGAATAAATATGTTCTAGTAAAGAAGCCTCAACCAGTGGGACATAAGCGAAAACAGTGGTGTCATATTCTGAAATGAGGGCCCGTGGCCTTCCTTCTTCCTTTTCACTTCCTTCTGGAGCTGGAGTGATCATCCTGGGCCCTGGTATGGAGAATGAGAGCATAGCATGATTGCAGGATCTTGAGTCCATAATGATTGTTCAAGCCAACATTACATTTTCTGTTATTCCTGGTCAAGCCTAATTTAATTCCACCAACTACTTTGAATTAATAATATCTTAAAAGTTTGCTGTACGGATTGATGAGATAATGTATGTAGATCATCTAGCACAATGGCTTATCTATAGAAGGTAAAATACATGTTAATTCCTTTCCCCTTTCCTTGGTAACTGAAGTTTTAAGGACCATTTTCCATGAAAATATCGCAGTGAATTTGATCTTCAGAGTGAATGAGAAAGAAACATTTTTGACTGTGAAGTAGAAATGCCTCTAGAAGAACAATGAAAGAATTTCTGTTTCTTATTAATTATTATTAACTTATTCAACATGTTGTATGTAAGTACTATCTACATCCCAGGCACTGTACTTGAGATTGTCAGTGTCAGTCCGAGGTAAGCCCAAACTCTGTCGGAAAAGAGAGGCAGAGGAGCAGCCATTAAGATCAAGTGCAATGAGCACCATAGTTAGGAATGTTTACAAAAATACTGTGGGGGTAGAGAAGAAACTGGCTCGGTTCGTCTTAAGATCGAAAGCTAGGAAGATTTCTTAAAGGAACATTTTAACAAGGAACTAAAAGATGAGTTGATATTTAATAGATAGTGGAGGAAAGGAAAAGTGTTTTAAGTAAAGGGAGCAACATGTCAGGGCATGAAATGCACAGTGTAGTCAGTGGATAATGGAGTACTTTTACAAGGCTGGAATATTGGCATAAAGTGTCAAGGACTGAATAGTAGGTTAGCATCAGATTGTGACAAAAGAAAGGTCTAATGGCTGTGTGTAGGGAGTATATAATATGTATACAGCATGTGTGTGCATGTGTGTGTATAAAACATGGCCCCAAAAGACCATTTAGGGCACATTTTCAAGTTGTCATAAAAAACTAATGCCATTTCAGCAGAAACAGGAGAGGTGAAAATATTCAATAAAACATTGGTGGTGGAATCAACATCATTTAATGTCTTTTTGGATGTGGTTTTAAAGGGAAAAAATAAGTCTAGCTTTCTCTTGGACTTCTAGGTTAACTCACTAACACAGTCCATTAAGCAAAACAGAGAAGAAGCAGATATAAGGAGATTTTTTAGCTCAGCTAGGATATGGTGCATCTCATTTGTTCACGTGACACCCAGGTGCACATATTCAGTTGGCAGTTGCATAAATGAATTTGGAGCTCAGAGCTCATAATTGGAGTGCTTTACGGGATGGGATAGTCATCTACATATGGGGAAAGAGTGAGACCTAATGGGAACTGTGAACTTTCAGAAAAAGTACTTTTGAAACAAGACCAAAGGTCTAAAGATAGAAGCCTGGGGAATGCATCATTTAAGGGGGAAGTCAGACATGCCAGGAGTTGGTTCTGAAATTGAGGAAGACAACAAGAAATTATTTGAAGTTAAATTATGAAATGGAATGCTTCAAATATTTAGAATAGTACAGAAAATTGCATCACACACCTCCGCACTTGCCACTGAGAGTTAACAACTGTTACAGAGGTTTGTAACATTTAGGCCTATAATCTATTTTGAGATTCATTTATTATTTATTATTTATTTATTTGTTTGTTTGTTTTTTGCATATGATGTGAGAGAAGGCTTGGGGTTCTCTCTTTTTCTCCAACCCCCACTCTGATAGCTGGTTGTTCCCCCAACAATTTGTGAGAAAGAATCTTTTCCTCTAACGCATCTCCTTGGCTCTTTTATAGAATATCAATTGACTATATATATGGATGTATTTCTGGACTTCGTTTTGATGATGTATTTGTCCTTATGACAATACCACATTGTCTGAATTATTGTAGCTTTATAATCAGACTTAAAATAAGGTACTTTGAATATTCAAACTTATTTTCTTTTTTTGTTTTTTTTTTTCTTGCTATTTTAGATTCTTCTCATGCTCATATAAATTTTAGAATCAATTTTTCGTATACTCGTAAAAATACTAAAATTTACATTGGGATAGCATTGAAATCTATTAATCAATGGGGTGGAAAATTTACATTTACCAATCTTGAAAGTTCTCAGACATGAGCATGGAATAATTTTCTATTGAGAATTGATAAGTAAAATGACCTGAGCATGGAGATTTCTTTATAGGAATATTTTTGGTTATAAACTCAATTTTTAATAGATATATATTTAGCTAGAGTTTTATTAATTTTATTACATTTTTCAACAAAACCAACTTTTGGCTTTGTCAATTTTCTTTCTTTTTTTTCTATTTCCATTATTTCCATTCTCATATTATTTTCTTCTACTTTGTGTTATACTGTTCTTGTTTTTCGAGCTGCTTAAGCTAGAAGCTAGATCAATGATTACAGCATTTTAATGTTTAGACACTGTTTTAAAAATTTTAAAGTAGACATTTTCCTCTGAGTGCTGCATCACTTAATCTTTGGTATATTGCATTTTCTTTACTATTCAGTTCAAGATATTTTCTAATTTTTCATTCTATTTTTTAAAAATTTGATCCACAATCTATGTAGAAAGATATTGATTAAATACCAAATATTTCGATGACTTTTAGATATCTACATATTTTATTGTTATTGTTATCACTTTTATTTTGGTTTAATTGTGGTCACAAAACATGCAACATATAATTTCAAACCTTTGAAAGTTATTAAAATTTGTTTTATGATCTCATATGTGATGTTTGGTCCATGTGGTCCAACATATAGTTTATCTTGGTAAACATTTCATGTGTACTTGAAAACACTATATTGTCCAGTTGAATGCAAAGGGAAACCATGAAGGATAATGATGGAATATCATGAACAGCTTTATGCCAATAAATTTGACAACTTAGATGAAATGAACAAATTCCTTGAATGACACAAACTACCAAAACTAACAGAAGATGTAGTAGAAAAATCTGGGTAAAAATAAAGTATTTTTATTTTTCTAGATATAGCATTTTCTTAAATGAAATATAAATGTTTTCTCTTGGCCTTTGGCTTGCACTTTTACTTTCTTATTGGTGTTGCTTTAATGTTGATGAAGTCCCATTTGTCAATTAGTTTTTTCTTTCATGGGTAGTGTTTTTCATCCTGTCTTGTCTACTCTCAGTTAGAGAAGATATTCTCCTCTGTCTTCTTCTAGAGCTATTTTAGATTTGGCCTTTGCATACATGCCTATACTTTATCTTGAATTAAGTTTTGCATAAAATGCCCTGAGTCCCAGCTGCTCTGTACCTCACTTCGTGGGGAATGCCCTTGGGGAAGATGCTGTCTGTGGTTCCCGTCTTTCAGAGATCTAGTGCTTGTGAATTTCTCCTCTTTTCTGCTACACTGTAGGACCTTCAAAGTGGCTTTTATATTTTTCTCAACTTGTAATTTTCATCTGCAAGCATATTAGTCCATATCGCTACTAAGCTCTGAACTACCTGAATCTCTTTTTAAACCACAGGTCAGACTGTGCTTTTGAAAAGGGAGGATTCATCACTTTCAGCAGTTGTGCAAAATTTTCAGCTACTGTTTCTTGAAATATTTCTTTTATTCTCTATTCTGTTTTCTGCTTTTGTAATTCCTATTAGACATTTTATACTTTCTTATTCTATTCTTTTTTTTAATCTCTCTCTCGATATACTCTCTATCAACCTTTCTCTTTGTGCTACATTCTGGATAATTCCCTCAGATCTATCTTCCAGATTCCTAATTCTGACTTCAATAGCAGCTTAATTTTATCCAATGATCTTTTTTCTTTCTTCGATTATGTGTTTTAGTTTTGATCTTCCCCCTCCCTTCTTAAATCTGCCTTGTTTTTTCTCATGTTTTTATTTTTCACTTTATATCCTTAATTATTTGACAGACACCTATGTTATGGTCCTTTTACATTATTCTGTTGTTCACTTTATATCCTTAATTATTTGACAGATACCTATGTTATGGTCCTTTTACATCATTCTATTGTTTCACGTCTTGAATACTAGTCCTCCTGTTTGCTGACCCAACCTCATGAGTTTTTTCTTGGTGCACTGTACCATTAGTGATTGGGCATCTTCAGCAGAGGCTGTTTCTCCCCCGCCCCCGGCCTCAGATTTTCAGTTTGCTCAGCAGTTTGTTTCCAGGGTTTCAGGTGCTAGTGATCTGCCTTTACAGGGCTTTCTGATCTTGGGGATGCAAGGACCATGTGGGAAGCATAAAATTTGCTCCAGACCCATATGTTGTGTTCTCTTGAGACATTTGATTTCCAGCGGGAGACTTTATTTTCTCCTCCCATGAAGAGATGCACATTCTCACTGCCATATACACAGGCTGGTGAACAGGCTTATCTAGCCCACGCTCTGTGAAAGATCAAAACTGGACCAGCCCCAGCCTGATAAAAGGATCTCAATTCTAAATCTCAGTCTAATGCTACCTCTCCCGTTCTCATCATAATGAATTAAAATACCAGCGCCTAGCCTCTGTGTTCTAACTCTGTTCTGTTAGTCTCTGGGATTCCTGGGACACCCAGTTAGAAGCTCATGTCTCTAGCTTCAGTTGCCTCTTTATGTCTGTAACTTGGGAATTTCCTTTTCTTTTATTTGGATTCAGCTGTATCATTCATCAGTCCTTCCAGCGTCATGAAAAGAGAGCCCCTGATCGCCACGAGAACTTAAAGTTCTGATCAGATTTTATTATTCTTAAAGGCATGTCGAGGGTGTGTTTCATTTGTATGTGTATGTCCCTTGGTGTACTTAGCACAGTGTTGTAAAACTCCATTAGTGCCTAATAAAAATAGAATAAATTTAAAAGTGAATTAAAGGAGGCAACTTTAAAAGGAAGTTAAAAGAGAGAAGGCTTTAATGTTGTACATGGATCCTCTTTCGCCCCATCTCAAGTGGGAAGAAGAATTGGGTGGGGGTCAGGAGATGGTGGGAGGTGTTCCCTTCCTTGCAAATGTGTCAACCATCACCACGGTCCTGCTTCATGTAAAAAAGAAAAAAGTACCATGCTGCTTGCTGTCCACAGAAATTCTGCCAACATCCTGGTGGTTGCTGGTTTGTAATTTTATGGGTTTCCAGAGGATCAAACACTGTATTATTATGTTTGGCTACTAACTCGGGTCAGCAGTTCACAGGAGAAAGGGGAGTGGAGTGGGGGAGCAGGGACCACGGGAGCATGCGGGAGCCGTGGGCTTCCGGCTGCACTTTACTCTGCTGCGTGTGAAGCAGTCTCTACTGAGCCGCAGTCAATCTCCTTCTTAACAGAACATAATTAATATATCTTTAAGGCTCTTTTATTTAAGAGTCGAAGACACGGCAATTATGTAATTTTGACTGAAGAATAAATTAATAGATGGTTTGCTCTATGTGTATCCTTTTACAGAGATTTGAAATGGAAGATTTTTGTATCAACAATGACAAAAACAGATTATTGAACAGACTCCAAATCCCAAATATCTCCCTTCAAAATATATTTATTTATCTAAGTATAGTTCGTTAGGAATATTGATATTAAATATTACAAGTATAAATATCGACATTTAAAAGTAACAATAATTATGTTCAACATATATAAACTATTTTAGGATCTTAAGCAATGTTTTTATTTTCTCAGAACTTGAAATTATTAACCTAAGAAACTCTGAACCTGGACTATGTCATTATTGAAATCTGCATCCCTGATACTTTCTTTAATCTTAGACTAGAATGGGCATATGGATAACACTTGTAACAAGTTTAAGGTCCTCTTACAGGTCCAGGAACAAATCACGTTTGACTTTTTTGCCATCATTTCTTTGCCTTGGACCCAGAAGTGGCTAGGAGTGGTGGGGAGGGTGGATAAAACAGGGGGATTATTATTTTAAAAATTTGTTTAACATAAGACAAACTAATTATTCCTGTACCAGCTGCTTCTCTTTCATGCTCCATTCTCAAGATAATTGTTTAGTGGTGTCAAGTTTATAATTAGCTGGCTGCCTAGTAGGTCTGAGAGAAACAGGAGAGAGCTTTGCACTCACATTAGAAAAGCATCTGACACAGTACAGCTGTTTATTATTATTTAAGATAAAAGTTTTTATAAACCAATACATTTTATTTATCAGTTCATTCATTTTATCCACTATTCCATCATTCTCTCATCAGGGAAGTATTTATTTTGAGTTCTAGGCCCTAGGAATGCAACAATGAAGAAGTGAAACAAGATCTTCTGAGGAGCAAACGTTCTGGCATGAGGTACCATAAACAAAAAGCCGAATAATATAAGTGCTGTGAATAAAAGAGAGGAAAGAAGCGGAGAGTGACTGGCTCGTACCGGAAAAGCTGTGTGGGAAACGGGGGTCAAGGCAGCTGTTCTCAGAAGGTTAACGTTTGTGCAGATACCAAGGGAACACCAAGGGAGCCCTTTGTGAAGACTGAGAAAAGGTGTTAACAGCCAGTCAACAGGACCGGGCTCCCCTCTAACAGTTTTGGGGTTCCAGGGTAACAGTACCAATGGCAGTACATATGCCCCCTATCAAAATATACAAAAATTATAAATCAAGCTAACTAACCATTACTACAATATTCCCTGCCCTCCCGTCTTGAGAAAGAAACCTTCCTAACAACCTGGAAGGCGTCTTGGAGCTTAGAATTCTCAGACTCCTTGGTGTTCTCTACTGGCACATGGCAGCGGGGGAGGGCCAGCCCCACCCCTTCGGCCGGCTTCCCCTTCCCTCCTAGCCCTGGTGGCCCCTAACGACGTGAGTAACCCCCTGTGCGCATGTGCAGATACCCCAGTCCCTACATCCAAGCTCTGGCCACACCAACCTCTTGGGCCTAGACAGTAAAGTCAACCAATCTGACTTTACTAAGTCTTCCCTACCTTTTTTAGGGAAAGAGTCCAGTGATTTGGAATGGAAAGCCCTCAAGCTGTATTGGTCCGCGATTGAGATATCTGGGGAAAATCAGAAAGGTCAGTAGGCCTGGAATGGAGCGAGCAAGGAGGCGAGGGATAGGAGATGAAGTACAGAGAAAAGCAGGAGCCAGACACAGGGACTTTTAGGTCGTGCTGAGCAATACGTTTCTCCCCAGTGTAGTGGAAAGTTATGAATTTGAGCATAATCTGCTATACCTCACAGATATCTTATATTGGCACTTTTAGCTGCTACAAAAATGGCATTTCAAGAGGCCCATCTGGTTTGTCGATTCCAGGGAAGTTTGTAGACAAGTGTAAGATGTCGTTTCTGTCTTCTCGCCCTCCATAAAAAAATAATCCTGCCGTAACAACACATACGTGGAGAAAGCGAGGCCAGCTCCGTTTTATAAGTAAGGAAATGGAAACTTTTCTGTGGGGCAGCGGAATGAAACAGGGTTAGGGGCGTGGAGGCTGATTTAAGGCCTGGGTATCTCACGCGTTGGCGTGGGGCTTTGGTATGCTAACACCTCCACCCTCAGTTTCATTTAATCAGACATCCAGTAAGTGGTGATAATAAAGAATATTTGGCACATAACGTTACTGAGGAAATTTAAATGAGGTAATGCATGTGATGCATTTAACAGAATGCCAGGCACATAATACATGGCCAGTAAACATTTGTTTGTTGTAATTACAATGACGACAACAACAGTTTCCACTATTACTGTTTTTCATGGCTACATTAAGCAATTGAGAGAACTTAGATTTTCTGATTAAGAGACTAGTGCCCTGGCAGTCTTAAAATATAGTTATTTTAGGAAAAAAACAAACAAGAAATCCAACAGCACCACTATTTGCAGACACCTCCCATCATAATATGGCGAGGGCGAAGTCAGGACATTCACGTCTCGTAATTTCCTCTCCTGTGCAGTCACACTCACTGTGGAGCTGGCTCGCAGTCAGCGGCTGGAGGAAGCTCGCGAGTGTTCACACAAATGGAGTGTGACAGTTTTGAAAAAATAAAGCAGCGAGCTACGAAAACTAATGACAGTTTGGCTGTTGGCTCTAGGATTAGAGGTTCCAAATCTCCTTCTCCTTTCCTTCCTCCATTTTTCTCTGTTTCTCTGTCTCTGTCAGTCTGTCTGTCTGCCTATTTGCCTCTCTCTGCCTCTGTCTCTCTCTCTCATACATACACACACAGAAGCACGGACACACGCAGGCATTAGACACGCATGTGCGATTGTGCCTGTACTGACTTCTTCTCTCTCAGACCCCCTCCGGGGCCCTGCACCTTCTGTCGGTGATCCACTCGTGATCAGTCATGAGCTGTGTGTTCAAGGCAGGTTGGGCGGGTCAGGGTATGACCACAAGTCTTGTTCTTCAGAATAAAATATCTCGCTCTCAGACATTGTGCCCAGACTTCGTGCTGCGTCTGGCAAACTAGCTGGTGTGTGAGGCGAGAGCTTAGAGCTCAGGCAGGCCAGGATCACATGTTGGCATTCTACACGTTTTAATCTCTCTGAACCTCAGTTTTCTGTAAGAAAGACCCCCATATATGACTACCTTTGTTATTGTTAATAATAATAATAATAATTATTATTATTATTACTTAAAATTAGGGCTGAGAGCCTGAGAAATCCATAATAATAATCTGTCTCTACCACTCAGGAGGAAAATTTTGGCCAGAATCTTAAAGAGCACGTTGTTCAGGTTCTGCACAAGGACAAGCCCCAGGTCGGGGCTGCGAACTAGGACCGGGAGGGCCAAGCGAGGATGGCGAGAGAGCCTGTGAATAGGGTGTTGTCAAGTCGGGCCCCGGGAGTCCAGTAGCTCCATCGCCTCTCCCCCAGGGGTCCACCGAGGAACCGGGTTCAGTGAGATGGAGAACTGCTCATCTGAGAGCACAGGAGGCCGTTTATTCACCAGCTTTTATTCTCCAGAGTCCAAGTGCGGACCCACAGGGCTTCCAGGATGCGCATGCACCCAGAGGGTTCTGTGATCACCCCACATTGGGGTCAGAGGCCCCAGGAGAGAGTGAGGGAGCCTCGCGGCAGCTGAAACAAGGGGTTGTCAGGCTGCTCTGCTGGCAGCTGCCGCCCGTGGTAACGGAAAAGCTAGACCCAGAGCTCACGAGCCCCCCAGGGTCTTCCCGCAGGCATTTTCCCGAGCCCTCAATCTTTACCTCTAGTGGAATTCAAGAGAATGCGAAGGTGCTTGTAAGTTCGGATAGTCTTAGTTTCCTTGCGGTGTGGGAAGGGGAGGCGAACACATTCCTTTTTCTCTTCTATTGAATGCAGAGCTTTTCAGCCTTGGCACTATTCACATTTTGGCCAGATAGGAATTCTTTGTTTGGGGCCGGTTGAGTTGCCTTGGGCACTGTAGGGTGTTTAGCTGTATCTCTGGCCTGTGTCCACTAGATTCCAGTAGCGGTCCTCCCCCTCACCCCCAAGTTGTGACAACAGAAAATGTCTCCAGACATTACTGAATATGGCCAGGGGGTGGGCAGTGGTCCCCAGTGGAAAACCACCGATCTAATAGAATTGAGGTATTTCTCCTGCCCCCTCTTCCTCTCCACCTTCCACCCTCCAGACACTGACCCCCCTTGACCGTTCTCCCGGCCCAGGCACACAAGCAGCTCACACCTATGATTTACACCAGCATCCTAGGGACTTGTGGCAACCGAGATTTTTCTCTACAGCTCTGTTTACTAGACGGGCTATTAAAAGCAACTTGATAGGGCCAACACAACTGGATGTAATTAAGAGCAGTTAAATAAAAGAATCTTCTGAAAAAAAGTATAAAGGGAGTACTCAAATAGTTCGCTGCAATGAGGTATGTTTAAAAATATTTTTCATGTGTTTTTTTTCCATGTTAAAATGCTCCTCATTTAAAAAAGAACCGTTTAAAGAGTCGTTGAGAATGCTTCCTTTGGTGAGCGAGCGCACGTTAGACCAGCAAGTTGCCGAAGATCATATACGCCCGTCCAGGAATTTCTTTTTCCCTTTCAAACGTTATATCTTTTTAAAGATAAACTTTTAATTTTAGATTTACAGAGAAAATGCGATGGGGGTACAGATGGCTCCCCTGTGCCATATACCCCATCACCCCGGTCATTAACATCTTCCATTAGTGTGATACGCTTGTCACAATTAATGAAATGATATCGATACTTTATTATTAACTAAAGTCTATACTTTATTCAATTGTCTTTAGTTTTTCCCTGCCTCCTCTGCTCCACATTCCCTGGCTTGGACTTTTTTAGTTAACTTTTCATTCTGGATGTGTGCAAAAAATAACAGTAATAATAACCATCACTGGTTTTTTACCATGTGTCCTATGCAAGCGCTTTTTGTGCATTGCCAAAAATAATCTTCATGACAGCCCTAGAGTGTAGGTACAGTGACCCCGCTCACAGACGATGCTGAAGCACAGCACATTTAAGTAATTTTTTCATTGTCTCGTAGCTACACCTGGAACCTCACTCTGTCTGACACTTAATAAGGTCTTCTGCTGGCACCTTATTTTTCCAGTGTTCACCTTTCTGGCACCACCTTCCTTGCTGAAGCCCATGTCACTCCATTGCACAACAGCCTATAGACTACTTAGCAGTAAGGATCCCATTTTATTCATATCCACATCCACGAAGCACTTCATCCATTGCTTTATGTGTTGAAGGCATTCACTGAAGGATTCTTGAATTTCTTAAATGAAAAGAATATGTATATCCAAAATTATTCTGGCCTCCAAGTTTGAACCCGGCAGCTCTGAGAGTGAATTGGAAGAATGCTCACGGTTGAGGAGTTAAAAATACCTTCTCATTAAAATAATGATTTGAAATACCAGGGAACTCTGGGAAGAGAAATGCTTCAGGTTGTCTGGCGTACGCGGCTCTGGGCTAATTGTAGGAAACAGTGCCCTGTCCAGGGCACTTCCCCTGCCGGCACTGGAAAATGACAAGGTGTGGTGGAATGCACTCTGCTCTGGCATTCGGGAGACCAGGGGTCCAGCTCAGAGCCTGCCAGGCACCAACACTGTGACCTCCGGTAAGTTCCTGAGTCTCTCTGGACTCCAATTTCCTCACCTGTAAAGTGCTGATGAGGGGTCTTGGGTAAGCTCTAAGGACTCCTCCAGTCTAACATGCTGTGATTCGAGGTGCAATTATGTGAGTCCTGGAAGCAATGCTCATCCACACAGCCTTTTTGGAAAAAAGGGAAGGAAAAAGGAAAAGAAAAACACTTTCATAAAAGTATTTATAGCGCAGCCAGTGACTATGAATCATGGCATAATTAATTTTCTTTTATAAAGTTGCCTTGTTCCCTAACTTAGTGTAACAAATCCCAAACCTAGCTCAACAGAAGCTCCATCGACAGATATGGCATTTGCCTTTTCTCTTTGCACTGAATAACTTCAAAGCATCCCATCTCTGAGTTTCTGCCAGTTCTAAATCTCTGTAACTGCGTGATTCTAGTCTTCCGTGACCGAGCGACAGACCTGGATGCCAGAGGGTGAAAGATAAATGTGATCTATCTTTCGCAAACCTGTACAAAGTTTTGCATTCATTTCATCCCATCAGATTTGTCAATCAAGTTTTCATGTTACGTACTTTACAATTTAATTGCGATTTGCCTGGAAAAATCAGCCAGGGGCTGGTTTGAACTTGCTGAGCATCGATCCTGTAGTTACTACAGAAAGCGATTACCTTCCTCTGCCGAGGTCACTGACCACTGAGTTCTGAAACATGGCTCTTTCCAGCACAGCTGTCTGAGAACTTGTGTCTTCTTAATAACACCTTCCAGAGAACATGTGCTCAGAAAATATTTTTCTCTAGTCTCAGACCTCATTCTAGAATTCTTAAAATGGCACTTAAGGGACTACCTGTAAGTATTCATGCCAGCAAGCTGGATATTATCCTGGTTATGTTTTGCAAATTTCATCTTTATTTACTCCAGTACTTACAATATTGAGTTGAGGAAGCTCTCTTTCAGTTTGTCCCCTGAATTAGAGAGTTGTGGGATTAGTAGGAAGCTAACGGCAGCTGATTTTGTGTTGAGAAGTTCTGCAGGGTGGCCAGCATGGGAAAATGGTGTCTGCGCAGTATGAATGCAGGAGCTTCAGTCTTCCTGTTTCCTCTCACCTCATGTCACACTTGAATTTTGATAGGAGCCGTGTGAATAAAAGGTCATGCAACCACAGTTTAGATTTGCTCGTTGACCTTGAGCAAGGTGGTTTACTTACCTGCTATTGGTTTCCATTCATGAAGAATAAAGCACGTGGGCTGGATGACTTCTGAGGCTTTTAAAAAAAATTATTGTTCAAAGTAAAGATTCAGAGAACAATCCGGATCAGTCTGAGCTGGTTCGTGTCCTAAAACAATAGCGATTTAGGGGTCATTTTAAAGTTCTTTTTTTAAATCTGAATTTTGAATGATAAGCCTTTTGAGTATTCCTTCATGGTGATACTATACAAAACGTATGGCTACAAGGGTGGAAAATTTATCTGATAGAAACTATATCATCCTTTGATCACCTGAGATAGTGATAGAACTTCATATGTTGTGCCAAAAGCCTAAACCTTTTGGAATCACTCAGAAAATAAACAGTCTGCCATAAATGTTCCCAAGAAAGATAGCATTGAGCCAGACAAGAAGTGTAATTCTTGGCAGTAATGTGCAGCTTTCTGAAAGCAGGGTCCTTAGCATCCACTTGACCCCAAACTGAACAGATTTAAAGACACTCAGGAATTTCCAGCCTGGTCTTCCTGTTTCACTGCCTTTGGCCAATGGTCAGCCCTTAACTTGCCCTTTTTAGAGTTGCATCTTTCAATTATATTTTCCATCTATAAGCAAGTAAAGGAATACTTACAGAAAACGATAGATGTACTCTTTCTTGTTTTAATGATATTCTGTTTTGTGTGAGGAAATATCACCTTTTTCACTTTGCATCTTATAAAGTACATTGGATCAATTTATAAAGAAACTTCAGGACTCCATATTAGACAGCAATTTAAGACTTGGGATCTTCCGAGTTATCGAGTTGTTTTACGCCCTCAGGAGGGTACGTCTTCAAGTACGGCAAATCCGATTCCATAACGCAGCTCAAAGTACACAATTTTAGAACATTGGAGAAAGGGGTGAGGGATACACAAATATTGCCCAAATAATTAATTACAAAGGAGATGTTGGCTCTTCCAACTCTACTGTCCCATGCCGCAGCGCCTGTCACAGTGTTGGGGACGAGGGCGGGCAGGACTCAGGGTGGTCCAGGCAGCTTTACCTTCTGAGCTGAGAATCTGATTCTTCTCCAGGCTGCTAAACATCAGCGGGCAGTCACCCTGAGTTCTCGCAGTGCAAGTTCTCTCATAATATTCTCAGCCCAGGGAGGTAAGGAATCAGTCAGGGAGTAGCTATGGGTTTAAAAATGGCAGCTTTTGATTTTTATTCACTATGAAAATGAACCCCAAATAGGGCTTGCTTTGGAAAAGGATAAACATTCATTTTGGATTGGGCGTGTTGGATGTACTAGCTGATTCCAGTTTAGTCTTGTGCAGTGCCTTGATCCAAAGGAGACAGAATTGTGTTTTATCTGGGGCGTGGGGTGGGCTCCACTTGTCTTCTCTGTAATGTGTGCTTTGTCTACCTGGAGCTGGAGAAGGTAACACAGAGGAGAAATGAAGACATAGTTCCTTATCTCAAAAAAACAAAACAAAAACAAAATCCCTAGTAATTTCAGAACCGAAAGCATTAAACCAAACAACCTCTCTCTTTGGAGGACAGACACGTGATTGGAAACAGAACAACTGTTCTGCATTTTATGTTACCACTGATACAAAAATAGAGGTTGCTCCATTTATATCTTGTCATTCTTTAAAATAAAACTGTTTTACCAATAAGTGTGTTTATAGTTCTGTTAACACACATTGCTTTAAATAGTTCTCACTTTCGATGGATTCCCCTTTATTGTGCGGTGTTTTCCATAGGAAAACAATTGCTCGTACCACTAAAACCTGTATATTACAAATGAGAATACATGACTTGCTTGCAAATACCTAGGACACAAGGTTACAGAACTTCCAGTATTTGAATCAGCAGATGACTGTCCAGCTGAGTAATGAAATCTTGGTAAGAAAAGAATAGTTAAGATTTGTCTGAACCATCCCCTCATTCTGAGCAAAGTTCTATGCCTCTAAACTCTGTTAGAGAGATCCAAACCTTCCCTATTTTCAGGCTTTCAAGGAAGAAAAACCACTGAGTGGTATGTTCTAGTAGAAATACTGTGGCCTTAAAATTTACCTGTCTTTAAATCCTATCTATCTTCTCTGCCTACAGGCTACATTATATAAACTTGGACAAATTTATAACTTTTTAGAGCTTACGATTTGCCCCCCTACTTTCACCCCCAAACCTCTCATGAATTAAAATTGATAGTTACTACATACGTCATTATGAAGGTTAAAAAAGCATAACATGTATGGCGATGGACCCGGTGAACGTTAGAATTTTTATGTGAAGCAGTCATCAATTTTAGAATTGATATAGGTTTCTGTCTTTAGGAATAGTACTTGTTGATCTGAGAGATACCCTAAAAGGTGCTTAAGATACACGGAGGTGTCAGTCTACTGTTGTGGGTGGGGAGAAACAACTAAATGTTGATTAAACTAGGATCTGAATTCTCTGGGGATGTAACTTTTTCATAAGTATGGACATAATGAAGTTCTGTTGGTTGGGAGGGACTAGTGGAAAATGTATATAAGAAGCATAGGGGTGTCCTGGGAACAAAAGGGTTGAGGACTTAACTCCTCTCTGAAATTCCCAGTTAGTGAAATTAGCGAGATTGGACCAAGATGAGAGGCCTTGATAATGCTCCATGTCCAGGAAGGGCGAAATGACTCCGGGTGACCTGTCACACCGGAAGCTCAGGCATACTCATGAGAAGAGTATCCATGACTTTCTCCAGTGTTTTCTCAAGTGTACTGAGAACCAACCCAGGGAGCCTGGTTCTTGGTCCAAGAGAGCCAGTCTTTATGGATTCTCCACAACTATGAAAAATTCTATCCCTCATTTCCCAAAGCCCATTCTCTCTTAATAAAACAGACTGTTATTTATAATTCTTACCGTCTGTCAGAATGTTCTCAGCTCTTAAACCATTTGCAGCCAGCTTCTAGCTTGTTTGGAGTGGTCTGAGGAATTGAGAGGTTTCTTAAATCTGGTATGGGAAATGGAAAGAATTCAGTTTTTGGTGGTCAAAGAAAACTGGGAAATCATTCTTTTCATATCACCGAGAAAAACACTGGCCTTGTTCTGTGGCCTTTAGTTTCATAAATAAGCTTGTTAAGGATCAAAACAGCATCAGAGCCACAAATTCCTTTAGCATTATGTTTTATTTTATTCTCACCATTTTAAAATTGAAGGACATGGTGTTTGGGAGAAACACGCTAGATAAAAGTGTTCTCTCTGTTCCCTGTTTACCTCTAGCCCAGGTCACCCTCTAGTGCTATCTAGAAGATATGGTCTTATTGGTTCCAGCTTTCCATATATTATCAACCAGTAAAACCCCACCAGGCAAAAACTCTCCATCTTTTCTCAAGCATGCTGACATCTTGGTTACATCTTAGCCTACAACTAACTGAGGAAGATGCATCGGCATGAAAAATGGAGGTATCCCATCTTGCATGGCGATGGTATTCAGTTTTCTCCACATAATTTTTATCAGATGTAGATGGTACTTTCCTCTTCTCGCTCCATCTGCATTAACTAATTTGGTTCTTATGCAACCTTATAAAGTTGGTGGAATTATGCCCTTATCCATCATTCATCCCCTAAACATAAGTGAGCTGTTCATTGCTAGGTACAATTCTGAAGAAGCCATGTTTTCTGCCATCAAGGCAATTAACAGGCCAGTGAGGGATAAAGATAAATAAGTGAACAGTGTGTTATAGGGAAGTGACTGTTTCGTGGGAAGGCATAAGAGAGAGAATCGGACCGTAGTAGACCTCGTTGTTGTAAACCATCTGGCCTTCACCATATCAGCACATGCTGGTCTACCTACCAGCTGTCAGCACCATCATCTCTCTACCCAAGAAGTCTTTCTGTGGTCACCCAGCTTAGTCATCCCTGCCCAGTGACTGGTCGGATTAGTGAGCAGATACCACAGCTCTCTTGTTCCTCAGATGGGTGACTCTAGGTACATGCCCCACACTTTTCTTTAAATACTTTTCCAGCTGGATCAAGCTCCAGTGACCCACAGTGATAACTGTCTCATAACATTATAGTAGCTTCTCCTCCCCAACCATCTCACTCATTGCTCTGTATTTCTTGGAATCACATTCCAAATAGACTTGAATTCTAAATCACGAATCAAAGTCCACTTCCGGAAGAACCCAAATAAAGTAAATAATCAATAAAATATCTTTAAAGATAGAGAAAAGAATATATATTCCCATTTAAATATATGTTCCTATTTAAATGGGAATATATATTCTTTTCTTCATCCTTTCATTCATTCATTTAATAAAATGTAAGTGTCTTCTGTATACTAGGTGAATATATGGAATAAAGAAAATAGACATAATTTCTGACTTCAGAGTCTATGGCAATATGCAAATAAAATAAATAGGAAGAATCTTTGATATCTTCAATTCGGTAAACAAAGGAAATTAGGGCAATATGAGTCTCTGAAAAACAGAAACCCCTCATTTCGTATACGTGACCACCAGGCTGAGGACAAGGTCACCTGGCTAGTGTAGGGCAGAGCAAGGACTAGAACACAGGTCTGTTTTCTAAGCCAGTTTTCTTACTGCCACAACACATTGTCTCTCACTCATTAAAAAGATGGAAAAGAGCTGAACTGTTTAAATTTTATGGTTATAGAGAGAAAGACTTTCTTTCGCTCTTCGTTCGAGTCATTTGCCTTCCCTCAGAATTCCAGATAACTTGATCTGGGGAGCGAAGAGGAGCCTTGCATAACTTTTTGGCAGTTGACAATGCTTTGGGGTCCTTTATTTGGCAGGGAGAATTGGTAAAGGGAATGATAATACTATTTTTGGAAGGTAAGTAACTGCCCTTTAGAGCAAGTCAAAGGGTAGCAGGAGGATAGAAACGTGAATTCTCAGGAGGAGCCCAGAACCATACTAGAGGTTTGAGAGGAGCGTGATGGAATGTTCCACTGGCCAGGGGCCCGCTGGGATCCATGAGGAGTTCCAGAAGGCGCTGAGCATGTGTGTTAAGACGGTATCGTCCTTGAACTCGAGAGACCCAGAGACCTTTTCAGGTGAAAAATCGTCATAATGACACTAAGATGTTACTTTGCCTTGTTCACCATTCCCAAGTAAACTGGGTTTTTAACTGCATAGCCGAACACACTAAAAGCAGAAGCCCCTGGAAACCTAGTTGTCTTTTATTAAAGAGATCCATTTTTAATGTTTTTCTGAGTTACATTAAAGATGACTCTATACACAAAAAATAAATTTTACGACTATTAATTACACCGAGAAATGTATTTGATAAGATAGTAACCTATCACATTTTGTTTCCAACGTCTAGTTGACATTTTGTTAACTAGAGGAATAAATGGGTGAGAAAATAACTTTTTCTTAACCCATCCTATGGGCCAATCAAACGCAATACTCAACATCAGTGTCTTTCAAAAGAGCCCTATTTGTGTAACTGAAAAGGATTAGGAAGGAACAAGTTATTCCAAATCTCATTACCTCCCAGTTCCCACCCTTGATCTCCGAATAGTGGTGTCTTATAATTCAGGCTTTCTCCCCTGAGGACATGGTAGGCGATGGGAGGAGTGTTCAGCAATTTATCTTGGGCTTGGCAGCTGCTTGGGCCCCATCTTCTGTAGCTACTCAGAAGGCAGAAGCCAAGAGGTTGATTGGGACCCTAAACTGTCATCTGACTAAGCAGGTGGTTCAAATCCAAGTCCAGGACTCTTTACTATTATTTTCTTCACAACCGGAGTCTACTCTTATTGCTCCAATCCCCCTCATGTTTGTTGCAGCAGAATCAGATGATTCCCAATAATTTATTTACTCATAGACCAGATTAATAGGAGTAAGTTCTGCTTTTTAATAGCCCAGTTGAGACTTTCAGGTAATTGCCTTTCGGTATAATGTTGTGACTTTTGCTTTATTATTATGGTACCAGCAATTTATAGATAGGAAACATGTGCTTACTTTTCATGTTCACCTAAATTAGAAAAGTTTAACGAATGGTTTATACACCTCCATCCCAACAAGTACTTATCGTTCTTGGCTTTCTAGCATTCTTTACATTTATCTATCCCCTTCTTGATACCTCTAGCAATTATAAAATCCATTAACTATAATTACAAAGCTCCATTATAATTTGATATGAAGCAGTTAATATTCACCATCTGCTGTTTTCCAAATGAATATTTGTTTATTTCAGTACTTCAGCTGCAACATCTAAAAATGAAGGTAAATAATTAGACAAGGGCCTCAAAAGCCTTGAATATTTTCTTTCAACTGAGAAGTGTCTGACTTCTTAAAATATCTCAGGCTCTTTCACAGAATATATATGAATGTCCCTATTGATTTTTTCGTGAGACTAGAAAAGGGAAAAGATTTGGATTACAAAATTCTTGGCTATTTTTAGAACAACATGTAACAATCAAAAGATGTATTTACAGATTATTTTTTAAAAGGGAATGCTATTACGTTGTTGGTGTGATCACTCGTGAATAACCAAGGCACTTGAGTTCAAATGATGGTGATCGTCATCAAGTAAAATCATCATCATCTTTTAAGGAATATAATATTGTACTAGTTCTAGCGGGGGGGAGGTGGGTGGAAGGGGGACTCGGTTGAAACAAATCAACAAACCAACTCTGCATAATTTAAGGAGAAAAATTACAGTTCATGAGATCTGTAATAGCTCTCAGCTTCAAGTTGGAGAACTAGGCTTAGGCAGAAATTAAGGAAGGAAAGGTGCCTCCAGGCTGTCCCCAGTGGACTTCGGACATCCCTGCTCACCAGCTGGCATTTGTTATTGCTGCTTCTGGTGACTCTACCCCCTGGATCCTGGCTCTGGACACTACTGCTATGCCACTGGAGTTCCCATAGGACAGTGAAAATTTTCTGACTTTCTTCCTCCTCCTTTTTCACTCCAGGGTCAAATGCAGGTTATGACAACTGATTGCATAATGAATTCATTACACATGAGCTAGGTAATGTGTCCAGAGTTTAGATTCCAAGAGGCAGAGAGAGTTTGTTTGATGTCCCTTTGCTTCATTGGAGAAAGTGGAATTCTGTCTCCCAGCTATCATTTGGGAGACCGTAGTCCTGGTTGCTGGAACAGTTGAGACCTAAGCTTGTTATTCAGATGTATTCTTAAGTGTTTCCAGATTTAGATGATGTTACGCAATGAATGCTTGTGACCGCCCCCAAAAATCACTGGTTGAAATCCTAACCCCCAAGGTGATGGTGTCAGGAGGTGGGGCCTTTGGGAGGTGACTAGGTCGTGAGGATGGAGCCCTCATGAATGGGATCAGTGCCCTTATGAAAAAGATCTCAGAGAGCGCTTCTGTTTTTTCTACCACATGAAGACACAGTGCGAAGACAGCCCTCTGTGAACCAGGAAGCAGGTCTCGCCAGACACCAAATGTTCTGGGGCCTTCACCTTGGACTTTCCAGCCTCCAGAACTGTGAGAAATAAATGTTTGTTGTTTAAGCCACTCAGCCTATATATTTTGGGGATTGCAGCTTGAATGGATGAAGACAGATGATAAATGATATATTTGCCCTACCTATTATAGGATTTCCCCCCATATTAAAATGGTGATTAGGTGCTAGGAAATCAGATTTTATATTCCTTGCCTATCACCAACATACCTGCAACTGATGTTCCCATACCCAATTTTTTTCCCAAGGAAATGAAGACGGAGACATGCTTTTCGGTATCACTGCCTCATGAGGAACTTTTAAGTTTAATCCCTTTATGAAGAGCAAAACATCAGTGGAACTAAGTACAAAGACTGGCTCCCTTAACACTCTAGCAATGCATCTCATTTATAGGCACTTCCGTTACTGATGGACCAGGAAAGTGGAGAACATAAGGACCATTAAGCCCTCCCGTATAAAACCTTAGAGAATGAAATCAAATGAATTCATTACACATGTAACTGTTATTAAGCAGCATCATTTATTTATGTGCCCAAAGCAAGATGCAATCATATATGAAAAATTGCTAGAGAGAGTAGCTAGTCGTATGTAGTTTATGCTAATGTGAGCCATGTACAATTAAAAGGTGAAAGGTATTTCTTTCTCCTCACCCACAATTGGGTTGATGACTGAGATAAAGTGCTTACCAACACAGCCTGAGGTGACATCTTTTTTTTTCCCCCTCTTTTTTAGCCCTTCTAACTGGGGCATTCACTGACTTTCCTCACTCACTTGTCCTTTTCCCTATCTAGATAGCGGAAGCTTTGATAATCCAGACCCTGTGGGTACCCTTTGAAGTAGGAGACCATGCCTTGATCATCTCTCTTTCTCCAGTCGTACTTCACATGGCGCTTTGTATGAAGCAGGCTCTCAAAAATCACTTATAACACTATAATTAAAATTTAACAGCATGGGCGCCTTGTACATAAAAAAAAAAAAAAAAAAAAAAAAAAAAAAAACCCTGAAAATGCGTTGAACGATTGAACCTAATTCTATGTATAAAGAAATTACGTAACTTTCTGACTGTAGGGTCCTCAGATTGCTGTAAGCTGAGTTCCTCCGAGAACTCCGTTGGGAGATTGATTTATATTATGCTGCTGATGTGACACACTCCGGGGGCAGAAGAGCCTTCTATCCAAAGCACCTCACGGGCCCTCTGGAAGTTAGTGTTCGGATTTTATTTTAACGACGTGATATCTTACGAGTTTTGATTGTCAAGGACGAAAAACTGAGGTCACAATGACTTATTCCGGTATTTTAGTTCTTTGGGATGAGATTGATTGTTCATCGTGGAGAATTAACAGACTGCAAATAGATGCCTCCACACGGATTATAATAGATGCGCTCGTTCAAAGGGGAAATTGCTCTTGTCCGGAGAAATGTTCTCACCATTTTACTTTTTGCGATTGTTCTCTCACACCTTATTTCACGTAGGAAGGTGTTTTCTTTAATTACCGTAACCAAGTGTGCAGCTCATAGGAAGTGACTCAGAGGAAGAAGGCGTCAACCCCTGTGGGCTGATAACATAGAAGCTGGCGACCGCACAGGAAGGCCCTCGGCATGGAGACACAATGTTAGTTTGGTGACAGGATCCCATGGCCAATTCAAAGGCACCGTGCTCCCTTAAATTTACATGACTTCATGAGAGTGCTTTCAAGTCAGGGTCTCAGTAAGCATCACACGTATGGAATTCACGCGGACGTCATTAGATTGTGCGCTTTAATCTTGGCGAAGTGCACATTTCTTAACCTTCGAGCCTGAAACGAAGGCGTGAATGTTTGCTCATTCGTTCAACAAATATAAAGTGAATGTCAACCGGGTGCAGAACATTGTTTGAGGGTCTAAGGTACAGAATTTGAGAAAATAATGTTCTTTATCAGTCCTGGAACATTAAGATAATCTTGAGAGAATAGAGGTGAAGATAGATAATAAAACGATCAAGTGAATATATGATATAAAAATGTTATAATATAAATAGATAATACCAGATCATTATAAATGCATTGGAAACCTAAAGCAGGGAGAGAAATACGACACCACCACCGAGATCAGGAATTTCAGTTTGAAATGGGTCATCAGGGAAGCGGTTCTGTGGGGATACTGTGCAATCAGAAGTCAGATGTGGGTTCAGTGAGACAGAGGCCACATGGATAAGTGAGAGCAGAATTTTCCAGCCAGAGAATTCTCTGAACTTGCTGTCCGAAGGACTATTCTTTTCCGAGGGAAGGCAAGGGGCACAGACAGCGAGGGGGATGGTGGATGACGTCAGAAAGGCATCAGGGACCAGACTGTATGCTTCTGTGTTTCTTAATAAGGCCTCTTAATTTTGTTCCAAATGCTTATATTATGCATATAAACATGAGGCCTCTGAGACACCAACTTCCATGAAAGGTAGGTTGTTCTCTGGTCCCTCAGTTCCTATGATTCTTCCTCACAGGGGAAAGTGGCCAAGAATGGACTTGAGAAATCTGCCTCCAATAAGACAAAACTGAATACGCCCAGCTATGGAATCGCAAGGTCTTTATACCATGTCTGAGGTTCAAGGGTAAATGATTCACCCCTTTCCTGTGTGTCCCCTAGTCACTTTTCATTTACACATCTAGACGTGCTGATTTAATAGCCGATATGAAGGAGTAAATTGGAGTGAGGCATGTGGGTCTTGGGACATGAAAATATTAAATCTCACTGACTTTCTCTCTTAGATTTTGGTCTCAAAATATTCTGTTAACAGCTAAAGAATTTTAATGAAGGGAAACATCTGTAAGAAATGGTTCCTCATTTGCACCTCTTAGAGATGTGCTTATTTGTTTTATATAAATATTTCCCACAGCATGACTAATTAATATTGATTGATTAAAGCTTTTTCTTAAGAACTCTCTTACCTGTGAACCAAAAGATACATCTTGAAAGTGTATAGCATTTAGAATCAAATAAAGCAGAGCTTAAGCTTTTGTTAACCTTATTTCCTGGGCAAGTTAAGCCAAGTCTCGGTTTTCTAATTGCAAGCAGGTATAAAAACTCATAATTATAGTGCGAGGTAGATGTTATCATGAGAGATAATGTATATGGAGTATAGTGTGCATTGGAAAGACTACAGAGGTAGAGCATTGCTAGCAGTTCCCATCCTTACGATGCCGTTCACACACGACAGGTTTAGTTCTTCCCTAAGCTCCTGACCGTCCGAGTTGACGATTAAAACAGCAACTCCAAAATCCCAGGCCAGTTACTATCACCCTTTTATTATAGTTTTAAAATCCTTTCTGATATCGATTATGCACTCATTTTTAACATGAGCCTAATGAAGTAATTAGGGAGCCTTGCCAGGTACAAAAGAAAAGTCTTGATAATGATATGAATTCAAGACCAAATTGGCATTTTAAAAGTAATTTGCTTTTGGAATTAGAATGAATGACTACTCCTTTACACTCTTAATACAATTAAATATTGATCCTCTGTGAATGAATATCAGATGCATATTAGTAGCGGATTAGATAAATCAGAGCTTTAAAAAATCTAATTTAGCAGAATACTGGGCATGTTGTAATCATTGAATTATTTAAATGATTAATATGTTTCATTGTTTGACAGTGGGCCAGTGTAGTCTATAAACCTTTATAATTATCTTTTGCTGTGTATACCAATAACTGCTTAGCAACAGGGATGGATTTGGGGAGAGGGGATATGATTCTTGGAAGACATAGAAAACTTGCAGTTTTCGGTTGCTTGTCCTCTGTGTGTTCTCCAAGCCTCGTTGCCCATCGACTGTTTTACAACCCCGCAATCTATCCCATGTGTGTAGAGTAAGGCTGGGGAATGGAGGCGAGATGTACAAGACTTTCGTCAAACTCCTGTCTGATACAGCCATCCCCAATCCTTTTGGCCTCGGGCACCAGTGCTCCCATGAGAACCTAATGCCTGATGATCTGAGGTGGAGCTGAGGTGGTGATGCTGGCGCTGGGGAGCGGCTGCAAATACAGATGGAGCTTCACTCGCTCACCCACCTCTCACCTCCTGCCGTGCAGCCTGTTCCTAACAGGCCATGAATGAGTACCAGTCCATGGCTCAGGGGTTGGGGACCCCAAATTTAATGGACAGTTGGTTCATAACATGAAAGACCTCAAATCGCAACACAGAAATTGATTATCTTGAAGATATTTTCTATGGCTTCTAGTTAAAACTTTCAAATTCGGGATATATTATTCTTTCCTCTCCCGCCAATGATTTATTTTTAAATGTTAAACAGTGCCCTTCCAAACAAGAACTAACTTACCTAAAATTTTCTAGAATTTTCAAGTTAATTGCCTTCATCTATCTTTCAGTTAGTCACACAGTCAACAATCCAGATATTTCTGGACCACTGGTCATATGTGAGACACTATTCTGCCAGTTGTGGACAAAGTTGACGTGTGTGCTCCCTCCTGCCTTTTCTTTTGTGTCGTGTTTGTTGTGAGGAATTAAGAGCATCCATACTGAGGAGCCACTTTGAAGTTCTGCACAAAAAACAACACGTGATTCCAAAGATTAAAAAAATCATTTCCTTCCATCACAAGAGAAGAGTTCACATTTCCTCTTTATTTTGTGAAGAGGAAATGGGAGTTTGAATAAACCTCAAGTTTTTTTGTTTTTTGTTTTTAAATATGGAATAGTAAACCAGAAAAAAAAAAAAAAAACAAGAAAAGCCACAACAACAACGAAAAAGCTAGGAGTCTTCTGTCTCCATCCAATGCAATTAACTATATGATAGGGACAATGGTGATATTTTGTGTATTTTCTTCCTATTAATAGAAGAAACATGAAGAGGAAGAAAAAGTGGCCATCCTCTGGCTTTTTTCTTTTTTTAAACAATTGTGACCATACATAAAAAGGGAATTAGAAGAGAGAATAGTTATCTCCTATTCGATTCATGTAAACAGCAGTTTTTTTGTTTGTTTGTTTTCATAAAGACAAAAGGTATTTCCCTATAAATTTTGGGATTGTTACTAAATTATCAGGTGACCTATTTTGCTATTGGTGAATGTTTTACCTATTGTCCCCAGTAATGGCGTATGGCCATGTTCCAAAGGAAATAAAAATAATATTGGGCTTATGCACGCTTTTTATTAGCTATATTCTAAAAAGATATTTTTTTTCCAAAACAAAGTTAGTAGTCATGCTTTCTATTTTTAATTTGTACTTAACACTCCATTTTAGTTCTCACCGTTCATGTGCTCTGTGTTTACTTACCTTGCTTCAGACAGGTCTGTTGCCCGTTCTGTTTTATGTGAAATGTCACCATCTGTTGCTAGCACCGTAATAACCTGCCATGGAGTTTAGGTTTACAGCAACACTGACAAATTTAGGGGCAGGGGGAGGGAATGGCAAAGAAAGGAAAGAGAAAGAAAAAGAATGAACTATGCCAATTGAAATTCAAGTTAATTAATAGAAAACTCTCAGGTTAGCAAAGCATTTTGATTGGATACTATAAAATGAAGCTTGAATTTCCTAAAAGTATATTTATTGCTATATCTACTATTAATATTATTAAGTTCTTTTCCATGCAGAGGTTGGTCTCTGAGAGTTTTACATTGTCATCAGATGCATAAGTGAGATCATTTTGGAGAAAGAAGCATGAAGACCATTTTATATTAAAAAGAAACCAACCCAAGTGAAGCGTTTCATGATATATGAATGGGCAGTAAGCACACGGGAAGATGCTCAGTACCATTAGTCACTAGAAAAACGCAAATTTAAGTCACAATGAGAGACTATTTCACACCCACAAGGGTGGTAATGATAAAAACGTAGATGATAATAATTTTTGAGGATGTAGAGAAATGGGAACTCTCACACATTGCTGGTGGAAGTGTAAATTGGTTCAGCTCCGTGGAAACCAGTTCAACAGTTTCTTAAATTTACCGTATAGCCTAGAAATTCTACTCTAAGTTATCTACTCGAGGGAAATGAAAAGGCATGGCCACACGAACATGAACAGGGATGTTCATAGCAGCATTATTCGTATTAGGCAAAAGCTGGAAACAACTGAAATGTTCATTAGCTACTGAAGGATTAAACAAAATTGTGTTTCCATACAATGAACTAGTATTCAACAGTAATAAGATAAAGTATTAATACAGGTTCCACCGTGGAGGAATCTTGAAAGCATTGCACTCAGTGAAATAAGCCAGGCACAAAAAAAACACATATAGTCCGAATCCACTTATATGAAATGTCCAGAAAATACAAATATAGAGGAAAAAGGTTAGTGGTTACCTGGGGCTGGGGTGCAAACCTGGATTAACTGTAAAGGGACATACGGGGTCTTATTTGCTGATATAAATGTTCTAATTGGGAATATAGTGACAGATGCACGACTGGGTGCGTTTGCTAAAATTCACTGGATTGCGCAGTAAAAGTGGGTTTGAGCGCTGCAGTGGGTGTCCTTGTGTGGTTTCAGTATGGAAGGGGAGGCTGGTCCTCTGGTAGGAAAGAGACTTGCTGGGTAGGAGTTAGTCGATTCTGTGTCTCTGTCTGTGCCACCTGCTCCCACTGTGAAACCTTTATGACCAAAAACACAGGAAATAGGCCATTCCTGGAGCTCAGGTTTTATATTTTCCTGCCCCAGAGGATAACATAAAATCGACGTTAACCTTAGATTTTATACATTTCAGGTGTTCAAAACAGGGTCCAGTGTGTGCAGAGAACTTGAAAAAGAGCTTTTGACCTCAGCATCCTAAAATCAGATCTGGGCAGAAGGTAACAAGACACCTGGTAATGAAAACAAATCCAAGGCCAGATGAATAATAAATATGGCAGAGAAACAGGAAAGTGTCACAAGAGAGGCTGAGCGTGGACTTCAACACGTATCCTGTCATACTTAATGGAAACTGCATATGTTAACAGTCAAATGAAATCTCAAAAGTTGAAATCATTCTATCTTTTCACTCTAAGTTTGTCACCGCACAGTCTGGAACCACTTTCTTTCCGACAAGCTGGTATGAAAGCAGCAGCTTCATCCCCATTCTTTGATTATCATACGTCGCTTGGGTGCTGGTTCTGCAGGACCCTGCTGGATGGAGGGATGCAGAGTGGTACCAGGGTCTGTTGTTTTCCATTGATCTGCAATTTACTGGAGAATACAAGCCTAGTATATTCCTACATAGATAACTGCAGTAACACAGGAGGATCAAATGCTAACGGCCAGAAGCACAGCGAGCTGCAGTTCCTAAGTGACTATCCACTGACTGTTTCTAAACAGTTTGCTTTAATACAGTTTGGAAATGAAATTTAAACGCAGCTTCCCTAGTCCTGCTGTAACCCCTTGCTTCTCAGTGTGTTCTCAGAACCAGCAGCTTTGGCATCACCTGACAACTTTTTAGAAATGTAGGATCTCTGCCCCCTCTGAGGCTCACTGACTCCGAAGTGACCCTTTTGATGAGCTCCTCGGGCCGTTCGCATGCACCTCGTGACTGAACG
>CM053506.1:101624853-101663715 GCA_028627145.1 Eidolon dupreanum
CCCCCCTCCTCCAACTGATCTTTTCATTGTCTCCATTAGTTTTCCCTTTTCCAGAATGTTGTATAGTGATATACACTTTCCTATGTCTTTTCGCTGATAGATAGTTCATTTCTTTTATAGTTCATTTCTTTTTAGCCAAAGGACAGTGCATTGTCAGGATGGGCCACTGTTTATTTACCGACTGAAGGACATCTTTTGTTTTGGAAATTAGGGATAAAGCTGCTATACACATTCCTGTGCAGGTTTTCATGTGAACATATGTTTTTAACTCTTTGGGTAAAGACCAAGGAGCACGATTGCTGGATTGTATGTAGAAAGATAGGATTTCAAATGATAGAATTCCAGTTGACCTGAGGTTGACCATGTGTTAATCAGAAAAGAGGAACATTGTCTTAGGAGAATAGTGAATTGTGTGGGTTAGCTAGCTTGGAGATGGGCAAGCATGTTTCTGTAAAGGGTCAGATACTAAATATTTTAAGCTTTGAGGGCCACGTGGTCTCCGTGGAGACTAAAGGTCACTGAATTCTGCCGTGTAGGCTGAAAGCAGTCATCAACTGTACGTGAGTGAGTGAGTGAGTGAGTGAGCAAGCGAGCATAACTTTGTTCCAACAAAACTATTATAGACACTGAAATTTGAATTTCATTTAATTGTCACATCACAAAATATTATTCTTCTTTTAATCCCTCCCCCCCCATCATTTAAAAATGTAAAAACTATTCTTAGCTCATGGGCCTTACAGAAAACAGGAGTCAGGGCCGAACAAATAGAAACATTTTGCTGCTGACAGAGCTACGGTCATCATACCTCAGTTCTGTATAATAGGGGTTCCCTTTGTGTAGCCTGACTTCTTTTTAAATGATGACTAAAATCACTGAACAGCAACAAAGTACAGGTTACTAAAAAAAGAGAATTATGTTTCCCTTAAAGTTTTTACATTCGAGTCATGCATGTCTTTCGTCATCTTGTAACTTGACAAATCTTAAAACCAATATTCTGCCCGGTTTGCCTCAGTTCTTCCCTGTGTGGCAGGAATGGTTACAGGGCACCACGGCTGAACCCCACCGAAGTTGACTTCCAGTTAAGGTAGAAGCCACAGACAGGCAACAGAAAAGCGAACTCAGATCATCGTTTGTAGTTGGCTTTAGAAAGTGTTTTTCTACTTACATGTGAGTATGGGTGTGTCTGATGTTCTGGGAATTTACTTCAAACAAAGGAATGAAACCGCGCTGTGAAGATCTGACTCAGTGGGAGTTGGGAAGCCATCCAGTTCCCCCATCGTGCCTCCTGTCCCGCCTTCTCTGCGGTCGTGTTTGTGCTGTACGGTTAGGATGCCACATCTTCTCAGACCAATCCAAACACTCACCCAAAGGAAGCCACCTCCCCTGAACTTGCCCTTGCAGAGGGGGTTGTGTGTGGCATTGTATTCTTTTAAAAGTCCTTTCAGATAGAATGCAGATAAAGGGCATTCAGCTTGCAACAAGCCAGTAACCGAGCGGTTATTGATAATACTCACTCTGCAAGCAAGTCAGGCTTATTATGGTTAAACCAGCGTGAATGTTGTCTCGATTAGTGTGGACATGTAGACACTTCTCCAGTCTTCAGATTTCTTTGCAGAAAAGTTAACTTCCGGATCCACTGCTTCCCTGACATTTACAGGGGATTGAAAAGGTGGGTCCCTTGGAGAGTTCAGACTCTACCTGTTACTGTGTAAGACGTTGCAAACAGGTGTCCCCTGTCAGAATGTTAGGACCGAGTGACAGCTAACAGGCTTGGGGCACTAAGTGTCTCCCTGAGGTAGCTGTTGTTGTCATACCCATTTGCAAGTGAGGAAACTGGGGTGCAGACGGAGTTAAGCAGCCCCCAGTGTCACAAAGCTAGGAAATGACAGCTCCAACACTGAAATCCCATCTTGCTTCCTCAAGTTTTCACACGTTTAAAAATGAAAATGAACACCAAACAACCCCAAAACAAGAACTATGGTCAGAACCTAGAAATGACTGCTTCGATTTGGAGGGTTAACCAAACCGGACTAAGCCCGCTGACTCCCTCTGTGCCCCCCTCCACCTCCAGTGAAGAAAAACGCTAATTCCTCCTCAGCACAGTGCTCCTTTTGAGCGCTCCTGCACACAGTGCCCCCAGGGTCTGAATTGCTTGGGGTTGTTATTTAAATCTTGTGACTGCCTGTCACATTTTCTGGGCCTTTCTCTTGGAGCTACCATGCTAAAACCACCTTCCTCTTCACCTGCTGCTCAATTTTCTGACTTGTGGGCAGCCTGCTTGCCCACACGGCCACCTCCACATTGCATTGCACTCCTCAGGACCTATCGCTGGGGCGGAGTAACTGTCTGGCCTGCAGCCTGTGTTTTATTTATCCTCTGTCTTAAGCTCTGATTCTTGGGGTTGAGGGAGGGTGCACCCTCCAGTCTTAATCTCTGTCTTCTGTTTATCAGGGCTCAGTCAACTGTGGATGCCAGTTCTTTGGAACTGTGCTGTACTCGGTAAATAATCATTAAAGGCATGTTGAATAAAGGTATGAATGGATGCTTAGCTGTTTCTGATTGTCTTGTCTCAGTTTTCATTGACATGCGGTCTCAACCCTCACCTGCTAAGATGCAGACAAAGGGCTCTGGTAAAAAAAAAAAAAAAAAAGAAAAAAGAAAATTTCTTCGCATTGCCCAGAAGTCTGAGACCTGGCAGGAGGATTTCCATAGGTTAGCTCCCAACAACCCTGTTTGTAAATATTTGAGTCACTTACTGGCATTGCTGAACACATTTCTGGCCCTGGAAATCACCCTCCTTTGTTCCCCTGGCTGAGTGAAAACTTAGGGTGTGCTTGACCTTCACTCTGTGCCTTCCCCAGAGGTCCAGAGGCCGTGAGGTAACCTTCGTCTCAGCTGACTGGCTGTCGCCTGCTTTGCCAGATACCAAGGGCTACCTATGTCGATTCTCGGGGTGGAATTGTAGGAATAACCAACGTCAATGGTTAACCCAGGTTCTTGGTGTCTGGAGCTTTTCTTTTATTATTAACCAAATAATTTTTTTTTTTTTTTTTTTTTACCATTGCTCAGCTGTGAACACTCAGCTCACAGATCTTCTATGGGGAGAGTGAATAAAGGTAAGCTTCGCTCTAATTTTGTTATTATACAAGGTCATTCAGCCTATGTTTTGCTTATGCTAGATTCTTTGTGAGGAACAGCAACGCTCTGAATTCAGCCATGTAAATATCAACGTCGAAGTAAATGCAGTAAAGGTAATATAGTTTCCTGTCCAGGTGCTTTAAGGTAGGAGTCAGTGTGTCACATTCCTTGAGTTTTTTGAAGATTTGGTCCAAAGTGGTTTCAAATTGGTCTTTAAGGAATTTATTTAACCAATCTTACTTGCCACTTTATATGTAGTTATCTAAAGGTGACATTGAATTCCATATTCTATACCAGATGGAGTATTCTATAATTTCTTTTAGAAGGAAAGTATTGCATCCTGTATATATGCATACTCCTATGAATATGTAGCTTCAAGCATTGAAATATACATTTACATACCCCCTAAAAAACTTAAAGAACAATAGGTTAATTTTTCTGAGACTTGTATATAATGATAGGAGAAAATGAAAATAAAAAAGCATTTTCTAGACTGATTCTAACATAAATTAGAAGTAAAGAATTTTCTCCTTTCGTATTCACCTGAGTCTCCCTAAAGCTTTTTCTCTTAACCCTTAAAATCTTAGAACTTTTGTCTTTATTCAAAAAAGTGTAGACCTTCCAAATCTTCCTTCCTGGACACCATGAATTTTGTAACATATATAATTGAATTGTTTCCCTTTTTGCTAGGTGTAGGTGGTAAACGAGAACTTTTTCTCTAAATCCGATGATTTTGATCATGTGTGTTATACTCATATGTAGTCATGTGAACTGAAAGGTCTTTGGTAAAATAGGACTGGAGTATTTCTGCTGAGTATTACCCTTCAAGCTACAGGAGTCAGACCCTTAAGAAGAAAGAACATATTAATGTATCTTTACATTGGGGAAATGTGAGCCAGCCACTCTTTATGTCAGAATTTAACCAATAAAGTCACATGAAGCGTCTAAACCTGTAGCTGTTTTGTAGGATACATTTAAGGAGTTCTGACATTAAGCCAAAAAGAAGTTTAAGACTGAATAAGGTCCAGAGTTCAATTCGATTCAAATCAGGAAAGAGAGAGAGAGAGAGAGAGAGAGAGAGAGAGAGAGAGCGAGAGAGAGAGAGAGAGAGAGAGAGAGAGAGAGAGAGAGAAACAGAGACAGAAACAGAGACAGAAAGAGACAGTGAAGGAGTTAGAGAAACTGATAGATATAATTCCTGATTATTTTTAGAACACGAGAATGGTGGTAAATCCAGGACATTAGTCTCATACAAAAAAAGACCATGACAACATTAGAAATTGGAACAAAAGACTGGAGTGGAAGAGGCACTCAATATTCTATTTTAATGCATTTTTCTAAATAAGTATATTTGGACTTGCAAGAGAACAAGAGTTTTCAAAGACACTAAAAAATATGTTTCTTCCATTGTACATGTTAGTGGTGACTTGGATATAAATTAGTTGAAAATTAAGAATTGGCAAAAAGTATAGTTTTGTGGAAAACAATTGATATATAAAAGGTATTTAGAATAAATGTCATCTGGTACCAAAACAATGCATCTATTTAGTTGGAGCTTCTCTTTTTTAAATTTGTAAAACCCATCATTTGAACAAACTTCAGATTTTGAACCATATGAATTTATCCTCGAGTATTCTGTGTTCCTTGCTTATTCTAGGAAAAGTGGCCTCAAACCTAACTTTAAGAAAAGGGGATAGAAAATTTCATTATTCCAGGCATAACCTAGACTACAAATATTTCTATGGTAGGTGGAGAATAGCATTTTAGTGCTTCTTATGTTCTAGATATTCCAATACTATATTCATTGGATCTTCACTGCAACTTTGAAAGGAGCTCTTACATACACTTCTTAGATAAAGCTTAGATTTTTCCACTTTCAGGCTCTGTAATCTTGGGAAAGTCATGTAACTTCTTGGAGTCTAAGATTCAAACTCAGTCTTGTCTGAATTCCAAAATGCGATTTGGTCTGAGAGAAAGTGATTTCTTATAATTGAGACAAATGACAAGTGATTGTAGAAGACTTCCTCAGCCCAGCATTCTAACAGCGTTGTCCCCTTTTCCGTGAACTTCACTTTCTATACCATAAATTTTGGCTCTTATATATTCTCTCATATATCTTTACATAGTTTATTTTTACACGTATGAGTCTTGCCTCCAAATAACCATGTATAGTTATTATAAAGGTAGCAATATGCCAGGAGCTATGAGAAGCCACAGATAAACACGGTGTAGTTTTTAGAAGCATTCATTTAACTCAACAATTTGGATGGAGAGTAAGAGGAATTAAATAATTTAACTGATAAGAAGTTTAAATAATTACTTTTGTAACACAGGCATTCTGATATAGGTACCACAATTCTAAACTGGCATATATTGTAAAGAAGAATCCTAAGACTGAAATATTTTGAGCTTGGACCTAGCCTTTTGTGTCATATTCTTGAACTCCCAGGATTTGGGGTAGGGATAAGGGTAATGAGCTCATTTCTCTTATATTTTCTCAGGATTTTTTCTTTAATGGAAAATTTTGAGAAGCGCGATTAAAGGATGATTTTTGTGAGACTGCATTCTTGAGTTAGGTCCATCCTTGATTAGTTAGTTGGCTCTGTTCCAGAAAATACATACTCACCTGTAGACATGGCCAATCTTCTTAGAACTGCATGCTTCCCATCACACATGAGACTGTTCCAAGCAACGGGTAATTCAGGGCCTTCTGTCTCTACTTTGGGAAAATAATTCCAAAGTAGCTTTACAAAACAAGGCACCTGGCATAATGATGGGGCCACAGAAATTGTTTGGTAGATCTCTGATCCACAGTTCTCCTGTGTGGAAGCCAGCACATCGAGTCTTCTGAACAAGAGCTTAATGGCTGTCACCAGCTAGCATTTAGCTGAAAGCCACCCCAGCCATCCCTGATGAGCTCTTAGCATATGAACTGACCTTTTAGTGTTCTCCTAATGGACTGTTGAGCTCTATTTTTAGATGGCAGAGTAAATTCCTTCCCTGGACTTGCAGGTAAAATATTAGAAACTGTGAACTATACACCAGGATTGTCACGTAAAGGAGCCCCGCTTTTTTTGTACATTTAGCTTGCCTTTTGATTGGGTCAGATTTGAGCCAGCTCGTGGGTGGTTAGAGAACACTCAAGGAGAAAGTTGTGTGGCTAATTTGGGCAAATTATCTAAGACCTATGAGTTACACATTGTTAAATTTAGGCTTTGTGGGAATAGAAGGTGGTTTCATTTCCTTATGACTAAAATTTTAACTATTAGAAAACAATATTGAGCTGAAGATAAGATTACACCATTTGCATTAGGAGTTTAAAAGCTAATGAAACATTCAGAGAAATAAAACTGAACGAAGCAAAATCACACACACACACACACACACACACAAAAACGAACAGAAGCAAAATAACACCATGCCTTTTACTCACAGGAATTAAGTACAATAGAAACCAGGATGTCATGTCCACGTATCTCAGTGCTATAGGAAGAGTGTTTTATGTGTGCTTCTGCACAATCACGTCGACTCGTTCCTGTTCCTTGCTGGCGTAAAGACTGGACGCCAGTCCTCCCATTGTGCATGGGAGTTGTGATCTTCTGGGGCAGCTTGTGCCATAGAAGCACAGGTGCAGAGAGTCGCCAGAGTTAGGACGGGAGAAGGAGAAGTTAAACCGTGTCCCGTGGACATTAGCTGTGTAAAGTCAACATGCCTCTGACATCAGACACGATGTCGTATTTGAATGGAAAACGAATCTAAAAGAATGAACTTATTTATTGCTTCAAGAAACAAATCTAACCTTTCAAATCTGTGAAAACTTGGAGAAGTCGGCACATGCAGAATAACAGGAAATTTTCATATGAAAACTAGAATAGATTTAAACACCTCCCCCCGTATGTAATTAACTCTACCTAATAAAATGCAGTAATCAGTAAGTTACTTTACCCACCCCCACCCCACAAACAAAAAAATTAGAAAAAGTTACCGTGCTACCCTGGTAATTACTATACAATTCTTACCATATTGTGGGCCTGATTATTTTTAGCATTAAAATGACAGCATTTGGTAACCCCAGCACCATCCAGTAGACATACTATTGTCATCTTTTACACTTCAGTTTCATGAATTGAATGAATGGCCAGCCCCTTTCTTCTGAGTAGGTGTATACTGCACATTCCACTGGGCACGAATATGTAAGAGAAATCCATCAGTTCGTTGGCGGTCAATGCCTAGTGATGGAGGACATGAGCAGAAGAGCCCGCTGTGCCTGGGGAATTGAAGGAAGCCTTACGGTGGAAGTAATGCTTGTGTTTTATTTATTTATTTATTTATTTTGTTTGTTTATTTATTTATTTATAATTTTTTAGGCGCGGCAACCCTTGGTTGACCTCACAGATCGCAAGGACCTTGTCAGGCTTACAATCCCTTATTTTATTTTATTTTTTTTACACCTACAGCACCTGGTCTTCCTAGGTGGTCTCCCATCCAAGTCCTAACCAAGCCAAACCCTGCTTAGCTTCTGAGATCAGACGAGATCAGGCATGTTGAGGGCAGCACGGCCGTAGATGTAATGCTTGTGTTTTAGTTTGAAGAAAGAAGTGATGTCTGCCAGATTTATGAAGAACCTAATACATTGGGGGAAATGTGAGCCATTCTGTACGGCTGACTTGTAAGGTTCTTGGTGAGATGACGGACACAGGGTAGTACTAGGTGGAAGAAGCAAGTGGGTATGACCCACTTCGTTCCACTCTGTGGAGTAGGTGCTCAGGTGTTTTTTTTTTGTTTTTTTTTTTACACTTGAGCACAGTGCTTAAGACGATTCTAGGAATTCACCTACAAAGACTAAAAGAAGTCTTCAGTCTTACTAGCATTGTACATTAGGATTTGACAGTTAAGTAATTCTTCATATTTGGTTTCCTCCTCTATCAACTAAATATGGATTTTCCTTGTGCTTCTGATTCCCTAATCAAGTCCTGACGATCGAGACTATTTAAATATATATTTATTGTGAGAATGTGACAAGATTCGACCTTATCTAGTAGGCTGCACGGTCTACGTGGAGCTGTTGTTGTTTCTGTGTCTGGTGCTGGAGGCTGAAGCTGCGAGTCAGGTAGTTGGAAGAAGAGACGGATGGGGAATGGAGGGAGACAACACATGGGAACGCGTGCAGATGGCCGGAAGCCGCCAAGAGGAATGGAGCCCGTGCTCATCTCCTGTAAACTCCAGTTAGATAATGGGGTGGCCAGAGGGGCAACTGGTGCCCTCCATCACGTAGCCCGGGAGCCCTAAAAACTGAAGGAGGGGACCTAGTGGGAGTTGCAGGAACCGTGGCACCCTGTGTCGGCTGCCTCACTGCCTCCTGCCCTTCCCCAACCTTGTGATGTAAAAATAATGTGGCTCTTGGTTCACTTTCGCCTTACACATGTCGTACAAAATGTCTGCCATGGCCCAGGCACTAAGAAGGGAATGGAATTTTGGGACAGGCGGTCCCAGTTTCGCTAAATTAATGCAATCAATATCTACCACCTGCCATTCAGAATATAAAACGAAGGATTGAGACATATTTCCTGCCTCCAAATAGCTAAATGTATGATGTGAGAGATTCTTAATTCTCTGGTAGGTATTATAGTAGCGCTGCTTTGACTCGTTTACAAGCGTAATGTGAGATTAATGCATGTGAATAAGCTTTGGAAGTGTCAAATTTTTAAGGTTTCTTCAGAGTCTTCTTTTGGCTATTTGACATTGGATTACCTCTGTTCCAAAAAAGTAAACGCTGGGAGATAAATTCACTGTAGATATTTTAGTAAGTTTAGATTCCCTGCGATCCCTCGGTCTTTGTCTCGTTTCACTCGGGAGAGTGGTGGTGCTGAATGGATAGCAACCAGGTCGCACGCGAACACAGAGCCTTTCGCTCCTGTAATTATGCCTGTGTGTTTGTCACCAACCATTTTTTTCCAGAGATGATGTTTGTCGGGCTTTCAGTATAACTTACCTTTCTTTTAAACTAGGAAAAATAAGAGGTAGACTAAGAAACAGTAGCAGAAATTTTTGTCCACCATCAAGAGAAAAGCATCTAAGAAAATTGCCTCAAAATGTCATGCCCAGGCTGTGTTATAAAAACTACTTGTTTACAACATCATCTTATATAGATTTCCCCTATTGTTTCTTTATTACATTGTTTCACTCACTCTTTCACCTTAACCTGCTGCCTCAGTTTCTGTTCCTTTGAAGCTGGGTAGTAGGGTAGATTTGGTATAATTTAAAGATTTCATGTTTTGTCTGTATCACGAAGATAGTGTAAGAATGATAGGTGGCTTTCTGTTTCTTTGAAGGTTTTCACTTCTCAAATTTCTGTTACCAAAATCATGAAAAGAAGATATTTTTGCTGAATCTTCCAGGAACGATATGAGGCTATATGGAGAAACTTATAAAAACGTTCACCTGCCAGTGACAAAGGAGCATGTGTCATTTCACAGCAGAAATATTTTCAATTTACTGATTGATTTTTACTTAAAAGACATAGGATGCTAACTACATGCCGTGCATCATTCTGAGTGCTTTACAAATATTCATTCTTCCATCCCCATGATGGACTTTGTTTTTACAGATAAGGAAACGGGCACAGAAATAGCCACATAATATTCCCAAGGTCACTCAGCTAGAAAATGACATGGCTGATTTTGGACCAAGCAGTCTTTCTCTATAATGTGTGTTTTTAACCACTAATCTGTGCTCTCTAAAGAACCTGCATTCCCCATAAGTTCATATCTGTGTTATTATTAAGGACTCTACATTATATTAATATGTACTTTGGATTATACATCCACCAGTCAAGAAACCTTTGCATACAACTCAAGGAGAAAGCCTCAGAAATGTTCAGGCATCGATACGATCAAATAGAACTCCACCCTGCCTGCTGAACCTGCTCTTGGCTCTCTGGTTATTGATTTCTTTGAAGTGTTCTATTTTACACGCCAAGCGTTAAATTGTACTTTCTCTGTCAAGGTATTTAAAGAATAAGAACAAGCAAATCGGAAACAGAAAAGAAGATTTATGCGCTCTATCTAATGGGCAGAACCCCAGCTGCACTAGCACGGGGAATTGTCAAAAGCTAATTCACACAAGCAGAACTTCAAAAGCATGAATCAATACGGATTTCACTTCATTGAGCAAGTATAATATCCAATCTAAGGAAAGTAATATTTTATCGATGGGGAGCATACAATCATTCTTTATGGTGCAAATCATCTGTGGAAGTCTGTTGGCTGTAATACTGACTATTAAGCTAACAGCAAAGAAGCCATTCGTAGATAAAAGTAGAGCCCAATGGGCCTTGACAGATTTCTTAGTTTAGTAAAAAAAAATTCCAATTAATCCAATATAAAACAGCCCCTTTACTTTGTGCCAGCGAATATGGACTTCGTTTGTTAGAAATGACTGTTCTTGATATGCAAATACTTCCGATGAAATTTTCATAGGGAAAGAAGTTTTAGGTTTTACTTTTTTTTTTTCTATTCCAATTTTTACTACTAAAAAAATTACATCAAAATACGTGTTTATAAATCATTTTTCAATATTCATTAAAAGAATGTCTCTTGAAGAAAGAAATGGGCTGTTTATTTTTAAGTTGGAAAAAAAAACTGTTGGAAAAAATTTGGCAATTTTCCCACCCTTAAAACCCTTAGCGCATTTATCTTAGAAATGACCCACCGAACTCCTGAAGGTTCTGATAAACTTCTTTGTTGTGTCTGGCGTTTCCTTTTACGTAGTCTCAGCTTTTAAACTAAAGACCAGATCTGTCTAACATGTTTTTGTTTTTCTTGTTTTGTTCATCTCTACTCTTTTTCTTATTTGATTCCTAATGAAAATAACAAACATTTATGGCAGTACTTCAAAGCTTAGAAAACTCCTTTATGGCGGTTATCGCATTTTATCTTCAGACAATTCTGTGACAGAAGTGAAAGTCACAGTAGTAAAATTCTTGTTACAGTCATGAAAATACTAAGGATCAGTTAAATCAAGTGACAGGCTGGTCCGTGGCAGAGAGAGGAAGCCAGACTCCGGGTTTTGACTCCAGACCTGTTTGTCTTTCCCACACCGGCAGCTGCTCCAGCACCTTCTACCCCTCTTCCATCTCTGCAGCAGAGAAATCTTAAGAAAATAACAGGTGTGGCATCGGTGTGCACTCTAGAATCAGATCTGTGTTTTAATCTAGACTCTGCCACTTATGACCTACGCAGTGTAGGCTGGTCGTTTCTCAGAGTGTGGCCCAGGACTAGCAGCATCAGAATGATCTGGAAACTTGCAAAAAAAAAATGCAAATTCTCAGGTTCTATCTCAGACCAATGGATAAGCAGCTCTGAGGGGGGAGCCAGCATCTGTGTTTTTAACAAACACTCTGGGAGGCTCCAGTGGACAGTAAGGTTTGAAAACCAGTGGTCTAGGCCACGGCACTATCTTGTCTTTCAGCTGGGTCAATGACAGCTATGATACAGAGCTCTTAGAAGGATCGGGGCAGAGAACAAATATAAAACAAGTGACACATGGTAGGTAGGCACCTTAGAAATGTTGACATTTTCAGGGGATTGAATTTCATTGCGAGAGTTCATCCCAACTCAGTCAATAAATTTGGTCCCCTACGAGAACAGAAACAAAGCGACCACCTTTGCTGGAAGAGATGACTATTTCTAATTTATGGGTAACCCGGATGGCATGCTTTGGCTAGTACCATGGAAAAGAGCTGAAGTGAAGCTAAGTGATTTTTTTCTATCTGGGAACTTTAGTCAAAAATCAGGGAGGAGGCATGACCTTGCTCTGTCACTGCCATTTTGCTGGTCATTTGTTCATGTGATGCTGGCAGTAGCTTTGCCCAATGGCCAATTTTAGTTCCGTGGCTTGAATTACTTAAAATTTGTATATCTAACTATGACTCAGTAATTTAAAAGTCCTCAGTTTTAAAAAAAAAATCTATAAATTCAATTTAAAAATCCACTGGAAAAAAATTCCAACCTGTGTCCACCAAAACATAGGAAAGCTTGGCTTAGGTAGCCGTAGGGCATACAGGGGTACGAACAGGCAAATCGTGCCAATTTCTGCTTCTGACGCCCCCTCCATCCTCCACCTGGACATACGAGAGTAGGGAACACTTGTTACACACCCAGTGTGTGCCAGGCTGCCAAGCCCTCTGCGTAGGGTCACCCTGTCCTCATTTATTTGGCTTTTATTTTTATTGAGAGAGTGGGAGGTGTTTTATAACAGGAATTAGAGGATTTGCGCCACATCAGTTAGCCACCTAAATTCTTGTTTCTAGATTGAATTAGGAATCTTGCATAATCTCTGCATGCATTTTAACCTCCAGGGAAGAGAGCAGTGTTATTCCTTTCATTAAATTCTTGGCGTGCCCAGTTCCTGAAGTTTTGAAGAGAACCAGCCACCCACAGCCATGCTTTTTGTTGTCCATTTGTTTCCATAGTTCCCAAAGGTTGGATTCCTGACTTGGGAGCAATAGGGAGGAAAAAAAAAAACAATGTCCACTAGGGTGTAAAACTGCAAAGTGTCCGTAACGGTGACCCTCTGTGACCAGAGGACACACTAATAAATCACCTTAACTCACCAGGAAGAGGGGGAAATGTTTATCTATAAACTAGACTTACAACCTCATGTAACATGTTTTCAGAAGGTTACTGTATCTCTGTTTACCAAATTTGTATGTAGATAAAAAAATTGAAAGCTAGTTACACCAGTATTTACACCAGACACATGGCTCTGGTTCTCAGTTTAGAGCCGCTGGTTACATCACACTCAGAATAAAGGCAGAACACGTTCTGCAAACAGTTCCTAAGCCTGGGCCTAAGCCCTGAGACGTCGCTGCTTCAGCATTTCGATCCTAACTGATGGGGACCGGTGCTGTCCTCTTTTGTCCAGCCTCGACTGTCTCATTGCACCGCAAGTGGGCTGTTCAGTGATTTGCCCGAGCATTAATTTCTTTAGGCTCCACCTCGGATTTAATCACTGACTTATCTTCCTGTGAAAGTATTTGTGCTGGTTAAACAGGGCAACTCGATCTAGGCAGAACTTGCTGTTTCTGCCTCTGTCCCAAGGGTCAGTGGCAGAAAGGCTGATGGCAGTGATTTTATAATTGAATGCGGCAATTGTTCCAGGTTTTTTGTTTTTTCCCTTGAAAGAAAATTCTACAGGCTTGAAAGCTGTCAGATAAGGGGGACAGGCTACCTAAAAACAGTGCATGCCTCATCACAAACCTGCAGCTAGCCGAGGACAGATCGTCTTTGTTACACTTTGGCCGGATAAAATTGCACACGTGATTTGGGCAATTGAGGTCGATGGGAACACTTGGACTTTGTTTTCCTGGGTACTTTTCTGGGCTGAATTGTGGACCTAACTTAGCCACGTAGCGCTACTCACAGACCGACTGCCAGGGCAGCGGGCGTGTTTAGCATGTTCATATGTTCCTTCTGGCACTTGTATTTCATCTGTTCTATTGGTTGCAGGCCTGATTCTTTGCTGTGGCCCGGTGGGTCTGCAGTTTCCTGCCATTACCCAGGTAGACCTTTCTGAGACACTTCGGGGGCAACTTCGCTTTGTTTAAGCCTGTGTTCTCGAATCATCCTGACCTCCTACTCCGTGAACGGTCACTTCTCCCTTACATTACCCTCTCGTGTAATATTCACAGTTAGTTCGAGACTCTTGGGTGCATCAACCTGTACAATGAAATAACGTGTCCAATACTGTATGTCTGGTGGGGGGTGGTTGGTTTCAGGCCAGTGGGATGGGTGGTTATTTGCGGTGTTTAAGCAGAGCTTCGTTCATAGGCCAGGAAAACAGATGTTATGCAATCCCCAAAAGTCTAAAATTTTGTGTCCACCATAAATAACAGAATCGTAAAATTATCTATGTAAAGGCACCTTAGAAGAATATTCTAAAAGATATAAAATGACCTCTCACAGGCAGGCGTAGATGTTGTGTTAGTTTCCCAAGGCTGTCGTAACAGGGTGGCTTCAAACAGCACATTTGTCCTCTCGTAGTTCTGGAGGCCGGCGGTGTGGAATCAGGCCGCCTCCCCGCAAAGCCTCTGGAGGACGCTTCTTCCTTGCTTCTCCCAGCTTCGGGCAGCCCAGGCGTCCCTTGGCTCTCGGCAGCATCACTCCTACCTCTGCCTCTGTCTTCACAAGACCTTATCCTCCCCTCTCCCTTTTCCCCCTTCCCCTCCCCCCTCACCTGTTCTTCTTTTAAGGGCACTAGTCATATTGGATAAGGAGCCACACTAATGACATCATGCTAACTTGATTATATCCGCAAAGACCCTGTTTCTAAATAAGGTCACATTCGCAGGTACCAGAGGTTAGGGCTTCGGAATATCTTTTTGGGAGGATACAATTCAACCCAAAACAGATGATGACGATGGCAAAGAAATGAGAGACTCCGTACTTTCCTTAGAAAAGAATAGAGAAATACAATGAAATGAAAAATCACTTTCCTTTTCTTGATAACTCCTCTATTATTGTACTTTTAGTTGGCCATTATGGAATAGTAAGATAATACTAGATGGAACCATTCATTTTTTCTACTTATTGTTCTGAATCTTTCATCCCTTTAAAGAGGCATGGCCTGACTCTTCTGTAATTTGCCATAACTATTGGGATTTGATTAGCTGTCAGTATGCAGTCAACCTTAATGCTGATAACAAATAAAATGAAAGCACATGCTTCACAATGAGGGTGGGAAAGATAAAACAAAAATGGAAAATAAAAGGAACAATTCACTGTGGCTTGAGAAAAGGTGAAAAACATAAAGTATTTTCAGTACCAGTTATCTTGTTAACAGGGAGAAAATAGAGATTTGGGTATTGACGCAACAGCTCATGACTCAGATTTTCTTCCATAACTTCTTTTGCGCCCCAGACAGCTATGAGTTCTGAAGCTTCCTCTATATTTTCCAGACTTTGTAGCCTAAAGAGAAATAGCAACAGTAACATTTGCATTTACTTAAGGCTTTGAAAAAAAAAAGTGAAAATAATAGTAACCTTCAAGGAGTGTCTGCATGGAGTAACTGACTCAGTTATTTTGGTCAAGGCTGTCTTTTTGTCCTTATTTTCATGGCCGTGATAGCAATATTTTCAAGTAGTGGGGAGGAGGGTGGAAAGAGGGGAATATCAATTGAAACTATCTGTGAACGAAAACATGTCCGTGGTAAAAAGACTATTGATTCATCAGTGTCGTCTTTGTGATTCTGAGAAAGTTGCAGAAGCTAAAAGAACTTGAACTGCTAACAGCGAAAGTGTGTATTGCATACACAGACACCATCCAGATTGAAAGGATGGGCTGGCAGAATAATGAAATTACCACATCCATCCTCTGTGCTTTATTACCTAAGGAGGTAATAAGCAAGAGAAATATAACTAGCAGAAAAGATAGGGAGAAATGGTAAAATATATTTACCTTACTTTTTGTGACTCAAACAGATTTGAATCGGTAGATTCGACAAAGGTGAAATTTATCACATGCTATCAACCCTAGGTTTAAAATAATTTGGGACTTAAAATAGTCATACTTGAAAGTAAATGCAAAGTGGGCAAAATGCCCACTCATCTAACTTGTTGTAGTTTATCGGTCCTGAGACCTGGCAGGAATTATTCTCAAGATCCTGTACTGCAAGGCCATGCAATTTCTCCATAGGAAAAAAAAAATGTAGTTATTGAAAATTTGTTACAATAGTCTTCATTGAGATCAGAAAGATCCAACTATTATTAAATCATTCTAGCTTTAATATATTGGCTAATAGATCATTAGATTTCTAAGAAAACCAAGCTGTCCTACAAAGAAAAAGAAAGAGTGGTTAAATGCATTTTTTGATTCATAGAAGAATCTGAATAATTTACTTGGAGGGTTTCATTTGCAAATGATTCAATTTATAAATGTTTTATAAATATTAGTGTGGATGCTGTGAGTTCAAGAAGCATATTTGTCTAAGGTTACTGTCCCACATTTCATTTACCACCACCTTGTGCCATTTATTTTGAGAGGCTGAATATACAAATGAACAATGGCCAAGACTGTATAAGACAATATAACTCTGACCCAAAACCTCTGTAGCAAACGGAAGATAAACCACAACCTTGGCAGCAATGGGCCTCAAATGGTCAAGACTTGGTTGTTGACTTCCAACTTCCCTGATTTTTCCCATTTTTAACTTAGAACCAAACAGATATATTTCACAATCCAATAGATGCCCACTTCTAGTTAATCTGATGCCAGCTTCACATGCCAGTAGCCGCTGATCAGAGCAGACCCGAAGCCTTCTCTTTTTTCTCTATGAAGCTTTACCCCCTCTCTCTCCCGCTGAGTCTGCTAAGTGATGATGGCCAACTGCCTTGCTTCAGCAGACTCTGAAAGGTGGGCCCTGCTTGTTCCCATTTGGGTGGTCATTGTTTATTTCTACAATATTTATCATAATTTCTGTATAGAAACCTTTAAATGGCAAGATGAACGTGCCAAAGTTTAGAAGTCAAAGTTTAGGGCCACTGGATAGTTAAGCGTAGTGCCAATCGTTTTGAAAGCCAGAAACATTATTAGAACTGGTTCAAACTTGGGTGAAGATTCCTTTGGCCTAGCTCAGATCTATGATAATTCGGCATTTGTGTTACTCAGTCCTCTCTACAAGTCATCTCAGCAAAGGTCTCACTGTGTGTCCCCTGCACACATCCTGGGTTGGGGGGTGGTCTTCCTTGTGGGATAACTCAGGAGTGATGAGACAGTCACCTGTGGTTATCTCAAGTGGGCTCTATTTCTATGACAAGATCTATTTTACCTTTTTAACTGAGAAGTGTGTGGTCTTTGAAATTAGGAGCTTTCAGTTCTAAACTTGCTGATTCCTTTTATTCATAATGAGACTTTGGGAGAGTCTGTCAGCACATTTAGGCCATTTAAAAGTCACTATTGACATTCGTACCTATCTTGTGGGTTGCTTAAGAATTAAAATAGGTAATTTCTATAAAAGTTACCAAAATCCTAATATGTAATATGTATTCAGTAAGTAATAACTATATGATCATTACATCAAAACAGGTGCTCACATTTCCAAACGATTAACCATTTTATATCTGATGTGACAACACAGACATTGGGAGCCAAGATTTGGAAATTGCCGGTAACTTGCTCGTTTTTCAGATTGTATTAGAAATCAGATAAGCACTGCTATAAGATGATGTATGCGCATGGCATCACACGGAGAATGAAGGCAGTCGTCTTCATAATTCAGGTGTACACCTCCTACTGTACTGAAAACGAAGCCTCTCAGAATTAGGATGATTTGGTATCGGGAGAGCAGGAAAGTGTTTTGACCTCAGCGCTCTCAGTGGGCTCTGCTGGTGGAGCAATTTACAGCTGGTAACTTGGTTAATGTTTTTGGATATTAACTTTCCATTTTAGAGTGTAGACAAATCTATATTTAAAATGCGCAACTCCAGAGGGGCTGTGAGGTAGCATGTCCTTAGGAAGTAGCGTGTCCTCCTCTCTTCTCTTGTACATCCTAACACAATCAAAGAAAGCATCCGACACGGTGAAACGCTCGTTTTGCAGACATGACGTGCGCAAGTTTAATTTCTGCATCAAACAAAGGAAAAATTCCTGGGCATTTTATGTGCATTTTCCCTCATGCAATTACAGAATCGGAGTTAGCCGTTTAGTCCCAAACGAGACATGACCTCACTGGGTTTGTTCCTTCACTAAGATTCGGAGTCCCACACGGGGACAGCATCGGTAGCACTGGTGATACGCTCTTGTCTCCTCGCTGACATCAGGGGCACTGTTTTGTGTTTTTTGTCTTTTTTTGTGTGTGTGTCTCAAATGCCATTTAGTGGTCAACCTAGAAACTAAAAATAGAACGAGTTACCTTGTTAAGATTCTTAAGTCGAAAAGTGTGTGTTTCGTTTGGTGGGTTTTATTAAAGGTGAGGGGAGCGGGCGTCACAGGGCGGTGGGGGGCCGTCAGGATGTGCGTTGAGTTCGGTTCTCCGGGGCGTGTTACTAAGAATAGACCCTCAGTGCAGCCCCACGTAACATGTTGCTCAACTTCCCCACAGGGACTATTTCAAACGTTTTCCATTCCCTTTAAATCTCTCTTCCTGTCTCCTCTGCCCACCATCCTCTCATTTGACAGGGAAATAAAATCAGCTCCTGGCCACACGACCTATGGACTCGATTACAGCTGTAGCCCTTCGTCCCAGGTCATCCTGGCCCAGCGTCACCCTCCACTGGGCAGCTCCTCCTTTCCCCTCCCCCCTGCCCCCCGACGGATTTCGGTTCCCTTTGCTTTCCTCCCCTAGGCTGGCTGATACCTTCCTTACTGCCCCGGCGTCTGCTGTCTGGCCAGAACGCCCTCATCACCACAGCCAGAACGCATTCTCTTAAATGCTAATCAGATTGTCTCGTTCCCTCGGTCAGAGCTCTTTAATGCTGTCTTACGTTCAGGAAAATCCTTTAACCCGCCTAGCGAGATGCTGCTCACCCACCACGCCAGCTCTGTCTGTCTCATACTCTTCACCATTCTAGAGCTTATGATGGAGCCACACACACATTTTCACTGTGTCTGCTGACTCCTGTTTCGCGCTAGCACAGTTTGTGTTAACCAGTTGCATTCAGTATGAACAGAGTAAGGGTATAAATTACACCCTTTGGTGAATGTGACTCACAAGTCACCACTGCAGAATGGATTCGCTGAAGAACAAAAACAAACATATCCATGGTTTTTTAAGAAAGTAGGAGCCTATCCAAGCGTGAAAAGGGCTAAACGTGAAAACAGGTTTATTCATTAGTAGAGTTTTAAGTTGAATATTTGCCATTTCCTTAATGCATGATAAGGCCTTAAGAAAGACTTACTGAATTACATGGAAACAGTTAAAACTCTAAATCATTTTTTCAACAAACCTCTTCACAAGCCGGCGGTTTTAAATTCAGTTTCTTTTCCATTCTATTAAACAAATGGCAACTTTAATTAAGGTATAGTGGTATACAATAATTGCTTAGCAGTATATATAATTTAATGAGAACATATCCTAATGTATCAACTCTGCCCATTTATTCCCAGTACAGACACTAAAGATCAACTTTTTTTTTCCTGACCCAAATATTAGAAGCCGGAGGCTTCCTCTGTGACTTTGTGTACTCCCCGCCATTCACAGATGCTTTGAAGTTGAATTTTGATGGAAATGGAACCTTTGAAGTGAAATTTCATGTGGAATCTAGACTGGTTCTGGACCGGACATGTTAAAAGACACATTCAGAGGAGAGCAGCCAGGACACCGAGCAAACCCTAAGCTGTGGCTGACCCCACCGCACTGTGCCGTAGCTGGCTCAGACATGTTGGCAATGTCCATAGGGTCTTTGCCTGGTAATATGTGTGTTTGAGTGTTGGTACAACAACCAGCCGGAAAAAGTAATTATTCAAATTCAGGGGGAAAAAATTGACCCAAACAGAAACTCTTATTCTCATTGTTCAATTTTAAAATTAATATCATTATCACTAATTCGAGAGGAGGAAGTACATGCTAACCAACTTACTACTGACTTATTTCTGATTCCAGATTTGGAAATCTATTAGGATAATCTAATTTACTTTAGCACAGTTTGGCCAAAGAGATGAAAATAAGTTAGTGAGTTTCAGATAACTTTAGAGTTCTAAGTCATAGGAAAGGAACACCTTCAGACGCTTCCTCTGTGTCCTGTGGCACTAGGAGTCAGAGTTACAGGAAGCCCTCTGAACAGCAGAAATGGTACCTGTGAGATTTCTTCCGGTTTATCTGAAAGCATCATTTCAGCAGTGGCTGAGGCTGTACAAAGCAGCTTAAAATTTTTCACGGGGTATGGAAAATCAGGTTAAAATAAACGATCCTATCTATTACCTAGCATTTACATGGTGCCGCAGAAAGGACTGTTTTTCTCTATTTCAAATTACTGAATTAATCATTTTATCATGTGGATTTTGTAGTGAAGCCATGAGACCAAACAGGACACTTTCTTCAAGCCTACCAAAAATACGTATTTTTAATGGAAATGACACACGAGAGTAATTGTAGGACATTTACTTAATTTAAAAAATTAATAATTTAGCAGCAGCTTATGTGATGATTGACAACATCTCCTACATTAAAAGAAGACAAAATAAAAAATTCTCTCCCTGAAAACAGACTCCTCTTGACCCCCAGACGCCCCCATCCATCATCGCATTTCTCTATTTGACAGCAGAACTCCCTACAGGTGGGGTGCATGTTGTCCTCACTTCCCCTCACCCCGTTCCCACGCATTCTAGCCTAGTTAGGCATGTGTCTCCAGAACCCTGTCGAGACATCTTTCGTCAGAGTCACCAGTGACGTCACCTTGCCACATGCAGTGGTCAGTTCCCAGTCCTCGACCTATCACTGACCTATCACCTTGACCTACCTGACAGATGATCACTCGCTGCTTCTTGTCACACTTCCTTCTCACCGCACGTCATGGTTTTCCTCCTATTTCAGGCAGTTCTCCTCCTCATTCTGCTTTGTTGGCTCCTCCTCATCTTCCCAACCTCGAACTGGGTTGCCCCAGAGCTCAGTCATTGGGATCCGTCTCTTTTTGAACTATTCTCGCGTCTTGTGTGGCCTCATCCATGTTCACAGTTCTAAATGCCACACGTGTTCTCATAACTTCCGGTCTCGCACCTCCATTCCGGACCTCTCCTTTCAACTCCAGAATGTGTGCCCTCCACCTCACGTCTCCATTCGATTGTCAGGGAGCGTGTGCAGTCACCACAGCAAAACCTCGGCTCCCGAGTCCCCCGCCTCAGACTCCCTCTTCTCCCAGTTTCATCACCTCAGTAAATGACACCAGCATTCACCCGATTTCTTATAAATGTCCACCTTTTTATGACTGGTCCATCCAAATTGTACGACTTCCTTATAGGTGAAAAATGGACATTGACTAAGAAACGTATGCTCTCCCTTATCTCAGAATTAGAAGAGGAAAACAAACAAACAAGCCACGGAACAAACTCAGCTTCTCAGAAAAACATTTAAACTTTGTCGTTGGATCTACAACAGAGGTTGTCACTCGTCCTCTAGGGGCACACGCTTCCTTGGAACCCAAATGAAATGATGTCGGGCAAGAGGCCGTTAGCATTAGGTGTAGGATTACATAAGTCATTGCGTGTATTTACACAGAGAACTCTTCATGGTGACAATAATAGGCCCTCTTCCTTGAAGAAGGACACACGGGAAAAGTTGTGTAGTCCTGGAGGGGTTAACCAGGCTTCTGGGATCGTAAGACATTTAGGGGAAGTTTGGGACCACTTTGTGATATGGGGAGATCCTTATTATTGAATAAGCTCACAAAGGTTCCATCAAAAGACAAAAGATGTGGATGGGCAGGGAGGAAGGCTTTTTTTTTTCCTTCACCATTCTTATTTTCTGTGAGCCACCACTGGCAAGACTATCCACCACTCGTAGGCATGGGAACCAGTTAAAGAAAGTGTTGATTCACTGGAGTGAAGCGGAGAACTCAGTGGCCTTTGTGTGCGGTGAATGTGTCCGGAAAGGCAAAGAAGGGCGAGATGCTCCCGTGGGCTTTCTCATCTCCATGGTGGTAGGTGCTGACCGGCTGAGAGAAAGCACCAAGGAGCAGAGGGGACAGACCACCGAGGCGTCTGGCTGCCGTGCTCTCGCAAGATGAAAAGGACTCAGGCTTTTACCCCGAACTTCATTATCTGCAAGTAAGGTAAGGCCATTTAGTGGGTCACGGAGTGATTCGGGTCCCAGCCGGTTGCTCCCTGTTCATTCCAGCTCGTTCTTTTCTATGCATGCCTGCCAATGGGCACCTTTATGAGGCTTCCTTTGGCCCGTAGTTACGCTTTATTGCTGCACCGCCAATGGCTGGGAACTGTCTTTCTTTCTCTCCTGTATCCTCTGGGGATTGCTGAACCGGACGGATTGAGACCGTGCGTGCCATTTATAGATCAGTTAAGGGAAGTAACGTTCGGAGCGAAGGAGACTGAAAACACAGTGGCTTAGCCAGCCGAGCATTGCTTATTGACGTGGGACATTGTGGGAAAGGCTGAGTCTTTAATTTCCTGTGGACACAGTCATTCAGAAGACCGTCTTTTGTGTGTCTTTGTCACTCTTCCACTGTTCCAAAGTGACGACAGAGCGGCGCTGAGAATTTGAAACTCTGTGATAATATTTGCCGTCATTGATTTATGCTTAGTCATGTCTTTACAACTAAAATACAGACAGAAATACTGTAATGACTCATTAGGTGGGGGGAGAAGCAGCTGACAGGTAACTTCAGTAACGAGTAAGCTCCTCAAGCGTTGAAGTCTAGCTAGGCATCAAGGCATGGGCTTTCTAAGTTTCAATGCTCTCTTCTACTGATTTCTGCCTTTCTATTTGCCACGCAAGCTGTTGCTGTGGAGCAAAGAACATCGGTTAGGTCCCATGCCTGCAGGCTTCCATGTCACTAGTGGAAGGATCCGAGGCTGAAAGGAGGCAGCCTGTCTCCTTAGCAGTTCCAGGACTGTAGCGATGCACGGCCAGGGGTCTAACCATAAATACCACGTCTTGATGCTTATGAAACTCTTTCCGCTTTTCTTTATAAAAGCCTCCCCGCCCTCTTCTTTTCTTTTCCTACAAGCCTTGAAATAACTCAGAATTCAGAGGGAGCCAGGGGCAATATCCCCAGAGGCTCTGAAAGCCAATAGTCCTGAAGGTAGAGCCCAAACTGGCGACTTGCTAGCAGTGAGACCTTCCCAAGTGACTTAGGATCTCTCTGCCTCTTTTCAGAAGCCATCAGTAATGGCTATCGCTCAAATATTCTTTAATCTTATTCGGTGTGGTACCTGGAGCACAGAGAGAACAAACCAAATGGAGGCAATTATTATTCGCTCCATTTTGGAGAGGAGGGAAGTTCTAATATAGACAGTCATATGGGTTAATGGCTAAGGTCAGATAATATCTCAAATGACCCAACTCCAAGGGACGTCCCTCTTGTTCTCAAGTTTGAGAAAATACAAGTCAGTTGCAGTTTTGTAATGAGCAAGGGAGGATACTGTTGCACTATCAAAGGTAGTTCTGGTTATTAATATCAGCCCTGATTTACTTCTGATATGGTTTTCTGACCAGTAGTGTTTGACATTTAGACATCCACATTCCATCCCTGGGCCTTGCCCCTCTGATGAGCCCAGTCTCTGCAGGCCAGGGTGCCCCTGAGGTCACGGGAGATATGTTGGGATGGGCCGGCCTGAGGGGTAGTAAGGTCCCACTGCCGACATTTATGAGGCTTCTGCTGTTCTGCAGTGTTATCTGCTTTGTTCTCATAATTACCCTTTTCAAAAGGATGGGGATCAAACGGGTCAGATAACTGGTCTGAGTTCACATAGGAAAGTGGTAGAGATGAGATGCAAACAGAAATCAGTCTGACTCCAAAAATCAAATCTAAGTGATTAAAGTAAAGGCCCATTCTGTTTGCATAACATAAATAATATCTCTGGAATGAGGGGTTGTGATAAGAATCGGATAAGACCCTCCTGGGACTCAGGTCATCAAAATCTAAATTTGGTTCACCTTGAAGAGATGGTCTGTCCAGCCTCACAGTGGGATTGAGGGGCACCCTGGGACACAAGATTGACTGATCTAGAAGCATCTCTTGCCCTTGAGAATTTCTCTGCCAGCCATCATCTTGGGTTTTCCATAATTTTTCACAAAGAAAATCCATGATCTAGTGTGAGGGTTTTTTTTGTTCATTTTAAGCTTTAGACAAAATTAAAAAGAAAGCAGATCAGCTAAAATTGAACAAAGGCGCAGATATAGTACAAAGGCATGAGACCACGTGACCTTTCCTACTGGCATGACACCATGGCTCATGGTTATTAAAAATAGAAGACTCAAGCATTTTTCACAAGAAGATGCAATCTTTCTGACACTTTATTTTTAATCCTCTTGGACAGCCTTTCACCACTGTTCATCTCATAAAATTGGAGTAAATGTTATTCAGCAGTTAATGGAAAAATAACCTAAAACCTTTTCATCTTCATGTAAGAAGAGACCTTTGGATTATCTAGTTCGGCCACCTAAATATTCAGGAAACACGTGTGTTGTTCAAGTCGATCATCCAGATTCTCAGTAAAGAGCCGCAGCCTTCCCCAGATTGCTGGAGATGTCAGCAGCAGACACATCCTTCTGGGCACAGGCTTTAACTCCACGTTCCTATGAGTCCCAGGCACAGAACCTGGTCACACCGCACCCCCTGTAGCACCACGCAGCTGGGCACTCTTCTCTGCTGCACGAGCACACATGCCTCATCTCTGTCCCCAAGAGTGTGAGCTGCTTGGAGCGGCGTCATGTTTTGAAGGTCTCAGCACTTCCGGGTCCTGGTACAGGAAGTGGAGTCAATGCTCAACAGACTACGGTGTTGAGTTTTGAAAGCCTGAGTGTGTATTTGCTTTCTTCATGCTTTCTTTTCTTCCAGTTCTTCTCCCTGTGCTGTCTTCAGCTTCGCTCCCTCACCATTAGAGTGACGTCTCTTAAAAAGCAAGATAACCAGAATTGAACATTACACTTAAGCTATGAAATATCCCCAATTAAACTAACTTTTACTGCTTTTACTCAAAACTGTGTATCGATGAAGAACTACTTTTGTTGACTCTTTCTTTGCCTTACCTGTCTGGGAAAGATAGGTTTTCAAGCTCACTTGCAACTCCCCCCTTTCTCACTGCTCATCTTTACTGGCCTTCTGGGCCTGAGGCTGGTCAGTTTTTAGCGGAATCAACTACCTCAGTTTCCCTGATGTGAATCTGTCCAATCCGTGGAGCGAAGGGCATTTGACCCCACACGCCAGCCCCTCTGCTCCCTGTTTTGAGTTGAGTCCATTCTTGGAGCCCCTGAGTTTCTCTAGAACACATCTCAGGGGATGCAGCTAGCCTCCCTTGCAGTTGGTTCCACCCTGAACTTGTACCCCAGCCCCAGCGACTGGATTTCTTTCCTCTTTTTTTTCCTGAGGTCAGGTTCCAGGACCTGCCTTTCTCTGATTCTGCTTGCCGCAGCTCTCCTTCCCATTAAGGCTCACAACTGTAGTTGTGGAATAAGGGGAATTTCTTGTTGCCCTTCCCCCCACCCCCAACGTTTACTACCTGGATGAATCTGCCGGACTAGTTAAGCTGCAATTCTTCATCCTCAAAATGGGGCCGATATCGATGCCCAGTTCTTAGGATTTGGGGGGAAAACAAAACACACTCATGGATAGCAATTAAGAAGTATTTCCTTCCAGGCTGAGGATGGACGCCCACCCTTCTCCTTACTCAGGTGTGGTCCGGGTCCTGATGCACAGGGCCACTCCTAGGGCCCGGTGACTTTTGGCCGCGCGTCCAAAGACACGTGTGGGATGCTTGCCATCCACGTGCTCTTTCTTCTCGTAGGTGCTCCGGCTCTGTACTGAACCGCACTTGCATCCTTCCAGTCATAGCTGGACCTTCCGCCACACATAGCACATGCCGCGCTACAGGTCCATCATCAGTTCGTCACCTTTGACCTTGGGAGTCCGGCCATTGTAGTGCCTATTACTCCACGTATGTCGGATTTGATACTTAGGAAAGCATTACTATCTTTTTGCTAAATCAGTGCTCCCAGCCATTGGGGTGACCCTCTCGGCTCCCCAGGCCATAAGCTGCAGAGCAAGGAGCTGTGGTGTTGTATTCCACGACCGGCTGCTAGATCAGCCTTCGTGGTGATGTGCAAGGCTGGAAGGCCGAGTCCTGGCCGTCCTCTGTCTCAGTGTCATAGACACCTCCAGAGTGGGGGGGTACCACTCCTGCCTGAGCAGTCCTAGCATGTGATGATCATGCATTCTTTACTCACGAGCAGTTTCTCTTAAACTGGAGACGGAACTGTGTATCTTCCCCACCGCCACCTTAGGTGCTTTTGCATTCTTTTATGAGAGAGCCAGGTTAGAGCCACAAGAAGAGACAGTGTCAAGACTCGGGGAAAAAATAAAGTGAGCCGTGTTCACAGGTCTTCAAGACAGGAGGCATGGCGCATGCCACACAGTTGGGATGGGAGAGGCACTGGGGTGGTTGTGGGTGGGGGACAGGAGTGATGGGAAGGCGTCGGCCACAGCCTCCAGCAGGGTTTGCATGGGGAAGGAAAGACCTGCAGGGTGAGCAGTTTGGGATTGGCTAGTGTGAGGAATTCCACCTACAGGGATGGTCCCTGGTTGCTTGGTCCCTAGGAGGATTGAGGCAGAAGAATTGCGCTGTCTTGGGCGAGATAGAGAAGGTATGGCTCTGGATCAGTTAATACATCAAAGGCACACTCCAGGCTGGGTCCTTTGTTGTCTCTAAGACTTGGCTAGTCCTCCTGGAATAAAATTGGACCGTCACTCCCCAGCCAGAGGAGGGACCTGAATCACCATGATTATTATATGAGAAGGCAGATTTCTGGTCACAGCTGGGGACTGTCCTTGAGGAGAACAAGCCAATTATCTGTCTATCTCAGTGGAAATGGCCTTGGCCAAGCTGCAGTGATTTCATAAACAACCTAGAGCAGGTGTGGAGGAGAGGAGAAGTGGGGATGTTGACTCTTTAATTCCCGTATCAGGAATCAGACTCACACCCACACACCACCCTCCTCTTGAGCACTGAGCCTTTATGGTTAGGGCTGATCCTCCGGTAAGAGTCAGGCTTCTGGCTGCAGAAGAATTAATGCCAAAATAAGACTGTGTACTCTAGATCCAAGCAGTAGGAAGCTTTATCCTCAGGACGACCTGTGACATCATCCACACGCGATTGTTTTCCCTTTTGTATTCAGACGCTTTGGCCGAATTCCAAAGGGTGTCCACAGGCAACGAGCCTTCCCTCCAGCCCACCCATTGGCTGAGTAATCTCACAATTGGAAACATTCTTCTCCATGAAAAGGCATCACCCAATTAGCTCTCATTGAAAGCTTCCTTTGGCCTCTTTCCTTGCTAGCATTTCTTTAGATTCTGAATGCTCTGATCAGGTGGGCTTTGGCTGGTTGACAGTCACTTGTGCTTGTGAATAGTGACATGCACTTCAAGAGCTGACCTTTTCAGTAGAGTAGGTAGACATACCTTGAGAAAGCTTGAAAACAGTCACAGACGCCAAAAGATCCCCCTGCAACCTGGTGTTTAAAGTTACAGGAATCGCGTATGATCTCAAATCTAGAAAATCTGGCCGGAGCCTTATATGCAGAAGATAATGCACATCCGAGAAAAGGACCTTAATCTTTATGCACCATTCATAATCTAGTCCTAGAAACCTGGGTTCCGGTTCCCGTTCTTTCACTTTCCAACTCTGTGTCACAGAGTGAAGACTTCATTTCTCTAAGACCTACTGTGAATCTGCGAGACGTAAAAGATAGATACAATAAAAGCTATTTTTCAGGATTGTTAGAGTTAAGGGAGCGTGACACAGCACCGTGGCTTGGAAAAGGGAGGCTTAGCAGGACCGAGGGGCAGACATCACCAAAGGTGGAAGCTGCGGAGACTTAGAGAAACCTTGATTAGCATCGCGATGGCCCTTGAGCTGGACCAGGTCGCAGCACAGTCAACTGCGCGGGGTACGTTTTGACTTCCCGGCTGTCATCATGTAGATCGTTGAGATACTGATGAGTGCTGTTCTGTTGAATTGACAGTAAAATCCCTTGGGGAAAAGGACTGGGGAAACGTGCCCGCAGACGGGCAAGGTCACGAATCCCAATGCATCGCTTCCCTAACAAGAGTGTCCTTTGATTCGAATGACATGAATGGCCTTGCTGGGGAGAGGAAGCGGAGACAGCTTTGCCTGATGGCACAGACGTACGGATTGTGTTTTCGCGCCTAAGCAACCGTGGAGCCAAGAACCCAAGAACCAAGTGGAAATTCTGGGTCAGTGATGCTGGGGAGTGAGAAGTGGAGTCTTACACTTGGGTTTTCACAAGATTTTGGTGCCATTTAGCCAAATACGAATGACTAACAGGACAAATATTCCCTTAGCCTATTATGTCTTCTCTCTCAGATGTTTGTGGGTATAGAAGCTGGCATGGGATATTCACAAATCGTTGAAAATTTGATTTGAGGATTACTTTCTATTTTTTTTTTTTTTCAATGAGAGCATCCCATCCATCTTTCTACAGGGAAGTTGCATGAGATTTGGGAGTTAGGATGCCAGTGATGTTTACATTTCTCAGTTAAAAAGCCAGTGTTTCTTCCTCCGGTCCTAAACTCTATGAATGGAAAAAGCTATTTTAGTTCCCAGCATATTCTTTCCATTAAGATTTTAAAATTCTGCAGCACTGCCGCCAAGGCTCATCTGTTGAATGAAATTTTCATAAATGTTATGTACCCCGCCTGGGTGCAAAGCGGCGTTTTGATTAAGTTGGGGGGGGGAAAAGGTAATTTTATTAACAGAGAAAACACCTCTTACATTCCATCCTCCAGTCAGCCCCAGATCTGAAGCGAAGCCATGCTACAGTTACAACAGCTATGAATAATTTCTAATAAAATCAGCAGCTAAAAATCGTTGAATTTTTGCAGTGCATTGAAACTCTTTCTCCACATGGCTACATTCTTGGCGAGGAAGGAATTTTGATTTGGATGCGGGAAATCTGTTCGAGCCAAGCACCACGCAGATTTCCATAGGCAGATTATCTGCTGGATGAATTAGCCCAAGGAATTAAAAATAAAAACTCCTAAACTGCCTTTTGCTCAACCACCCAGAATGTTCCCTGTGATTACATCCTGCCTGGCTGACAGCTTGAATTCGGGGAACAGAGATTCATTTTAATAGCCTGCAATGTACAGGCACGGGGCTCTCGTTCCAAAGCAAGTGATGTATTCCAAGTCCAATACCAATCTGTTCCTCACTGTGTTCCTTCTGAAGCTTACCTATGGCACCATCTTCCTTCCTTAGCCTAGAAAATCAAGAATTAACTACAGAAGCAGAACTCCGGGGAAGCAGTTTGTACCTTAAATGCCAGGAAAGGTCTCAAATTTAACCAACTTTCTTTTGGAACTGCAACGTCATGCCACTTTGATATTGTCCTGCCACAGAGCATGTCCTCTTAGCATGCGACCTTGAGAGAGTGTCCAGTATACTCGGCAAGACTGAGCTCTGGAGGGCAGCAGTAGTCCTCATAATCCTCGCTAATCAGTGCTTCAGATATATTTAAATGTCAACTGAATTGAAGAATACACAAAGGCTGTTTTCATCATCTTGCCCAGCTTGCGACAAGCATTGGTATTTTAGCTAAATGCTAGAGTCTCCTACAGCGAAGGTTTAAACATTTTACCATGAGATTTAAGGGAAAAATGCCCCCGTCTGACCCACTCCGAACTTCCCAGTGTCCATCACAGTGAATAGTCCAACTTGAGAAGTGCTGGGAACAGTTATCACCTGTCTTTTATTTAAGAGAAGTCTTACTAACAGGGTCACCTCTGTAGGGGCATTTGTGGACCACAGAATCAGACCTTCTAACTCAGGTAGGAAGATTCATGCTTCTTGGACAGCACTGTAATGGAAACAAGTACAAGTGGGGAGAAGGCACTTGAAAATGAAATGCATGGAAATTCAAGAGTCTATCAAATGCACTAAATTCTGTCCACTGCCTAAATCTTCTATTATCTGTAATAAAAGGCCATGCTTTTTGGCCAAGTACCCTTGAAAAGGCACAAGCTAATAGAAAGCTAATCTCGTATGATAGGCAACATGATGCTTAAGGTATTGTCTCACTAAACTGCCTGTCTGGATCTTCCTGGGGAAGTCTTTTGTCCTGTATTTTAAGGGCTTCTCAATTTATCTGTATCCACAAGGGAAAATAGGAATTGAGATAATAGCCAATAACAGTTGCTTTATTTTCCTCCCCAATAAAGCTGTCCCGGGTTTTCATTTTGACAGCTTAAAACAGAAACTCAATCATTTAAAGGTCAAAGAAGTTGTAGATGCTATCCAGGAGGTAGCAAATCACATTTGCAAGTTCAATGATTCTCAGCAGATTGAACAGACTCATAAATAGACTCTCCGTAAATTGCCAAAGAGGACAATTTTCAGGCAGTTCTAGCAAAATGGAAAAATAGCAACAGAGAGATAGGATTTGGTTTTCTATTGGATGAATACCAAACTTAGAGAAGGTCAAAAGCCACACCACATATGCTTTCCATAACTGAGAAGTGTTTTGGAATGAACAGTTAGATTCAGCCGAAGCAGCTCCCACAGCAAACTATATGTGAGCTGTTAAGGTCTGTCACAGGTAGCCTGGCATTTAGAAAGCAAAAGACCAGTGTGGAATGACTTCTGTTCTTAATGATACGTGTGGTTTCCTGTGCAGCTGTCATGTCTCCTGGAAGGTGATGTCCAGGCAATTGGGTGCTAGAAGGGAACTTTCAAACAAGTCTGAGAAATTGGCAATCTAATAAATCATGGTGGAAAGAATGGCAGATTATCTTTCTCTTCCTCTCTCCTCTCTCCCTTGCCCTCTCTCTTTCTCTCTCATTCCGTCTCTCTCTCTCTCTCTCTCTCTTTCTCTCTCTCTCTCTCTCTCTCTCTCTCTCTCTCTCTCTCTCTCTCTCTCTTATTGGATCTATATTGGAATGAACTATAGTCATAGCTACAAGCATTGCAATTATATACGTATTAAATACCATGAAAGATTTGGAAACACAGCTTCATTTAGCCCTCCCATACAATCCTATAGTCAGCATTTTTCGGAAGGACAATTGGAGGCTCAAAGATGTTGAGTAACTTATGCAGAAGTACAGTTAGTCCTGCTAGTAATCAAGCAAGCGTCTGAACTCAGATCTCATGTATGTGAGAGCCCAGTGTCTCTTGATTCTTGAAACTTTAAGGGAGTCGATCTCCATTTTAAGAAAGTATAACAAGCAGCTGGGGGCAAGGAAATCAGAATGATTGGGGTGAAATCCAGGAACCTGCAGGTGTAACATGCTCCCCCCGGATTTTGCAAGCAGGTTGCTAGGAGACTAAACTTTGAACAACACTGATGTGCTTTACTGCTCATAGGACTATCTGAATGAGGGTTTGGAGTTCACAAATATGAATTATTAAGAACTGTGTAGGGCCAGCTCTTTCGACAAATCTACATCATGGATATCTAATTGCTTTCCCGGTTCATCCATTTCAAAGGGCCATTTGCTTGGGTCTTAAACATCTATTAACATAGACCTTAAAGTAGTAATGTTGCAAAATAGCACCATTTTTAACATTTTCTTTCCAAAGTTATTGAAAATATTAAGATAAAAGAAAGATTCCTAAAACAGACTTTGGTATCCCAAGCCAAGAAATGAAGGTATTAGCAGTTTAATATGTTTTGGAATGGGGAAGGGGGGCGAAGGGGCGCTGAGAGGGGAGGATTGCATTTGATGCCTGTTTAATTTTAACTCTGCTTTGTGTACCCCTCATTTGTTCCCAGCTGCTTTTGTGATTTCTCCAATTGGTCTCCAGTGGCCAAATCAGACCCGACTCCCCTCTTCCCCACCACCTCCTTGTTTTAAATGAGATCTGGTTTTACTTAGATAAATTAAATGTCACTATATTTGTTTCTGTGAATTGTTCCAGCAAAAATTACAGCATCAATGTCTGACTTTAAACGTCTGTAAGACTGTCTGCCTCTCCGGGCTATTTATAGTTGCCTTTTAAACGCTCTAATAAATGCTTTTAGATTGCTATTGGTTTGCTTTCTCTTTACGCAGCCTTAGAATTGGTCCACCTCAACAGCACCAGCTGAAAATACCTGTTTTTCTTTTTTTTGCAAAAGTAATGCATGTTCATGGTAAAATTTTAGAAAACATAAAAAGGCAAACAGAATGAAAAAGAAAAAAGAATCATACCGAATAGAGAAGGCCACAATTAACATTTTGTTGTATGTCATTCTGTCTTTTCTCCATGCTTAAATACATCAAAACTTAAAAAGATAATATTGGACAAGCCGTTTTTATAATCGTGTTTTATTTTTTCTTCTAAACAGTGCTTTCATTTTTCCTGTCATTCTTTTAGTCCATCGCTTTTACTGGCTACGTTAAAAGTAATAGTAATGATATGATTATACCATTACATAAAACAATCCACATTAATTAGATGGCCAGGCCGTGGCCAGCGTTTGCTACTATGGACAGTCCTACAAACGAACCGTGTCTCTGTGCTCATCCATGACAATTTCTTTAGGGTAAATTGCTACAAGTGACATTGCTGGATCAGAGGCTGTATCAACTTCCTAGACTATTGTCACATACAGCCAACTTATCCTCAAAAATAGTCTGGTTAAATCTCTATATTTCATATTCGAATATATCCCTAAAATGACAAAATAATAACATGCATTAGTATGAAGAAAACCACATTCCTAATAATTCAATCACTGCTTTAACAAATTTTATTACTTTTCAGTGCCAGGCACAAATTTTTTTTTCTTCAACTCCAGATTTCCAGAGAATCTGCAGCATAGTTGTATGCAGTTATCATACTGAACCCTACAGTTCTAAGAAAGCTTGTGAGCAAAAGTAGTAAGTATGACTTAAAAAAAACAAAAAAACAAAAACAAAAAAAAAAAAAAACGAGGTTTGAACTGGCAGCTTGGACAGGAGAGAGGCGAGGTCAGTGAAGGGAGTAGAGCTGGTGTTTGGGGAACCGCCAGCCTCGACGTTTTTACCATGCTAGCCATAAAGATTCTCTTACTAGAACTGAAATCTCTCTGAGAATATTGTATTGCTCAGTTTGTGTTGTTAAAGGATTTGTTAATTAATTCCATCAAAGTATAATTAATGAGTGCCTACGTGCCACTTACGGCTCTAGCTGCTGGGGATACCTTGCTAGCTATGGCAAGGAGACCTCTTCTTGTGGAGCTTCCAGTCTATTCCAGGGGGCCGTCCACCCAACGAACAAGTAATTCAATCAGCGGTGCTGTTTTATAATGAATAAATCACATTAATGAGACAGGAAACACTGGTGTGGGGGAAGGTTTTAGTTTCCATCCTCTCCAGACAAGGCTGCTCTTAAAAAAAAGGCAATATTAAAGATAAGACTTCAGTGACCAGAGGAAGCCCTGCAGGTATAAAAGGAGATGCAGAGGCCCCGGGTCAGGAACATCCTCATGTTTTAGAGTGGAATTTAGCAAATTTTTTTCCTATAAAGAGATAGCAAATATTTTTAGCATTGTGGACCACATGGTCTCCGTTGGCAGTTACTCAAGTCTGCAGTGGGAGCTGACAGTAAGAAGTCACAGACAACATATAAACAATAGCCTGAGTGTATTCCAATAAAACTTTATTTACAAAAACGGTGAACCAGATTTGGTCCCTAGGCTATAGTTTTCTGACCCCTTTGTGAAAGAGGCAGACACGGTGATGCTGGAGAGTGAACAGTGAGAAGGAGAAGAGCAGGAGATACTTTCCAGAGATGAGCAGAGGTCACATGTATGCAATCTGTGTAAAATACAGATATGCAATTTACTCTAATTGCAATGGAAAGATCCTGGAGGTTTTTAAGCAACGGTGTGATGTGTTTTGACTTTATTTTTTAAAAGAGATTAAAGCACAGTGAGGGCAGAAAGAGATCTCCTAGGAAGCCGTTGTGGTCCATTGAAGACACGGTGGTTTTGACGAGGATGAAACATGATTAGATTAAAGATCTCCTTTGAAGTTGAACCAACAGGACTTGCTGCTAGTTTACAGGATGCAAGTAAAGAAGAGTGATTAGACCGTACTCTCGCATATAGAAGATACTTTAAAAGTGTAAATTAAACTGAATTTTAATGGAATTTTCTCTGTCTCAAGCTACAAAAACTATCCCTGGTTAAAACAAGCAAAATAAAATGTTCTTGAAAAGATATCAAGTAGTTTATAGTATCAAAGAAAGTAGGAAGGGAGAGAACTTGATTTGAGCAGAAAGAGGAGGCAAGGCCAATGAATGCTGAATCTCAAGACTGTCTCTCCAGGAGCTATGACTTGTGTCTTTCCCTGGGGAGACGTAAATGCCTCTTGACTCTTTTTAGTTTCTTGGAATAATAGAATTCGGCACCCTTGTGTCACTTCTTCAAGATGCAAAGTCTTGTTCCTGAATTTCTGATTGGCAGCTCCAAGGTCATGTGATTCTATTCCAGGTGCAGGATTTTGCCACCATCATCTCTTACCTGGTCATCAAAATACCTTCCTGGCTACTCTCCCCACATCTGCTTTTAAATTTCTTCAACCTGTTTTCCACTGGACAGCCAGAGTGGCCTTTTAAAATGCAAACCATGTTATACTGTGCCCTTGGTTAAGATACTTAATTTGCTTTCACTACTCTTGGGAGAATGACCCAAACTTATAATGCTATTGGGTCTTACATGCTCTGCCTCTGTCTCTCTTTCCAGGTTCACCTCCCCCTCATGCCTCCCCTCTGCCTCAGTTTCACTTCTTTGGAAAGCCTGCCCAGGCATCTTTGAACCACAGAAACTTTGCAAATGCTGTTCCTCTGCCTGGAAAACTCTTTTTCTCTTTCTTCTTATTTAATTAACCCCTACTCATCTTACAGATTGTCTCTCTGATGATACCCGTCTCTCCCAGAGTAGATAAGAAGCCAGCATTATAAGCTGTTGCAAGAAATAAGGGAGAAATATTTATTCAAATTGAGGTTTAAAGGAAGACTATAAAGACTACAGAGTTTTCAGGGTGCTAGTCCTTGTACTATTTTATATTATTCATTTATTCCTTACAAAAATCTTTTGAGATGTCAGCTATTGTCCCTATGTTCTACATACAAGAAAGCCTAAAGATATTGGTGAGATGAAGATAGCACACATCTGAGTTGTGGTAGAACCATTATTAGAATCCATGCCTTTGATCCTCACGTGCCCACCCTTTAACCGTGCAGCTGTGGGACCAGATGTAGCTTGGACTGTACCCTGTGGTAGCGGGAGAAGGGGTATGGGTTAGAATAATCACTCTGGATGAAATTGGCAAGAGAAGAGTTAGAAGGCTATTTATCTAAACCAGGTAAAACCAGGTTTTTGCCTGATCAGAAGAGCCTGCATTCAGTGATCAAATGAAGATCACTTCCTTTAATGATAGGTTCTTGTGGGAATCAGGCCTTAAAATTCGCTTAGAACAAAGGAAGCGGCAGCCAACTTACACCTGTAAGTAGTGAGCGCCTGAACAATCAGATAGTGACCGTGCCTCAAACAAACAAAGCAGGACAGAGATCAAGGGCCCTGAGTTAATAGCATTTTACCTAAGGGTGGAGCCAGGAAAAATGAAGAGCATGTGCTCAGCTTGAATGTCAAGTCATGGACCAAGCGCTCCCTGACAGCCCTCCATGCGTGCCCCAGACATTCTCCATATTAGTACTTCATTTTGCTTCCTCCTCGGTACTTACTATCAGCAGTCATCTCATTTTACTGTTTTCATCTTTATTGATGCCCACCTCTCAAATGCAAACTCCACACAGGTGGGATTCTGTTCACTAAGTCCTGAAAATGGGTGGGTCCGGTCTAAAATAACTTACTTTTTTAAAACATGAATAAAAACAAAACAATATATAAACAATCGGTAACAGATTCTCCATTGGAAAATTTTAGAGGCCATTGGGGAAGTACTTTTCTTACACAACAAGGGGAAGCTGAGATCTTAAAGGGATGTAAGATCTCATGAGATGCAACTTCTGCACCAACCCAGATTCAACTCCAGGGAAAAATCTCAGCAGCTGGGGCTGGCGTGCATTCTAGACAGGGATGGGCAGGTCGATTTTCAGGATAAGAACAAGAGAAACCTTCAGGGACACCTTAGTAAAACATGTACATACCCTTTAAGATGAAGAAGAGCATGGTAATGTTGATACAAGAAACATCCAAATCTGTAAAGAATTTTTATGAGTTTATTTGAGCCAAACTGATGACATTTGCTGGGGACCAAGATCTCAAATGCTTCAGAGAATAACAGTCTTGCAACTTTTTTTATGCATTGGAAATTAAGGAGAGGATGTCAAGATTGGAGAAAATGTGGTGGGGGTCGGATTACAGGATAGTTTATGATTCTGTGCTCTCTTGAGGGTGTTACCTCTTTTGAGGAGTATGACTTCTGGCATCTCAAAGGAACGAGTTAACCTAGATGCACAGGAACAATGGGCAGGGCCTGCTTAAGGCAAAGATAAACCGTTTACTAAAAAGTTATAGGCCCGGGGCGGGACTTCCCACCAGGACCCGCCCAGTTAGGAATTTATAATCGGATCACCTTGCAAGAGAGGTTACTTTCCACAGAACGAATCCCTTTTTTCGTCCATCATAATTACCTTGTGAATTTCTTTAAGTTGTTAAATTTGCCAGGCTTGTTGGCTTGTTTCCTTGAGGTTGGTTGCTCAGAGTTATTAGCAGTAGAATTCTTAAACTGAGGGGTGTGTGTGTGTGTGTGTGTGTGTGTAACAAGGAATAGGGGATCTCTCATTTGGTAACAGTTATGAAAAGGGGAAGGACAATGACCCGGTCCCTGGGGTAGGGGAAGGACGGAGCAGGAGCCCAGGTGGCTCAGTGGTAGGAATCTGGCACCAACCCTGAACTTCAGAAGCACTATCTGTTGGGAACCACATGTCGTCTGCCTTGCTGTCATGCTAGGAGAAAGCTCTTCGAGGGGGTTAAAACAGGTGCTGCGATATTTTACAGAGGGGCCACCGACTCCTCATGGGATTCAGATTTGAGCAATAATTATTGAATAGCTACCATGAGCCCAGCACAGTGAAAAATGGCTTCCCGTTAGTGATCTCCTTCAAACCTCACAGCAGCTCGGAGGCATGGGGCTTATCCTCACACCGTGGATGAGCACACTGAGGTTCCGAGACAAGTCACTCACTCAAGCTGCTCGGGATGGACCTGGAACCGGAGTTGTTTCCCAACTCATGGGTTCTATATAATACTAAAAAAAAAAAAAAAAAAAAAAAAAAAAAAAAAAAAAAACACCTTTTTTTTAAAATTTTTTATTTTAGACTATTTCTTATAAAGGTAATTTGATTTTTAAACCAGTATGATTGGGTATTTTAATGCCCGTTATTTTGGTGTGCTATCTTGACATCCAGAAAATGAAGAAACATAATTCCAGCCTCCAGATTTCTTCTCCTTTACAAAACACAAGCATCCTTGGGGATGCGGCAGGATTTCCAACTAGTTAAGGAAAAGCTGGGCCAGAGAGAGGAACCGTGGGAAAAGTTCCTAGCAACGTGGGATTTCTGCTTCTCCGCCCTGCACCAGCTTTAAGTTTGGTCGTCTGCTCATTCCATGTTACACATAACTCTTTTCCTATCGTGAACCGGCACAAAACTTTCTTCAACTGATTCAGGAGGAGAAATCGTAAGGTGATATCGGGAAAGGTACAAACCACGTCCGCTGAGAAGCTGGACCGAGGTCGGGAGGGAAAAGAGAGCGCAGAGGGGACAGAAACTCCAGGTCAACTCGAGGCCTGCTCTGGGGACGACAGCAGCCTGTGAAGGAAAGGTGACAGTGCCATGGATTTGTCAACAGAGGAGAAGCTATTTGAAACCGGGGAGACAGGAAGGGAGAGTTTGGAGCAGTCTGGACAGTATCTAGGAGGTGGTGGGCGAAGCGGGCGTTGACTGGCTTCGGGAAGGGCCCCACCTCAGTGTCTGATGTCCTCTGAGGATTCCAGGCAAGATAAGGCTGAGGCATCATTCCAAGGCACCAAGTTGTAGGACGGGTTTTGAGCAAAATAACCTAACCTGTTTGGGTTCTGTTCTAATGTATTAGCACCCCTCTTTCCTGAGCAACCAGAGCCCACCCACACGTGCCATCCGACTGCAGCTCCCCTCACTGACCCTCTGTCCCCTCCCCGACACACAGAGCTCCACCCGGCCTGTCTTTGAAATTGAGGCCATCTTTGCTAGCTCCAACCCCAACAACTCTCAAGTTTCCACTATAATTTATCTTATCTAATAGCTGCCAGGAAAGTGACTTGATTACTGATGATTTCACAAGTCATTTACATTGTAAAGAAGGGTACTTGTTAAGCCGAAAGGCCATGAGCATTAGGAAATAAATTTCACCAAAGATTTTTTTTTAGGCCATTATTTGTGGTTACTGTTACTGTATTTATATTAAGTAGATCTAGAGACGAGATGAAATTTTATCACCAAAGCGACATAGGATTATAAAGTCTGAACCATTGTGTTCTACCGTCAACATGCTAGTGAAAAGCTTAAGCTTGAAGCATTATCTGCAAGAGTAGTCTGCTTGGTAAATCGCTGAATCTGAGAGACTGCGGCAAAAATGGCAGAGGAATTGCTTCAAAATCGGTGAGTCCAACTGAGGCACTTTTGTATATTGAGAGACAAGACGGGTAAGGAGGATGTTAAAGATATTCCCAGTCATGTGTCTAGCCCGTTCAGAATGTGCCAAATTAGTAGTTTTCTCCTTTAGTTCAGACAAAGATCTGGAAAACTGAGAATGAGATGCAGATCTCACTGGTCAAAGTAGATCAAGGAACAGTCACCCTCTAAGTCTCTCTCTCAGGGGTCCCTGTGATATGCAGTGATGTGGGAGTTTTCACAGTACTCTCCCAAGCAGTTGCAACGAGCTTTGGTGGCGGCGTTCCAGGGAACAGCCAGCATCCTGACCTCACACCCTCTCCCTCTACACCACACCTGTGGGCACCTATGAAAGAACTCCGTGTCACGGCAAAGACGCAGGCCTTTTCCTACCTCTGTCGCT
>CM053506.1:101664215-101702511 GCA_028627145.1 Eidolon dupreanum
GGCGCCGCGGGCGACAGGGGCAGAGCGCGGCGGCGGCTGCTGCACAAGGACGGCGCCTGCAACGTGTACTTCAAGCACATCTTCGGCGAGTGGGGGAGCTACGTGGTGGACATCTTCACCACGCTCGTGGACACCAAGTGGCGCCACATGTTCGTGATCTTCTCGCTGTCCTACGTGCTGTCCTGGCTGGCGTTCGGCCTGGTCTTCTGGCTGATCGCCCTGCACCACGGCGACCTGCGCGGCGCGCCGGGCGCGCGGCCCTGCGTGGAGCACGTGCGCTCCTTCACCGCCGCCTTCCTCTTCTCGCTGGAGACGCAGACCACCATCGGCTACGGCCACCGCTGCGTCACCGAGCAGTGCGCGGCCGCCGTGCTGGCCGTGGTGCTGCAGTCCATCGCCAGCTGCGTCATCAACACCTTCATCATCGGCGCCGCGGTGGCCAAGATGGCCACGGCGCGCAAGAGGGCGCAGACCATCCGCTTCAGCTACTTCGCGCTCGTGGGCATGAGGGACGGGAAGCTGTGCCTGGCGTGGCGCGTGGGCGACTTCCGCCCGAACCACGTGGTCGAGGGCACCGTCCGAGCGCAGCTGCTGCGCTACACGGAGGACAGCGAGGGGCGCATGACCATGGCCTTCAAGGACCTCAGGTTGCTCAACGACCAGATCATCCTGGTCACGCCCGTCACTGTTGTCCACGAAATCGACCACGACAGCCCCCTCTACGCTCTCGACCGCAAAGCCATGGCCAAAGATGACTTTGAGATCCTGGTGACCTTTATCTATACCGGCGATTCCACGGGGACTTCCCACCAGTCCAGAAGCTCCTACGTGCCCCGGGAAATCCTCTGGGGTCACAGGTTTAACGACGTGTTGGAAGTGAAGAGAAAGTACTACAAAGTGAACTGCCTGGAGTTTGAGGGGACGGCCGAAGTGTATGCCCCCTTCTGCAGCGCCAAACAGCTGGACTGGAAGGACCAGCAGCAGCTCCACCCCGCCGAGAAGGCCCCGCCGGCCCGAGCACCCGGCGCGGCGGACGCCAGGGTCAGAAGAAGGTCGTTCAGCGCCGTCGCCATGGTCAGCGCCTGCGCAAGCCGGGAGGAGGCCACCGCCTCCGCGGATGAGTGTAAGGATGCGCCCTATCAGAAAGCTCTCCTGACTCTGAATAGAATCTCCGTAGAATCCCAGATGTAGTCCAGCTTGTAATCGTTACCACTCAATCATTGTCCTGTCTGGCCGGTCACCTTAAGGCAAGTAGTTGCGAACAGCGCTTCAGAAGAATGTCATAGCTATGTTCGATGCCGATGGGGAGGAAGGAAAGCAGGTTAAACTTGATAAAAGATGATCTAGAAATGACATAGTAGCCAGTCGTTTAAACTTTTTTTTTCTGTGTGTGCTGGCAAATTTTGAATAGGGATGCTATTAAGAGCCTAATCGATTAATATAAATTTCATCTCCTCTTATAATTCCATATGCTTGTATCTTCAGTTGGAGGTGTAATATTCAATAATGGGGAAGAAAGGTAGGATACTGGAATAAGTAAAAATAGGACAGGCAACCTGCAAAAAATAACAACATTTTTAATGTATCAAAACTGATGGTATAATGAGTGCTTTCTCATAAAACCATAGTATCATCTAACCAAGACATGCAAGGCAAGCGTTCAGTAGATTGTAATGTTGAGACATTTAACAGTAGCAACAACAGGCCTGTTCGATTCACTGTGTTTGTCCCTCACAGTGTCTTGGTGTCAGCAGGCAGTTAGTGGTCGCAATAAATAGACAGCGCCACCAATTCAGACACTTTTTTTCACAGCCACTTGACCCGGTAATGATCAACGAGTCCTAGAAGCTATTTTTTCTCTAACCCATGAGGCAGAAGAAAAGTCGATATTACTATTCACAGCAGCATTTCCCTCTTAAATGTCCTGGTTGACTCCAGCAAATAGCTGTATACGGAAGAGCAGGAATAAAGCAGACCTGAACTTCGGGGTTCTCTGACAGGGGGGAGGGGTGCTTTTTATGCCCACCTCCCAGCTTCTCCAAGGACCGAGTGAGGGACAGGACCATGGAGATGAGGTGAGGGCATGGATAGCAGCGATCGATATTCTCAGACTCTGGATGGAAACGTGGCACGTGTCCCAAAAGACAACTCCGGTGGCTCCACCAGAAATGGAACCATTGAGAACAGGGGAGGGTGGCGACGGGAAAGGTATTTATTTGTGCCCAGAAGTGGTTAGGTATGCTGCCTGTCCTGGTCTCTTTACAACACGTAAATGACTTGAACTGTAGATTTTAAGAAACTCTTCCATTGAACTTGGAACAATCATTTAAATTGAAGGTTTTGTGAAATATAATTAAGGAGATTTTAATGCGCATTAACTAAATGGGGAAGCTGAGGGCTATCGAGTTGCTTAAATCTGAGGACCTGAGATACATCTGTATATTCTATTTCCATGTTAAAAGATGTTAATTATGATTACAAATTCAGTCACCTATGATTAAAGAGTCACTTTAAGCTTTGTAAGTTGAAGAGTTGTTAGCTGCATTCGGAATTATCTGTATGTTTTTTAACATTATTGCCAAGTTGGCAATAAGGCTGTGCCACCATTTTTTGTTTATTTAAATATGTATACGTACAAAAAGGTTTTGCTTTTTCTGGAATCTCTCTCTCTCTCTCTCTCTCTCTCTCTCTCTCTCTCTCTCTCTCTCTCCCTCCATTTAAATTAAAGCACACACGTAAATTGAACTGAGTCACATACTCCAAGATCACCAAAATAGATAGGTATATAAAGTGTTTTTTTTTTTTTATTCTTTTTTCTCCTTTTTCCTTCTTCCATCCCTTCTGTCCTTTTCCCTTCCACCCTCCCTCCTTTTCTTCTTTTTGCCTATGAGCAACAACATTATTTTTTAAATGCACATGTGCAAATCTTCTATTCCTGTTTATGGATAAGAGATTTGTTCAGGTCACAAGTTGCAAAACTGTCTTGAAGCTTTAACATCAGAGATATAAATAATGCATTTTTTTTTTTTTTTTGGTCTTGCTTCGGGAGTGCAAAGCCCATGTTTGAATCACACGTACACTCTAGATCTGAGTTTTGTGGCTGCAATTACTCAACAAATTAGAGTACTACCATCTACTACGTAGGGAACTGCCACTACAACAAATAATGCCACCCCAGCCCCTTTAGTTTCTTTTCACTTTCCTTTGCTTCCTGAACTCTGCCTGCCCGTGATCTTGCTCTGTGACTCTCAGAATAGAGGCATCGATATTCAGAAACACAGTCTGTTATCAAATCTTCTTACCCAAGAATAGCAGGTAGTCTCGGCATTCCCATGTCATATTTATCTCTAATTTTCTGTTTAGATTTATAACATACTGTGACACCCCAATCAGTTACTTAATAATAAAGATCTTAAAAGAATGCAAAAAGTGTGTGCATGTGCTTACATTCCAGGTAGTATAAACTGCAGATGTGGCCAGTGTCAGGCGCAGGGCGCCAAAAAGGAGGTTGCTGCCTCACGGAATTAGAACGGAGGCAGAATTATAAACCATTCTTACGGGTTTAGAAGAGCTATATCCAAACGAACAATTAAGCGCTGCTGTCGGCATTGCGGCAAGGCTCCGTGCAAAATGGCATTTCTAGTTTCAAATGGATGAGACGTAGGTAAAACATTTTTTTCATCTACTTCTCCCTAAAGATAAAATTATTCGGTGAACTTAATCAGGTGGCAAACACGTGTGACATCAGGGCGTCGCCCCACTGTGCGCTACAGCCTGCGAGCGGCCCCAGAAGAGTGCACAGGGCGGAGGAAGGAACTACCATTTTCACGGACCACCAGTTCATCAAACTCAATTAGGTGCTTTGCACAGATAGGCCGAATCCCTGCGACAAAACGGACGGGTGGGTATTTTTAATTTCCATGTCATCAGATAGCTCAGTTTCCACTTCTCCCTGACCGACGCATTCCCAGTTGGGACAACAATGTGCCCAGGTTAAAAAAAAAAAAAAAAATTAAAAAAAAATTGCAACTCTGCTTTCTGGCCTCCCTTGTGGCTGGGGCTAGGGGTTGCTTAAGTGGCGTAGCTGCGGCCCATGAGATGTCATCAGAACTCTCTGGATGTGACCTTTAAGAGAGCTCTTTCTCTGGGGCTGACTTAGCTGACATGTGCCCTTTTACTCCCTGCATTCGGCCCTCTCCTCACCTAGACCTCAGCTCTGGTAGTTGATGCTCCTGCAGCCTCTTGTGAGAATGAGAATCAAGGGAAATTGGAAACGAAGGCAAGAGTGCACCCAGCGATTGCACTATCTCCAGACTTCTTCTGCGTTGAGTGGAAATAAATATGATTTCTAACTGACCCGTTGAGCAATATCTCCAAAGGCAATGACACAGGAAACGAAAGGCCGGTAAGGAACACGTGATGTACAAGTTAGGTCCAGCTCGTACATGACATCGGATGGAGCTGGTCTCTGTGGAAATCATTGATTTTCCGGGAAGTCAAGGAAATGCCACTATTATTGTAAAACAAACACAAAAGAATGGCTTTTGGCCTGGAAATCCCTCCGAGACACTGATGGCTGAGTGACCTTGGCTGAGTTGACCTTGATAAGAGGCTCGACCAGGCCTGCTGTCCAGTTGCCCTTGACCTTCTTCCTTCCTTCCCACGGAACAACATTCGTGTCTAATGGGACTTCCACTGGGGCCAGGGACCTGAACCCCACCGAGACTCAGGCAAGCCAGCACCATACAGCTCGGACGCAAAAGCAGAACCCCACCAGCACTGTGTTTCAGACCCCCAGGGGGCCCCAACTGTGTCAGTTTATTCAAGCAGACTCTAAATACCAAGGATCCTAGATCCTTACTTTAAATGTTTGTATTTCATTACTTCCACATTGGCCTGGATCCGTGCAAAGTAAATTCTCTTGGGGTGGGGAGGGCACCAAATTCTACTCAGTTTAAAGCATTCTATTAGCTCTACTCATCATAAATGTTGACTCTTCTGCGCTGAGTGTTTGGCAAAGCGTGTGTGTGTGAGCCCTTGTGTTTTTTTTTTTTTTTTAAAGGTAAGTTTTGCCTGTGGACTTCTAGAAACCACCCCTACACACCCTTGGTACTCTGTAAGGCACGAAAGCCCTGCCTTAATTCTACATTTGGCGCGGCCTCTCTCCCTCTCTCACTTTCACTTTTAAAGAAGCAGTGTGACCCATGGGCCGGGCCCCACACACAGATCGCCAGCGGGGGTAACGGAGACACAGATTAAGCAGCAGGGAGGCACTTGGCAAATTGTCTGCAAAGATTCTGGATATGAGGTCTGTGAAAGCGAAAGCTAGTAACAGAGCCTCAGTTCAGATCGATCTGTGGGCAGAGAGCAAGCAAGGCCTCCTCCAGGGGCCTTGTCCTGAAGTGACAAAATCGCAGTGTTGCCAGGAAACCATCGCTGGTCTGCATCGCTCTGCAGCTTGTCTTCAGTAAGAAAAACCTTATGTCCAAGTGGCTTCCCAAGTTCCTTTGCTGTGTTTAGTTTCCGAAAAGCTGCTCCACGCGGTCCTCTCCGGCTGTGTGGTTGGGTCATGAGACTTGGTCGGGGGGGGCAAGCCACATCTTGCCTCATCATGTCACCCCGAGTTCCTTTCCTCGGGAATGTCCCTCCCTGTGGTCGGGGAGCTTTCGTGCAGAGTTTGGAGACTGAATCAACATGGCTAAATGTTTTCAAGTACGATAGCCTCTTAGTGGCTGAGTACCAAGCAGGGAAAACTTAAAAGTAAATTAACTATCACCTTTTTTTTTGCTATTTGGGCTCATTGATTCATGCTGTTTTATAAATACCACACGGTCAAAGAATACTGGATTTCAAGTCTGTCTGTCTATCTGTCACCCCAAGAAAAAGCGGTGGACTGAGATCGAGGGTCTTCTAAATAAATAAGGTAACTCGAGCTGGGTCGCCACCGAAGTCTGGGCTTAGATGGACACTGGAAGCCTCGGCAGGCTGCAAAGAAACCGATTAATCATTTAAAGTTTTCAGCAAACCAGGCGGATGAAAACCCAAACAGATTAAGTCTTGCTAAATTACATAGTCAAAGCATGCTTTTTCCTCCATGCTATCATTTACCACAGGGGCCTGTAAAAACCTCCTTAATCACTATCTAAGTAACTTGAACTTGAGACAGAATGAGGCCCAAGAGGTTTAGACTCTGAAAACTTCTTTACAGAAAGTTATCAGAAACCTTCAGATTTCCACATCAAATACTTTAGTCACATGCAATGGAGTAAAGGCTCTTTATTTGAATTAGAAGCACATGTTGCAGATCAATTATTTATTGTGCTGCTCGTTGATTCTATCAGATACCAGTTTGCCTGGGGAAGGGAGGTTAGTCTTAGGGGCCAGGGTAAGCACAAGACGAGTAGCCTTTGCCTGCTGCCAATTCCAGGACCAACGATTCTTTTGGACATGGTTCATTTAATCAGATTCCCTTTTACATATGAGGAGCCCTCCAATTTAGAGGAATCACATGCCCAAAGAGACACAGCCATGGAAGGAAGCAGAGCAAGGACACAACCACCAAAGACCAACCCCAAAAGCCTTTGGGTTTTATTGTCATCACGGGCAATAAGCAGCCTCAGTGCTGCCCGAGGTAGAGACATTTTTACTCTGTAATCATTCAACGGGGTCATTTCAAGACCCTTTGTGAAATAAAAGACATTTTCTAGAAGTTAATTTGTCTTTAATTATTTAGAGAGAGTGGAGTGTGGGCAAAGAAAACAATGTGGGAAACAGCTGGTAAAAGCAATGGTGGATGAGGATAATCTCATCCAAAATGTGAATGGAAACTATGGAATTTAAATGAAAAAGGCTCACCTTCCTCACCTCCCCCCAAGGGCAATTCGAACACACAGTGGGGCACGCCCCTGTGTATGGATCCATGGTCACCAAGCGGAACATTTAGTCCCCTGGCTGGGCCAGCCTCAGGACATCGGCAAACACCTTGAGTCGTGGGTTTTCTTGCATTAAATGGACAGGTCCATTCTTGAGGCTGGTCGTACAAGGAAAGGAGCCCAGCCTGAGAGAGTCACTGGAACCTGGGCTGACGTTGCCCGTCTTTATCCATGGTGCATCTGGAGCAACTTAGCTGGCATTTCTGACTCTTAGTTCCCTTACCTGCAGTTTTCCTTGCGGTATGAAGCTGCAGTTATGAGAGCAGGCTTAAAAACCAGATGGCCTACATTTGAACCCTATTACTACTATTTTCTTTCTGCGTGTCTCAACCTCTCTGCCTCAGTTTTTTCATCTGTAAAGCGAAGAAAATAATAATACCCACATCACAGTTGTAAGGATGAAGTGAGATGCTATTTGCAAAGTGCTTAGCACAGTACCTGACACGTCATGAATGCTAATAAAATGCAAGGAATGATTATTATCACCAACAGCAAACTTTTTTTCATTTCTTTAAGTGTTTTGTCCATGAATTTACATTTCATAAGTTTAACACTGACTTAAGCCCCCCCCCCCGCAAAAAAAAGCAATCATTTGGTAGAAGGAATAGAAATTATTCCCCATCAAAATGTAAATGATTTGTGCATTATCTTACCCAAACCATTTTGGATTACTTCTACCACACTTCTCTCCACTGTGTGAGGCGGCAGGATTCAGTGCACTGGTGCTTTGAGAATAAAAATTCTACGCTACTCAGATACACAGAAGGCTTAGTGAATACAAGAACTCACACTGCAGGTCCCACAGGACACTCGCTGTGTGTGGACCACCTACTGGGCATTCCATTTAACCTGTTTCAAACGTACTCAACTACTTTATATCATAATGCCATGCATTGCACGCAAACTTCTCAACACATTCCAGCAAATTAAAAGGATCCTGGGAGGAGCAGCCTCATTAGCCAAAAATGACCCATCACATCCCAAATGAGCTCCTGCTAATGGAACCTGGAAAAACCCGATGGCAGGAAGCAAGTATTGGCATGAAAAATCTAATGACTAGAGCGCTAAAATTCTGATGAGGGCAACCCAAATTTACGACAAACTAACCAAGGACTTCGAATATGCTGTTAAATTTTATGAAAAGCCAGAACGCTTCATCTATGAAAATTAGGGGGGGAATGTCCAGCGGTGGGGGGTGGGGGATGGGGAGGACGGGGTGCCAAGCCTCTGATAACCCTTTGTGTTATCATTAGCAGGTTAGGCGCCTTGCGTAGTGAATGACGAGTAACTGTACCTGGCCAGCCTGTGTTTTGATTCCTTTTGGGAAAAAGTGTCTGCTTTTTAATATCCTCCCAATAGTTATGACTATGATTACAGCACCTAGATTCTCAGACACCAGTGGTCTCTTAGTCCCCTGAGCATGACAGAGATGGTCTAATATCGATACCAAACAATCCTAAAGAAATGGACAGCATGTTGGAATATTCTGGGCCATTCTTCCCAGTGTCAGGTCTGCAGTGAGATAGAAGGAAATAGCAATTTGCACATTACAAACATGAACCTTTACTGTAAACCCAAATTTTCAGAGTGGCTTTTTTTAATTTTTATATTACAAATAAATATTAGAGTAGTCATGGAATCATGGATCTGAGCAACATCGGATCCATCAACAATACGAAGTTTTTTTTTATCCTTTTCTGGAAATGTCAAGTTATTATTCTTTGTTTCAAAGCTTTGGACAATAAATAAAGTGAAAGATCCACACACCTACGTGTCCTTCCTGGCATGGGAGATTGGGTGAAAGCAAAATATTAATGATTTTGCAGGCAGAAGAAAAAAAAATTTTTTTAAAAAAAGCACTTAATCTTTTCACCAAAGACCAGGATGATTCGATGGTCTCTTGAAATACCATAATGATAATAATAACAACTATTAATAGTAACAATTATGTAAAAGCCTCTGGTAATTGTAATTCTATTAGGAGGTTGAGCATTCTTGGTCACCATTGTGCCACCTTGTGGTCACAAGGGAACACTTTTTTTTTTCCATGAAGTAAATCCATTACGTTATCTCTCTCCCCCTCCCCGCCCCCCCACTTCTCTGGGATAATATTCTGAAGAGTAACTTGGGAACCACATTGCCAAGAAGACCTCTGAATGAAATATAATGGGCACCACTCAAGTCAGAAAATAGCGTGAAGTGAAAAGTCACAGTGGCATTGGTCTGAGTAGGGATATTCCAAGTAGTAGGTTTTTTTCTTTGCTACCTCCATGTGGATTATATATTTAGAAGATGAAATTGGAGTTCATTTGGGTTGCCATTTTCAATCCACAAATATAGAAATGGAAGTCTGGATCATGTCCACTGAGATCTAATAAATCGCCCAGCAATCTATTTATAGCAAGAAAAAGCAGCCAGAATTTAGGTATCAATTACTAATGCTGTGTTAGAATAATCACATTGAAGCACATATAGAAATAGCTTAATAAACACACTTTTAATAATGAGCAAAGATTTGCTTTGTAAATATGTGCATTATAATCTTATAATTTTTATGCATTTCAAAGAGTTGTGATACATGTTTAAAGGATTTTTCTGTTTTCTAAATCCCACTTATGTCAGCATCCAGATGTGAAGAACAGAGAAAGATAAGATTGGCTATCTTCCCACAGAGCACTGTCTGCTAGGGACTAAATAATATCTTTTGTAACAAATTCAGCAATTTAATGGCCACTGTTTTATATTATCAGGGCTTGTTTGGTCAAAGATATAGTTTTTTTGTTTCTTGGGTTTTTTTACATTCATCAAGGATGAAGGTATTAGAAAAAAATGAGGTTCCAACAATTCTCTCATAAGTAGTGTGTGTGTGTGTGTGTGTGTGTGTGTGTGTAGAGAATGAGAGAGTTTAATTCTCACAGATGTACTGTCATGCTAGTATTGGTTTTAAGTCTCTTCATCAATCTCTTGGTCTTTCTTTCTTTGTCTTTATATCTGTTAATTTCTCTCTCCCAGTCTCTTTCTCTCTTATTCTCATTCTCTCTATATTAGTCTCTCTGCCTTTCTCTTTGTGTCTCTCTCTGTTACACTCTCTAATTTAAATTAGAACAAAATCCAAGAGGTCAACTGATTTAGATTGGAATCCTAGCTCTGTAGATTACTAGTGCTGGACCCTTGGGCAAGCTATTAAAACTTCTAAGCCTGTTTCCTTATCTGTTAAATGGGGATAGAGGTGCTTACCCATAAATTGTTGTGACAATTAAATGACATGTTGGATGTGAAAGCACTTAAGAGAATACTTAGCAAAGAGTAAATGGCCCATATGTATTCCTGTCTTTGTTTTCATTGTCTGGAAAGGGTATCCATTCTTAACATTCAAATCTCTGTCATTACAAGATGCCCCAGTATTGCCTCATTTAGAGGCATAATGTCACTACGTATTAGTGATGTAGCTCATAGAACTTTGAAATAGAAAAATCTCCTATGTACCTCTTCTAACCACTTTGTTAGTGGATCACTAAGAATCAGAAGGCATCTTGCCTGCAATCACATAATTAAGTAGCAGAACCCATACGTGAATCTATATTTTCTACTTGTACATCCTCACTCAGTTTGTTGAAATGAACAATAATTCTCATTCTAAGCCATGGCTTTATTTTTCTGACTAGTCCCTCCCTTCCTTCCTTCCTTCCTTCCTTCCTTCCTTCCTTCCTTCCTTCCTTCCTTCCTTCCTTCCTTCTTCCTTCCTTTCCTCTCTCCCTTCCTCCCTCCCTCACTCTGTTTCTTCCCTCCCTATTTGTTTGTTTGCCAGAACTAGAATTTATGCAGTCAATGAAGCAAGAGTTTTCAGTTGCAGTACCTGATTTTTCTAAAATTCATTAATTCCTGCATTCATATGTTGAACATTTACCTTGTGTCCAGTTATTCCTACACATGGTGTAGACAATAATGAATGGAAGAGAAAAATGGTCTTGCCTCCTTGGAACTTATATTTTAGTAGGAGAGAGAACAAGTAAAGAAAGAAATACACAATTTAACGCCACGCACACTTAAGTGCTATAAAAATGAATGAATGAATGAATGAATGAATGAATGAAGGTACCGTGCTAAGAGCAATGGGTGCCACTTTAGGTAGGGTAGTTAAGGAAGGCCTCTCCGCTGACGCCTTGCCTGAGATCTGCCAGGAGCTGGACAGCAGTAGGATGGCTTGGTACCCAAGCAAGAGGCACTGCAGCATTGTGAGGCTGAGACCTAAGGAAACTCATCAGAGAAGGATGAGAAGGAGCAGCCAGTCTGCAAGAGATGAGGAAAGACAGAAAAGAGTGGCTGCTTAACAGCCAAGGAGAGAAAGTGGTCTGAGAAACTGTGGACTATTGTGTGAGAGAGAACAGATTTGACCGTGGGACTCAGCGCTGAAGACTTCGGAACCAGAGCCTGGGGCAAACGCCCCACGCAAGGATATTCAAGGAGCAATGAGAAACCAGAAAGTGGTGACCGCTTCTCAAAGGTTTGATAGACGAGGGAGAAGATAAGTGAAGTAATCATCACTGGAGGGAGGTGCAGGGTCAAGAGAAAATTGCCTTTTATTTCTTTGTGTTTTCTTTCTTTCTTTCTTTTTTTTTTTTAAGTGGGAAGTAGTTCAGCGTGTTTGTGAACAGATGGGGATGCTCCCATAGAGAGGAAAAAATAGACAATGTGGGAGAGAGGGGATAATTCAAGAAGCGATGTTCTTGAAGAGCTGAGAAGGGGTGGCATGCGGTCTACCAGGGACGGAGAGGTGACGCCGTAGCCACGGATTCAGGTAGACATGCAGCAGCAGCAAATTTCAGGTTGGGGACCAGGAGACGAAAGGCTGAAGATGGTCCGCTGTCTCTGCTTTCATTTTTTTTCAGCATAATAAGCGAGGGGCTCAGTTGAGAGGGAAGTGTATTCAAGGTTCAAGTGGAGACAAGAAAAGTCCAAATACTCATCTTGTCAGAGACTAGGAGTGTGAACGGACCAGGCAATGAAACTGGATTGCCTGTCAGTCTCAAAGTCCCCTTCGAAGTTTGGGGTCATAATACATTTAAAGTAACATCAGCCAACACAGCTGTGTATTTTTCTTCCTCTGTAACATTTGCCATAAGGTTTAGTCCCCAAGAATTTATCGGTTTAAAAAAAATCCAGCTCTCCAAATACACACGTTGTGTTTTTGTGACTGGCACATGCACTAATGCATTCAGTAAAAGGAATAACTGATTTTATCTGCCCTTGCAACACTGATCGTGGGGGTCCAGGAACAAGTGGCGGAATCACCGTTTTTGGCTCTGGAAGAACATCTTCCTGCGTAAGTATTCCAAAGGGAAAACAAACAAACAAACAAACAAACAAACAAACCAAACCCTCTGTCTCTCCGCAATATGCCAGCTCTCCATCTCTCTCTCTATTTGGTCATGTACGACGACCACCTGTTGAAGGGAAATGTGTGACGTGTGTTGGGACTCCACCCTCGTAGCCCACGGGTCTGTGTACTCTTCCACAAGCTTTGTAGTGTCTCATAGTAAAGCACAGTGGAAGGGGCTAAGTGCTGAGCGCCAGGAGCTAGAGAGCCAGTTTGCTTTAAACTGAGATTGTTCTAGAACAGGGGCTGCCTGGCTCCCATTAGGCTGATGCTGGAGCTAAATAGCAATCAAGGGAGAAACAAAGATTCCAGTCAAACGTGTTTATCCTCCTGAGAGTTTAAAATATATTTTTTTTCCTTTCATGGATTTGACTCTTTTTCTATATTTACGTATAATGTCGAAGCTGGTGTTTTCAGTTAATGCCAACCTAACCTCCAGCTACATACCCTCTATTGCTATCGATTTTTTTCTGCAATGGCCCCTTTCCCTAGCCACATTTTTAGAGGGGACAGATCTTAATGAGTTTGATGCTGCCCTGGTTTGGGATACATTTATTCTTTGTTATTTTTTTAGAACACGGTCTTTTTAAATTTATTCTTTATATTTTAAAAATTCACTATTACAGAGCACATAGTTAAATAATATTAAAATCTAATAGGGCTATTTAATCAACCTATCAGAACATAAAAACTAAACAGGTTCACTTTTTACTGAAAGTGTTATAAAGACAGAGAGTGATGGATTCAAGTCTGATGATGGGTCTTTCAGTGAATAGATGAAGTATTTGTAAAGCTGTGTTTGGACGTATATTAGGGCATGCATTATGGTGTTGACTAATAAGTAATGATGCCAACAAATTCTAACTTAATGTGTATTTTGTGTTTGTCATTGTAAATTCAACGGTAATATCTGAAGAGCATTTATATTTACAGTAAAGCCAATTAGCAAATAGCTACAAAAGATTATTGATTTTTTTTGACTATTGTAATATATAAGCAAGAGAAAGGCTCACGAAAACTTGGTGGTATGCTTTTTCACAAATATTTACAAAGGAAACTCTCTTGAAGGTATCAAAGGTACTATCTTTTCCTTCTCTCTCTCTCTCTCTCTCTCTCTTTTTTTTTTTTTTTGTAATGATAGCTGCCAGTATATATACTTCAGTATACTTAATTTTTCCAGGAGCCTGAATGAAGGATATCCATGTTCTGATAAGAACATTGCGTTGAAAAGACAGAACATCATGAAAAACTAAGGTAATTACTCATATTTAACTGTGTTTATATCATAAGCACTTAAGTTACATGACTCTCAGAGGACTCACATTCATGCAGAAATTTTTAAAATTGATTATGACAATTTTATTTCTAGTAGATGAAATAGTGAAAAAAGCCAAAAATAAATAAATAAATAAAAGGGGCAAAATTTCTGCCCTTTTGGGTTCGTAAAAGAGATCACAGAAAAATAATCCTAGGTGGAACCTTCAGGAAAATCACATTCAATTCCTTCATCCATGTTTGTAAAGTAAAAAACGGGGTCAACGAAGATAATTAATTTCTCTCTGAATTTTTGATGAATATTTAACCCCAAAGATCACTAAAATCCCTTTCTTAAATAAAACATTTTAATACTAAGTAGAAAGGATTTGGGGAGATCATTATTGTTTGAAGTCATTCATATCATCATTTCTATTTCATTAAATTCTGAAACTCAAAATTCCACCAAAATGAATGAGTTGGCTTTACTTCTTTTTAATGTTTGATGAATTCTCTTTCCTAGAACTGCTTCTGAAATAGTCTATTCTTTTTAAAATCCCATCCACCTTCATATTTGATCTCCCCCGCCCCCTCCTCATTTGTGTTTCTATTTGACTCCTAGAGGCAATTCTGAATGTTTTACCCACATACATCACATGATTTGAATAGATAATTATTCTCTATGAAAGCATAGCCATTGTGCTGCTATCTCATTGTGGTAAGAAAAATTAATGTCTGGTGACTAACCTCTCAGAAACAAGCTCACCTAAAATTCAAAATTTTCAGGAAGATTCTCTTATGTCAGGATTCAGTTGGCAGGACCTGTCTGTGAGTTTAGCTTTTCAAATGATAAAAAATGCAATAACAAACCAGGACAGGAGAGTTAACGAAGGGAGATGCTCTAATTTCTCTTCCCTTTAAAGAAAGTATTCAAATGACCAGAAGTCCAAATGCCTTACCTATTTAATACTGAGCTTTTGATATTAAAATAAACCAACACATTTTTTTTTAATAGAATAAGATTAAATTAGGCTCTAATGGGGTTCAGGGAGAAAAGACCAAACTTCTATTAATGCTTATAAATTTCTAGTAGGAACAAGTCTTTGGTGACCCTGTACATTGGTACCTAGAGGAAATTTACCAGGATTTGTCTTTGATGAGGCATGATGGGAAAATGGGCACACTGAATTATGGTGAAAATGTTCATTTTTTAAAAAAAATTTTTTCCTGTTAAACCCAGTGAAGGAATTTCCCTGAGTATTGTATTGTATTGTATTGTATTGTATTGTATTGTATTGTATTGTATTGTATTGCACTGCATTGTATCGTATCGTATCGTATCATATTATGTTATATATGGTATTAGAGCTAACATATGGGAGCCTGATTCATCAAAAATGCCATGGGCCACCACCAAAGCAGCAGTGGAGTGACTATCTCCAGATCTCTTTACATGAGCAATAAGAGGTCTATGTTGGTTAATATATTGTTACTTTGAATTATTTTATTAGAGACAACTCCAACTATGTGTGTATAGGACAACGATGACCTATTTAGCTTATCATGGATTCTTCTGCGTTATTTCTTACTTGAAGAAGTAGAGCATCAGACTATTATTTATCTTGATTACTGGGCTTTTTGGCGTCTCTTAAGGTTCACACTTGAGTTATGCAGAACCTTACCTGCCACATTCTGATCCTGGCACTGAAGACAAATATAAAAAGAGATACAGACATAGACATTGACATAAACACATACAGATTTTTTTTTCCCTCAGAAAAATGGAATTGTACAATATAATCCTCATTTAAAATGAAAAGAAGTTCTTAATGTTTTTCAGGACATAATTTTTTATTGTTGTTGCAAAATAATCCAATGTATTTAATGATTTGTTGCTTTTGATGTTGTTTTTCAATCACTAAACACTCTTAAAGCAATACCTAATGATAGCTAATGAGACCAAATTCAAGAATCGTTGAGTTGAAGCCTCCCAAAGCTAATCACTTGCCTGAGAGTTTCTCAGACTCTCAGATCTGTTGACAGAACAGTAAGTTTAAAATAGTCCAGCTACAGATTTGCAAAAATCGAGAAAATACATGTAATGTTGAAAAATAGGTCCCATATATTGAGTCTCCATGGAATTAGTTCTGACATTCGTTAATTTTAAGGATTAATAAAAGTAAACTGAAATCCATTTTCTATTTGGGAGCCACTTAATTTTAACACGTGAAAGAACTGGATCAAAATATGTCAACTATAATTAGCTTGAACAGAAAACATTTATTGTTTGAATACATATTTTACACTTATCATACAGTTAATCTTAAATCCATGAGGATTTCATCTCCACTTTAACAAGCGGGCCCCAATAGTTAAATGAATTCTTCAATTAAATTTATTTGACCTATTAGAATCTGAAATGAGTAGGATGCTCACTCTTTCTACTTAAGTCAGCTTTATGCCCCACCACATTATTCTGGGCCAGTGGTCAGCAAACATTTTCTGCAAAGGACCAGAGAGTAAATATTTTAGGTTTTGTGAGCCATATATGGTCTCTGTCTCATCCGGTCAGCTCTGCCATCCATTGCAGCATGAAAAGAGTCGGAGACGATCTGTAAGCAAATGAGTATCTTATTCTTCTTTCACTTTTCCCCCTACCATTTAATACATAAAAACATTCTTAGCTCATGAGTTGTATAGATGGTGAGCCAGATTTGGCCTGTGAGCTGTGGTTTGCAGACCCCTGACCAAGAACCATGGAAAGTGTGACACCCTTGATTTAAAATATCAGAAAGGCACAGATTTCAGAAAAAGGTTTTCTTTTCTGTGAGTCTTGTATTATAAGGATATTCTGGGTCATTTTCTTCCTGTAGATACTTTCCAGTCAAAAATGCCCAATCCTATATTGTTTTTCATGAACAAAAAACAGGGGATATGTTTGGGAGAACTCATTTCATAGTGGGCCGTATCGGGTACCAGGGAAGTTAATCTATACAAAGAATTGAGTTTTTTGAGGAATGGATTTTTAAGCAAAAATCTCCCAGTGACGCCATCTTTAAATGTTTCTTTATTTTCCTCCTGGGTTGCTGCCTTTTCCATTTTAGTTCTGCTCTTCATCAGTACTTCTAATACAGCCAACGATATTTAAAAGTCCCCAAGACAAGCTCTTGTAGATATCTGCTGATCTAGATATTCGAGCTCTGTGGCCAGGAAGCATGGAGAGGTGTTCCTGGAGGAATTTGTCAGCAGACAGCAAGGGAGGAGGAGGAGAGGGGCAGAGGGGAACAGAGCCACTCCAGTGAGACCTCGCCAAAGCACCTGCTGCATGCCATGCTAGTAGCAAGTGCACGGCCACCCAGATGCATCCTTGGCCAAGGGCAGGAGTGCAACTTCTCCCACCAGTGTGACAACTGATCACCTTACTCTCCAATTGATGGAGAATTTTTAGAGGATAAAGGGAAAAAAGAAGGGAAAAAAAAAAAAAAAAAGAAAGGGCAAGGGGACTGTTGGGCTATTCCGGGGTCGGAGTGGGAGAAAAGGAGAGGTGGCAGCCACATTCCATCCACTTTCAACTGGCCTAACTCGGTTTGCTCATCTAACGAAGTCTCTGTTGCAGGGTGAGGACAGAGCGGACTGAGGCCTCTGTCTCATTTGCTCTTTGGAGCATTCGATGTCGTCTACACAAGCAAACGAATGCATGTCCTCTATTTTTTCCCAGCGGCATTTCCTTTACTTAGATAATCCCCTTCCTATGTTTTGCAGAAAGAAGGCAGAGCATAGTGCTTAATTCTTGTAGCAAAGCAATAATATCAGGGCCAATGTTCGCTCTCTCTCTTTTTTTTTTCTCCGTCTCTCTTTTTTCTTTATTTTTCTTTTTCTTTTTTTTTTTTTTTTTTTTTTAGACTTTTAAGCCAGTGCAATGGCTTTCATCGGCTCACAATTCTTTTTGAAGCCAACTCCTCTGGCTATGCAAGCCACCCTCTTCCTGCAAGTTAAGATGGGGACAAAGTAGTTATAACTCTAGAGCTTGTCAGCTAGAATTAAACCATCATAAACCAGTCGCACAATGCTGCTCCCTTCAGCCCAGCAGTAGAGATTATTTTTCCATTGATGTAACGAACCTTTCAGATCCTTTGGTGAGAGCTCACCAGCAAGTACTTCTCTCTGTCTAGAGATCCTTTCTAACCAGAAGATCGTTGAGATCATCTATGGTGAAGCAACACATCCTATGGGGGAGAAGGTTTTTTAGACCAGAAGCATCAGTTATGGAGGTTACCATTGTTGTTCTCACAAGGAAGAGAATCCAAAGTGTAATCACACTAGGTCATGTGTAAATATATGCTGTTTTTACTGGCTCTTAACCCTTTTCCTTCCAGGAATTGTTAAGTTCCTTTGCAGTCATATATCAGCCCATGGGTTGTTCTCACCAAGGGTGAGTGTTTGACGGTAAGGCCTCCCAGCCGACCAACAGAATAGAAGTTGGGTCATGTAACGGATTCTCTGGAAATTACATAAGAGAAATAAATACCCTGGTATTTGCACAGAGAGGAAGTCGTGAAATTCTCTTTGAGCATGAACTCATAGGCTCTCTCAAGCCCTCCTGTGAGAAAAAAGACTTCTTGGTCTGAGAGGGTCTTCAGTGGCGTTAGGTGTGGAAGCTTTTGTAGGAAGATCTCCCATCCCCATGTCGCTTGAAACGGGCTGCAGGTCAGGCTGCCTTTCGATGGAGACTCCGAAGAGTGTTCAGGAGACACGAGAAAGAACAGAACATCTGTCAATGCCCAGGGCTCTTTCTTTGTTTCTTTTCTTTCTTTCTTTTATTGGCCTGTAAGTCAATTCATAGGGAATTGCTTTCCCTTATGGAGACATCATTTCAAAAATGGTTTTTTATTTTTATGGCATTTTATTTTTTCTGACAGGATTACCTCACCTACAGGGTTTTATCTTATCACAGGTGATTGGTGCTTTTCTGGCGTGTTGCTTCGATGGGCTATGCTTTTCCCTAGAGCCTGTGGAGCTGGAATCGTGCAGGTCCTGAGCTGCCTTTCCAGAGATGAACCAAATGCTCAGTTATGGTAGTAAAATAATTCTGAGCGCTCTGCCTGGATCATTGGCTGCGTTCGAGTCCCCGTCCCCTTCTTGTAGGATTTGAAGTAATTTATGGGCCACGGACAGGAAAATTTTTCATTGTTTTCTATTCTGAGGGAACTACTTATATTATGTGTATTTTGCTAGGGTTTCACTGAAATATTGGAGCTGTTTAGCCTCAGAGTGTAATAGATTATTCTATTTTTGGAAAATACTGAGAGAGTCACCATTATCTACTTCGAATTTTTCCTATCTTAATGCGTAAGGAATGTGTGTGCTACAGGTGAGTAGATGATTTTCTTCAATTGCAAATTGTAAAATATAACTGAACTCTAAACATCATAAAATCAGAATCGTGATAGCAAGTTAGTGAGAAAGGGAATCTCAATACTGAGGACAGTTCTGTCTGAACTAAGTAACTACGAATCAAAATTTAGCCCTTTTTTTCCTCTCATGAGGTTTTTAGATGTGTCACCATTGAGCCAACAGACATAACTGTGTGTCTACTTTGAATTTGCTTTCTGCCCACTAATTTATTAAGTACATTCCTTCCTTCACTTAATCCGGTACTGAGGAGGCACTACATTTTTATGTAAAAGTAATAAGACACTAAGAGAAATAGCTTTGGGATGTAACCTTTGTTCAAGTGAGAAATACACCATTACTTTTCATGAATTTTTTTTTTTTGAAAGCACTATTGCATGTGTTAACATGTAAAAGAGGTTTAATTTCAGGAAACGAGAAAGCTAGTTCTCCACCGTGATTTTTTTTCCCCCTGCGAGTTAACTTAACAGGTACAGTATGAGTCTTCATGTATTTCAGTTTACAGCAGGGAGATGACAATCAGGATAAAAAAAAAAAAAAAAGCATTATTTATAGTATCAGTTCCTGCCTTGCTAAAACTTGGTGACTCAGTTATGCAAAGTATATAAAGGAGTAGATTTTGGTATAGCTCTGAAATGAGATTTTCTTTGCTGCTAAGGAGATCACAAGCTGAAACACAAGTGACAATTTCAGTCTGTGTTATAAATTCAGTTTTTCCATTGCTAACCATAGAATTAATGTTCTAAAACATTTGTTTCAGTGCTAATTCATTTGAATTTTTTTTTTTTTAACATTTGAAATAAACCGATACAGCTCAAATCCAAATGCAGGAGAAGGAATATCTGAATTTGATCCTGATCAGTATATGAAAATACCTAATTAAACACCTATAAAATGAGTTATGACATAACAGATTATCTTTTAAAAATCACATAATGCTATTAATGTTATTTGTTCTGTTATCATTAGTCATTATTATTATTGGTGACAATAGGTATACTGTACAGTAGGTACATGTTTTGTTTTTGCATAGTTGTAATATGAATTTTATTTCTTTGTAACTTATACACAAGGGATTTGAATATTAAAACATAAATTTATTAAAAGTCTGGAATTACATATTCATTGAGGATATATATCTGCAGAACACAAACCAGTCAGTGAAGGAGGAAAAAATTCAATCAAACCCTCGGATCTTGATCAAATTTATTTTTAAAATGGAAGAAACTTTCACAGAGAAGAATAAATTTGAGCCAAACCTTTGGAATTAGATCCCGTGTAAGGAGGAAAAGGTGAAGATCTATATATTATAGTTAGGGTAGGAAAAATTTGAGGGGAATTAGTAAGTGCTGTGAAAAGCACAGGTTTTATTCTATGATGTCTAGATTTGTCTGAATAGAGATGCTGTGAAACGTTAAACCCTGCAGAAAGCAGAGGGGAAAACACTGGGTTCCACATCGGCAGGCTCAGGACTCTTATCTACAGCTTCCATTCCGTGAGGTGCTTTCGTGGAGCATAATTTCTATGTCTGCATGTCCTTGTAAATGAAAATTGGAATTAGAGAAATCATATGAAGGGGGAAAAAGAAAAAGGAAAGGAAAGATCACATGTTAGGGCTGCAGCCAGAGGTAGCGAATGAAGTGCGAGTCAGAATAATGTTTCCACAGTTCTGCTGACCTCTCTCATCCTTGTCTGCTCACTCACCTGGAGATCCCTCCCTGTCTAAAGGATAAAGTGTCAACTCCTCATGCTTGCTTTAGAGGCCCGACTTTAATGTTCACTTCTAATCTCCCTGTATTCATTAACTTTTTCAGATGCTGACCGTCGACTGGAAAAATCCATTTTACTTTCCTCCCTTTGTCTAGCACCAACCTGTTCTTCCAGGTATAGCTATAATATGTTCCTAAAATCCTCAGATACTTCTCTCTTTATTTACATGGTATTTTCAGAGTGTAATCGTCTCAAGCACGTGAGATAAATGAAGTGTTCCAGCGCATGAAAAAGTAATTTACCAAATAATAATGTCTGCTCTGGAAGTGTGAACTTCTTGAAGAAGAATCACACTTATTGTTGTTGGATTTCACATATTTAATGGAAATAAAAAGATCATAATAACGAGCACAGTGAGCACACAATCATTTCTCAATGAATGACTGCAAGATTTTTATACATTTACATATAAACATAGGCATATTTGCAAACACTATTACCCGGAGGTCTTCCTCAACTATTCATAATTTAGCAAATATAAGGACTAAAGCATGTTAAGTGCTCCACGAAGCTAAAATAGATGTCACAGATCCATGTCCTGAAGCTTTTTTACCCCAAAAAAGAACTGAATAAAACAAGGTAACTCCGAATTTAGCATCTGCTCATTCCATTTCAAAAATATACATCCACTTTAAGCCCCTTAGATCATATTTGCTTTTAGTTTAGTCACATATTTTTAACAACCTTGGTTACATAATTTCTCAGCCCAGCGCAGATTAAAATCAACAAATTAGACAGCATGGTGACAGCCTGATAAATGTATGGCACGTTGGCAGAAGTAAAAATGAGAAGGGAAGGCTGCCACTGATGGAGAAGCAAGAACAAGCAGAAGGCTTAAATTAGCTTAGTCCAGGCCCACTGAATACAGGAGACATTGCTTTCACTGTACCCCAAAGGCCTGTTCCTTTGCAGGTAAAAATGATACAACTTATATATTTTTAAATAATACTGAGTCATTATTCTAAAGTCATATTCCACTAAAAAATATTGTTACTTGAATTCATGTCATTATTCGACTGGCATTTATACCGAGACTTGCCTTTTTTTTTAAACTTGGTCAAGTACAAGGCAACGAGGATATAAAGATAAAGAACAGGACCGCAGATTTTGAAAAGCTCACTATTGGTAGGTGGAAATAAATATAGGGGAAAATATCTGTAATAATACGAGGGGAACAAAATGTACTCTACTAGAAATATGTACAGAGCTGCAGGGGCAATCAGTTGGAGAGATGGAGGATTCCTACCATATATCAGAGAAAATAATTCCCACCCAAAGAAATTTTAATTATTTAGAAAAGCCATTATGTGATATGGACAGTTCCAGGAATGCCAGATAAATTAGCATAATCACTGTGTGTTCCAGTGGTGAGGAAAGGCAAATAAGCCTTGAGGACTAAATCCCATTGCTTTAGAGAAAATTGTGTCTGTGTAGACAGTGGCATGAGGCAAGCACATGCCGTCCTGAGAAACAGCTTATAATTTATACACACGACCACATGCATGTATAGAGACTGATCTCAGCATCCTTAACTACACACAGTAATATGTTATACATCGTAAGGCTTCCATTCTAAGACTTCGCCATAAACTCTATTCCGTTCCACTCCACTCCTCAGAAACTCTTCAGATTTATTTTTTGCTTGGTCCTTTTCAGCACTTAATCACAGGTGCCCTTATATTGTCATTTGATTTCACCTGTGCCTTGTTTGTTTGTTCCTTCTAGGGCTTTTATGTCTCCCATATCATTGCCTAGCAGGTAGCTAAAGTACAAAGCAGCTCTGCAAGAAATACATTCATTGAATTTAATATGAAGATTAAATCTTATCAATGTGGTAAGTGAAATTGCCAGAGCTGTTTTCTAATAGGTAATAATATATTCAGTGCCTTAAAATATCATAGTAGATGGCTTGCCCCCCACAGCAGCAGATTGCAAACTCATCCTGTCTACATTTCAAGTCAATCGGACACTTATTTATTATTTATTACTATTCATCATTACTGTGAAGATTAGTAAGTAGTTCTTAATACCTAGTTGATACAGATGACAGTTTTTTCATTTCTTGTTCGTGTGAAATTGGTCAGCATATATGGTTAATGGAAGTCTGAAAATATATCTAATTGCTGGAGATCTTTATATAAATACAAAGGAAAAATTTGTGTTCCTCATGGGACAGTCACCTTCTGCGTCACACAGCCATTCATAATCTGACTGCAGATCTGGTTTGTGACTAATGTTTGGCTCTCATATTATAGGTGGTTACTGCGGAGGGAATCAGTAAGAGCATAATTCTCATTTCCTTGGAAAAATTTAATCCACAGTTGGATCCCAACACCCAACTTCATTGCTGTCCAAAGCTAATGGGGATTTTTGCTAAATAAGGACTGATTCAGCCAAAAAAAATGAGATATACTCTGACTAGAGAAATCTGTATCACACATTGCTCCAAAAAGGATATTTACCCAAGCACTGAATGAATTGGAACACTAGAATTTTCTTAATAGGGACATAGGGAAAAGTCACTTATTAAAGTACATGTTTATATATGTTTTCCTTTGTAAGATGAAGCAATGGAGTTAATGAATGCTATCATGCACTTACAAAGTTTTATTTACAAAATTTAATCTTTCATGTTTCTTATTTAGCTAAATAAGGTAAAAATTCTAAATCAGATTGGGAAGCTACTTATTAAAATAATCAACTTTTTCTCTAACCTTCTACTTTGAGAAATAAGCCTTGCTGCATATCAGTCTGTGGGCAGGTGGCATGTGTGGGGTGCTCCGAGGGATGCTGATTAGAAAGACTACGACACATATATTTATTTGCTCCCTCCCATGACTAAGTCTATACAGCCGACCATAATCTTAGAACTGGGTGTTGATTTCTTTCAAAGTCTTCCTATCATATGAAATTATCTTGGCCTGTGGTACACTCAGTTTATTTAGAGTAGAATATTAAAGTAAAACCATTTCAATCCACGTTTCAGAAAATGGCATCTTTTTCTGGGTGACTGATGTTCAAAAAATTGCTCATTACCTGGACAAAAATATTGTCTCTCTGAATGCACATGGTTTGGAAAATGCTTAGCCATCTACAGATGCACAGACTGAATTATAATAAAGAAGAGAATATCTATAAATGATTAATTTCCTCTTTCCACTTAGGCTTATATGTTCCAAGGTATCAATGAGACCTCTCCCACCTGTTAATTAGAAGAAATCCACGAGAAAACACATTTCAGAATGTTATTGCAGTGACGCGAGCTGTTAACTCACCCAGTGTCCTTTGGCTGTATACAGTTAGCTTGTCTATCTCCAGGTTCTTTTAGCTGCCAATTACAGCCTGGGTTCCTACACATCCATCTATTTTGCAGAGTTAATTCAAGCTGTTTATAAATAGTACATGACTTAATAAATAAATATTAAGGTAGACGTCTTGTGCGAGGCATTCCCACGTACAGGGCATTAAAAAGCAAGATTGTAACAGGGCTTGGAGTACTGTGTAATCTCAAGAGATGGAATGGCACAGAAACGCGTTGAGCTATCAGCTGTCGCACGCGGGCACAACCTCTTCCACACCCTTTTGATTTCAATATTTTGCTCAGATATAGGAAAAGAGGCACACTTGCTCACACAGGATTAAGTACGCATCTGCAAAAACCAAGCATATTTCACCAGCACCTCCTAGGGGCCATGCGAGGGTATGAGGCTCGGAGGTGAGCACCGGCGCAAACCCTTTCCTTGTACCGTCAGTGACACCTCCCCCGGCCAAAACACAAATCCACAAATCCACCAGGGCTGTGCCGCTCAAAATACAAGCTAGACTGCTGAAGTAGTTAGGCGATTCTGGAGGAGGTGGGGCGGGGGGAGGGGGAGCCTTTTAAAGGGGTAAATAAACTGCACGAAAGACAAATATGATCGCTTGAGGAAATAAACATCACACACACACACACACACACACACACACACACACGCACGCACACACACGGATTTCAAACTCGGTGTAAGAAAGGGAAAGACTCCTAACTATACTGTGTCCTTTAGGAGCAAAGCTTCGTTTTGGCACCGAAATACTCAGAGATATGCACTTACTCTTCAGTTTACACACACAAACACGCACGCGCGGATTCATCTAAAGGTCCAGGGTCCAGACCCCCGGTAACACTGAACTTGACCCAGGGTTTTAAAGGGGTCTGTCTGCACGCTCTTGCCTGGTTGCTGGGAAGAAGGGCTGGGAGGCGCCGATGCGAGGGCAGAGCGCGAGTGTCTGTAGGAGTTGCTGTTCCAGAGAATTCATTACTCTCTAATTGCTCTGATTTTAGATCAGCAGAGCGTGCCGGGCGGTGGTGGAGAAAGAGATTGAGGGAGGACAATGCGAGAAGGAACGAGTTGTTCATCCTTCAGAGAAGCCCCGGCGCTTTGTAAGTAAATTCACGAACAAGTCGGGGAGGAGAAATAGCCCAACGGCTGTGCGGTTGCAACACTGGCGCGCGTCTGAGTCCAGCCGTTCTGCGCGCGGGTCCCCGGTCCCTGTCCCCCATTTAATTCGCTGCTCCACAGCACACCGCAGGCTCTGCGGAGGATTGAGGGGGCGAGGGGCCCTGGGTGGGAGGGAGGGGACAGGGGGACGCGCCCGGGCTGAGATGCAATCCTCCCCGGCTTGCAAACGTGTCGCGCCAGCGCTTGCAACCTCGCAGGCCCCTCCGGGAGCACGCACAGCACTGTGGCCACCGGGGAGAGGAAAAGGGAAGTGTGGGGCTCGGAGAAGGGTAGGAAACTTTTGCCCAAGGCCAGGTTGCAATTAGGTAGCCGCAAAAGCCCGGAAGACCAGCTTCCCACCTGCTGCCGTCCAAGCTGGGGCGCGAGATCCTCCCACCCCGCCGCGGCCGGACTCCCCGGCCGGGCTCGGAGGCTGGAGGCGGAGGCAGCGGCGGCAGGTTGCCGGCGCGGGCCGAGCCGGGGCCGCGGGCGCCGCTCGCTCCCCTCCCCCGGCGGTTCTCGGGCCCGGGCGCGCGATTGGCCGGCCGCGGCCGGGGGGCGGAGCCAGGCGGGCCGGTGTCGCGTGGACCGCCTCAAAAGAGCCCAGGATATCGCAGACCGCACTGGAGCCCTGGCCAGCGCGCAGCCTGCCCCGGCGCCGACGAGCTGGGTCTTGGGGATTCTGGTTTGCTTGGGGCCCACTCGCTTTGACAAACTACTGGATCTTACATGCCTCCGTGTGCCCCCACTTCCACTGCATGTCCCCCATGCTCCTGCGCCGGCAACAGGTAAGGGCGGCTGTGTGTTTTCTTCCCTCCTTCTCTCTCGCTGCCTGTGTGCCCTGGGGAGTGGACTCGGGCTGCGGTCCCCGGTTCTGCCCTGCTCCAGCGGTGCCCAGCTGTCACGCTGCTGCTGGAGCGCTCACCCACGCGGCCGAGTCCCAGATCACGCCTATAGAGTTTGTGTGCGCACCAGAACATCCCCAGAGCTAAAAATACTGAGACATGCTTGGAACAGTTGAGCAACAGAAACATTTCTCTGCAGCATCTGTTTGTGCTCATAACTTCCAATGCACCAGCTGTAGTGAGATACTGCATTTGGAGGCGAGAGCGAGGGAGCCTGCGTTCGGTTCGATTCTCGGTCTCAGGAAAGAAAAAAATAAAAAAAAAGGAGGGTGGAAGCGATAGTGCATCTAGAAGCGCTGGTCTCAAACCTTGGCAAACCTTGGTAGTCAGCACTAGCCTTACTCCTTGCCCTTTTTCTTTCTTTCTTTGTCATTGCTTCAAGTGTAGCGTCGCTTTCCAAACAGAGCGAGCGTCTGTCTCAAAGTTGCTTTACTGGGGAAGCGAGCGGGAGCCGGGGCTGGAAATAGAGCCTGATGACAGCGAAACGTTCACATCATTCTGTCACCGTCCCCTAAGCAACTCGTAATCCTTAGTACTAATAGTACTGACACTTAGGTTGAAGGCAGCGTGGTTTCTAGCGAGTACAGTGGTGAAAACGACTTTTTTTTTTCTCTCCCTGCAAAAGGATTGCATCATAACATAGACTCATCGTGACAATTGAAAAAAAAAAAAAAAGAAAGAAAAGAAATAGGAAACGGGCAGTTTAATGTTTGTGCCTGGGTAAGCATATCAGTGGGATGGTAACTAGGATACAGCTGTGAATCTTGGGGATTTTTATAAACTCAAAATTTACCTGGTAGGAAATAAGGCATTTGGGTATGCAGAGAATGCATATTGACTTTTTACCACCTTTTTTTTTTTTTTTTTTTTTTTTTTTTTTTTTACCACTTTTTCATGTTAATAATCTATTGGCTGTCAGATTTTTCTCTCGCTTACCACTGTTGTGTGCCTGTTGTATATTACCTGTGCACTTGTTAACTTTTTCCTGCTCACTTCTGCCCCCACCCCCAAGTGTTTTATTTATATTTGCCATTATCCAGAAAAATCTCCATGCTCAGGGGTAAGAGATGTGACTTCGAGGATGGCGGGAGGGGTGAGAGTTGGGGTCAAGGTCATTTCACTTTGCTTTCAGCCCCTCCCCCTCTTGTTTTGGTGGAACTTCCTTTTATGTTACCGGTATCCATGGGAATAGTTGTTCTAAACTCTTGTGAATTGGGCATTTAAAAAAAAAAAAAAAAAAACCACAGTATTTCTACTTCCTTTAGACTCTCCGGATGCAGAATCTCTGGTTGGCTGTCGAGTCCTTGTATGACTTTTGAGGAGCATGCAAGATCGGCCACATCTTTACCTGAACAGCTTGACTCTTTTAAGTGTTTTTCTTTTCTTCATGTATATGTTTGTTTATCAAGCGCATATCCGTTCTCAGCGTTTGCACATGCTAAGTGATGCTACGTGCATCGCTGAGTGTCAGTGTTATAGTGCTCACATAGACGACTGGGTATCCCCCTCCCCTCCCCTGCGTCCTCTGCCCCTCCCTCTGTTTACTGAGCGTCTGCGGGTCGCTTTGCTAGTAGTTTCGCTCTCATAGCAACGTGTACCCAGAGCATACTCAGGCTGGTCTATATGGCGTCAGCTGGGGAATAGCTGCTCTGAACACTCATTAGCAGACCTCGCTCTAAGCCCAGCACGCTTTCTTTTCTATCCTTATTCCCTATCCTTAGTTAGAAACTTTCTTATTCAGTACACTATGACCACCTTATGGGACACATTTATTCTCGTTCATTCTTCATAAGCACATTTTTCTGTTTTTCTTTTTAATAATCCATCTTGGAAATATTTCCTACAAGGCAAAAATGATTTAGATTCACTCAGTGATACCGTGTTATCTCCTTGACCTTTTATTTATCCGTAGTTCTCTCTCCCCTAACATCTACCTAAGATTGAAGCACTGAACTATTTTTTTCCATTGCTTATGCTTAATTTTGGCTCAGCCTATAAATAGTCTTAACATGAACAGCACCACATGTAGCCTCTCAATTTCCCAGAAATATTTTCTACCTCATTGGTTATTAGCCTGGGTAAAATGATTATTCGTGCCTTTTAAATTTACATCAGGCCCTTAAATATTTGACCTGTACAGGGGATTTACACGTGGTCCATCCAGTCACATATCAATTCTCCTGAGTCGTACCCATCAAGGAGGCAACTCGCTTCGTGTTCTCATCTATTCTTAATCGAATGTTTCTCAAAAAATTATTTTGAACCTCTCCCTAAAATAAAGTTGCACGAAAGCCCTAATCCTAATGAAAGTTTTTTCCCAGAAGCTCATGAACTGGTGATTTTTGGAGAGCAGAGCAGGCAAGAAAGTTTTCTGCTTGCCCAAAGCCACTATGGTGTGTGGGCAGGTTAATAGGAAAGGCATTCTTCATAGTGGAATGCTAAGACAATTAACCTATCAAACTTTGGCAGGTCCTAGATTTTATTTCTGTAGTCAGCTCCATGAAAGTCTGAATACACATCATGTGCACACACACACACACACACACACACACACAAATCTATTTTGGAGCCTATCTATTTGAGTGACAAAAGTTTCCATTTTGCCAAAAGAAAAAAAAATCTGTTTTTTTCCTCCCTTTCCAGGCAGAAATGGTAAAATTTGTAAATGATGCTCCTCATGTGGAACACAGTCTGTCATTAGCAATGGAAATACGACGATAATAGTCGCCGGCTGGTACAGGCTATTTTCAAGGTGTTCTAAATGTGGAAAGCGCCTCATACGAAGCTGGTGTTGTGTGTTTTGTGGAATTTGAAACTAATGTCCTGGGGACAAGATTTTTGGAAAGTCGTAATTCAGTCTGTAGATTCCGTATGGTTGTTATGCTTTAACCTGGAAAGCATAACTTATGCAGAAATAAGTCAGAAGAAATTTGAGCCTGTATACTCATAGCCCCTAATGTTAACTCAGATGGAAGGGTTGTTTTGAATCACGAAAAGGGAATTTCTTGGTGTCAGCGTGTCACATAAGATCCTGAAGTCAATCAGAACTCAAGGACACAAGTACTATTTAAATAATACCCCCCCTTTTTTTGGAAAGTACACCTGTATTCAGTGTTGTATTATTTCTATCTGTTTTTGTGTAAAAATGCTTGGTAATTTCCTATGAGCCAAATAAGCTGAAATTCCTGTTAAAAAAAATTCTTTCTATGTCCAGGATTTAGAACCCTGAGGAATAGGAGTCTTGTTTCTTTTGTCCAAGTACAAACTTCACAGGGAAGCAGACAAAACATTGAAGCAGGTGGAAGACTGGGAAGGCACAGCAACTACTTTTTATAAAGTAATTCAAAGACACTTTCAAATCCAGCATCATTTAGGTATCAAAAGCTGCCAAAATGTAACACACATTGCAATTTTCACAGATGACTAATCTCAGGAAAAATGTGTTGGGGCGCATTCTTGCATAATAACTTGGATGAGGAGGGAGAAATGAAAGACTGTAACAAGGCATTTTCAAAGACAATGCACCTTGCCTCTCTTTAAGGGGGTGCAAAAAAAAAAAAAAAACCAAGATAAATGATTTGCTTTGTTTGTTGGCGGTTGGCTTGGCTGAAATCGGTTTTGTTAACTGCTCAGTCTTAATGTGGTTTGGGGGGAGAAAGAAAAAGTCCTTATTATGAGGGCTTTAACAAATTTCTGATCCTTTTAATCTGTTGTTCATCATCACCCTTTAATACAGGAGGCAGGTCTGGTTGTTTGAGATTTTGAGAATAACCTTTATGTTTTGGTTCTATGCTGAATGAACTTATATTTGATTAAATAAACAGCCTCGACTTTCTCTTAGGCTTTTGTTAATTAGTCAGGGGAAAAGTGGTGTCTTTGGAGCAAAGATAGAAAGTAAAATAGATGGTTTTTACCTAGGTGAGAATAAGGCAAGAGGGGAAAACTGAGAACTACTCTTTGTTCACATTCAGTAAAGGTGAGTGCCTTCTCCATAGGAACATACAGCAAACAACAGCGCTTGAAGTGAAAGTAAGCTGACTGACGTTCATGATCTATTCCTACAGAGTTGCCTCTGTTTGGGAAAACACAGAATTGGACTCACATGAAATGAGTTCCTGCCTTATCTCAATCCGCTAAAGACCAGGTCCTTTGACACAAAGGTGCTTACTTCCGAGCCTGTCATTACACATGGCAATCCCATCTCTGGAGAATTTCAGGCCTCTTATTGCTAGGCAACAGAATGGCTCTGCGTCCCCCAGGGTGAACTTGTGTCTTCAAGTCAGAATCACCTGGCTAACAGAGAGATGTTATCTGCATTGTGGCTGCTTACAGTGTGGGAAGTGACACAGCAAGCCCAAACGGTCTCCAGAAATTCAGATTCGTTTCAGATGATCTTAAGGGCTGTCTGCTCAGTTCTGCCATTTAAACAAAATAGTCTGTGCCTTCCAATGTCAACGTTGTCATCGAGGACTCTAATAGTCTCCCACAATGCACCTGTGGCTCGATTAATGTTAACATTCTTCATTCGTATGACATGTTCTCTAGACACGTCCAGGTTCATATAGCCTCATGATAAACCTTGAAGTTAGAAAGTCTTTCTTCTGCTTGAGAACTTGTGACCCTAGCAAGTAAAAAAAAAGCTAAAGGAGAGAATAAGACGGAAGAGAGAGACCTGGAAAAGAGAATATTTTAGATTGCTTGCAAAAATTAGAAGAAAGGGGACCTGAAATTTTGGTTGAAAGACTGTCACAAGCAAGCAACTCTTCTGTGTTCAATGATTTTATGCTTTAAAATTAAAACTATTTTTTTTTTTTAGGGTACAAAGAATTAAAAACCCTGTAATCCAGTGGAGCATATTTATCTATATCAGACTCTGTGTGTTGCTGGGAAATGTTGCCTTAGGAAGCAGAACCCTTAATAATGCCATCTTTGTAATGAATGATTTTTCCTTTCTTGGCAGGGCCTGTTCTCTGGATGTCAGCTGAGTTACTAAGGTAACTCTGCATGTCAGCAGACAGACCTTGGTAGAACCTCAAGGCTCCTGGAGACCCCCATCTCTCCTTCTTCTCCTTCTTCTTCTTTTTTTTTTTGTGTCTGCGTGTCCTCACCGAACATTCAAAACTGTTTCTCCAAAGGGTTTTGCAAAAACTCAGACTGTTTTCCAAAGCAGAAGCACTGGCGTCCACAGCAGAAGCAATGGGCAGCGTGCGAACCAACCGCTACAGCATCGTCTCCTCGGAGGAAGACGGCATGAAGCTGGCCACGATGGCGGTTGCAAACGGCTTTGGGAACGGGAAGAGTAAGGTCCACACCCGGCAGCAGTGCCGGAGCCGCTTCGTAAAGAAGGACGGCCACTGTAACGTTCAGTTCATCAACGTGGGCGAGAAGGGACAACGGTACCTCGCAGACATCTTCACCACGTGCGTGGACATTCGCTGGCGGTGGATGCTGGTTATCTTCTGCCTGGCTTTCGTTCTCTCGTGGCTGTTCTTTGGCTGTGTGTTTTGGTTGATCGCTCTGCTCCACGGGGATCTGGATGCAGCCAAAGAGAGCAAAGCTTGTGTATCCGAGGTCAAGAGTTTCACGGCCGCCTTCCTTTTCTCCATTGAGACCCAGACGACCATAGGCTATGGTTTCCGGTGTGTCACGGACGAGTGCCCGGTTGCTGTTTTCATGGTGGTGTTCCAGTCCATCGTGGGCTGCATCATCGATGCCTTTATCATTGGCGCGGTCATGGCAAAGATGGCGAAACCAAAGAAGAGGAATGAGACTCTTGTCTTCAGTCACAACGCCGTGATCGCCATGAGGGACGGCAAGCTGTGTCTGATGTGGCGCGTGGGCAATCTTCGGAAAAGCCACCTGGTGGAAGCTCACGTGCGAGCGCAGCTGCTCAAATCCAGAATTACTTCGGAAGGGGAGTACATCCCCCTGGATCAAATAGATATCAACGTCGGGTTCGACAGTGGGATCGACCGTATTTTTCTGGTGTCCCCCATCACGATAGTCCATGAAATAGATGAAGACAGCCCCTTATATGATCTGAGTAAACAAGACATCGACAACGCAGACTTTGAGATTGTCGTGATACTGGAAGGCATGGTGGAGGCCACCGCCATGACGACACAGTGTCGCAGCTCGTACCTGGCCAATGAAATCCTCTGGGGCCACCGCTATGAGCCTGTGCTCTTTGAAGAGAAGCATTACTACAAAGTGGACTATTCGAGATTCCACAAGACTTACGAAGTACCCAACACTCCCCTTTGTAGTGCTAGAGACTTAGCAGAGAAGAAATATATCCTCTCAAATGCTAATTCATTTTGCTATGAAAATGAAGTTGCCCTCACAAGCAAAGAGGAAGATGACAGTGAAAACGGGGTTCCAGAAAGTACGAGTACGGACACACCCCCCGGCATGGACCTTCACAACCAGGCCAGTGTACCTCTAGAGCCCAGGCCCTTACGGCGAGAGTCGGAGATATGACTGACTGATTCCTCCTTTGGAATATTTACATCGAAACACAGTCTGTTGGTCAAAGGCCCAAAACAGTTATTCAGGCGACGGTACCGGTGAAGAGGTGGGTCAAGGCAAGTGGCCACAAGGGACTGAGGCTGGCACGAGGGTTTCAAAGAAAGACTCCGAGCTCGAAGACAAATGGAAAGCACTAAACATGCCTCCCCGTGACCCGATGGCACATATATGTTGTAGAATAAGTTATGGGTTTTTTTTTTTTTTTTTTATGTTTTGTTTTGTGTTTTTACAAAACTTGAACTTGCAGGCAAGCTTTGGTTGGGTATTTGACTTATCCAGAATGGAACAAGAATGTTTTTAATGGCATAACAAAGGCAAGACTCTGCCTTAATTTTGAAAAGCTGCTAACTACATGAACACAAATTGTATTTTTTGTTGCAGTGTAGTTTTTCCTTCGTGTAATTTAAAAGTCAGTGTTGAACTTTGTTGAAAGCTCATGATATGCGCTTCAAAGTGGCAAGTATTTGGCTATTAGCTGCCAAAATGAGAGCCTGATTTTTTGAGGCCAGTAATTTGTTTGCTAGAATTGATTTTTTTTTCCTCTCTCTCTCTCTCTCTCTCTGTCTCTCTCTCTCCTCTTTGGTTACATAAGGGCATTATGTAACAATAGCCAAATGGTAGCCTCCGGGTTTTTATTTTATTTTATTTTCCTTCATGATGTTAATGGGTTATCTCAAATTTTAAGTTAGACTACCTAAAATAAATACCAAAGATAATGCACATTTTTGCACAGCAGAGCTTATACTAAAAAGGAAAAGGAAGCTGCCTTGAAATCACGAGACAATAACTTTGAACCTCAGCGAGACCTTGAACTGCCCTCTCCTTTTGCACCTTCTTTAGAAAATAGGACTTCATACACACAGTCTAGTCAGTGTAGCGCTTTAAAAATTCCGTTCTTTCACGTAACTTTTGTATTGCAAGAGGAAGAAGAAAGGGGAAGGAAAATTCACACACACACACACACACACACACACACAATATAAACATCTCTTCTTTCCTGTGAGGTAGTGCTGGCCAGGCTAATGCATAAGGCGAGAGATGGTGACATGATCTTAGATTTTTCTGGGTTTTCTCTTTTTGCACATTCCAAAATGTATTCCGTAATAAGATAAGACCTGGGTTGAATTTAATCAGCATCCTCCGAACTGAGTCATCCAATATGGAAGCTAAACGGGTTTAAACCCTTGCAGTTGAATGCATTTCCCCAACTTCCCGGACAAGTCCGGATTGGCTTCGCCTTAGAAAGGGTGCCATGCCAGGCCTCTAAACTGGTCCCCTGATCAGTGTGTCTGGATGAGTCCTGCATGGCTGAGGGGCTGCAGTGCCCACGTGGGGAGGCAGTGAGATGCGTGTGAGCTTGCAGTACATCATCTGCTCAAGCATTCAGGAGGGAGAGCAACGTTGTTTTTGTTTTTGTTTGTTTGTTTCTTAATATCAGACAGTAGGAATGAAAATGGTCCCAGTATTTTAGGGTCAACAAGGGTCATAAAAACTAAGACACAATCACAAATAAAGGAGATAATGGTCTAAAAGGATTATTTCCCCTTTATGTATGCACACTCATGATTGAATCTAAGTTGATCCTTGTTATCTGTGGACCGCTAGAGTAGGTGACGAAGAACACATTGTTTTCCACAAGCCTCTCCTACCTGGCTGCCTGACTTGCTAAAAACAATTTTTTTCCCCCCTCACTCTGTCTCAATCATGAAACTCTGTTTCAGTTTAAAGTTCCCCATCTGTGAATTCTGGGGTTACTGACTTTTCTTTTTAATTGGAGTCTCAAAATCAACTCTCTTATGGTATTATATCCCTGTATGCCATTAAAAAACAGCTTGTTCTGGGATCTTGTATTCTGTGAATTGGTGTCCGTGATGCTGTCTGGTTCTTGAACAGCCATATCTGAATGCAGTGCCTGCAATAATATCACAGTTTCTGCTGCTGTTGTCAGCCTTCAGAGTCGATGGGTTTTGAAAACTGTGGCGCAATTTTCATCGAAACCAAGGCAGAGGTGTCAAGTGCATGGACGCTGTTCTAAACCCAAACGTCAGGGCAGGTTTGGGAAGTCATTTAGGGAGTTGGAGGAATTGGCATTGAGCATCGACAAAAAAGGGCAACGGTTTGGCCGTTGATGGGACACCGAGGGCTTCAGCTGCTGCTATTTTGATATTTTGCAAAGGAAAATAATCAAACCAAAGAGTATTTAGTGATACGTAAATTAAATGAAGATACAGTGGATAACGGGGGTGACCACAGAGAAGGCTCCTTCCGAATACACAGTGCTGCCACTTAAAACGACTTGAGATCATTGAAAGGGGGTGGGCCCAGGGGCAGGAATGATGGAGGGAAATCTTTCAACTTCTTTCTGAAAAAAAAAAAAAAAGAGAAAAAAAATCTAAAATTTCTGGTGCACAGGTTTGTTTGTTTGTTTTTTTTCCAAGAAAATTTTGCAGAAGCTATGTTTTTAAAGTGTACATTTTATAAAGTTTATCAGATATTTTCATATTTAAAGCCAAATGTAAATAGAAGTCTGTAAAGGAAAAAAATTGCCATAGAAAGTATAATTTCAGTGCAGCAATTTCTGAGAGCTAGTACCTATATGCTACCGGTTAGCATGGTTTTAGCAAAATATTTACCAGCCTTATAAGGTTTGTATTGCTATGTTCTTCTGTTATTTATTTCAGCATGGACTGTTCATTTGAAAGCTTTTTCTAGTTATTAGTATTTTAACAGTTACAAGCTTTAAATGGCTTTTTTTTTTTTTTTTGTCAAGAGCCAAGACACAGGTAATGCACAATATTTTTTTTTTTTTTGCTGCATTTTACCTTCAAAACATTTGTCCTTATTGACTGGGTCTCTTTCATAAGTGCTCACACGTCCTTAGAATGCAGATTGAAGAGACCCACCATGGATGTCTGTGATCTGTTCCTGGATGCGCGTTGCTTCTCTTGCAAGCAAATCCCCCTTTGAATTTACTTAAGACTTATTCCCTTCGAAAGAAATTTTTTGCCCACGTCTGGCTGGGCATTATATTTTTGGGAGGAGGCATAGATTCCTGGTTATCCTATTTTTTAAATAAAAGGTAGACAAAGTGAATTCTATTTTGATTATTGAGAAAGGAATAGTTTTCTATCCCTCTAAGCATATACTTGAATCAGACATTTTAAGAATGTCTTAACTAGAGCACTGTAGTCATGTCCAAATTCCTGGAGAAAGTTTGTTTCACCTGTTTAAAAAAGTTCTATTCACGCATTATTTCTTCCCTTCGCTTCCTTTCCACCCTACAGAATCCCATCCCAAACCTTGATGTTGATTTGATGAGCTGTGTCCCCCAAAATGTGTTACCCGTGCATACCTTATAACAAGCCACTCAGTAAAGGCAAAAAGCTTATTCTGAGAAGGAGAGTGCATTGTTTTTCACTCTAATAATGTTAAGGTGGAAAAAAAAAAAAAGTGTTGCATAGTCACCTCCCACTCCCAACTAGAATCTCTTCTGGCAACGTTGGGTCTCAATTCCGGGCTCTGGCGAATTGAACAATCCCGGCCTTTGACAATCGTGATAGTTATTATTTTCCTGTTTGCCGTCCTTTTGTATCTGAAGTCTTCCTATTGTACTGCACAAACCATGGATTGTACATATTTTTATATATTATGTCTTATTTTATTATTTCTAAATAAAAAAATAAACATCGAAAACAAATCAGTGCAAGATTTTTGGGGGGCTTCCCGTATGCTTATGTAGAACTACTGAGATATAAAGCAAATATTAACAAACAATGGGACAGAAACCCTGATAGTTTGGATGAATAGAGCCATAGAAATTGCCTAAATAGGCAGCTGCGATGGGGTGGCAGATTAGCTTAATCCAAGTTAGAGGAAGTCAAGCTCATATTTTGTTTTTGGACAGAATGGCCTAGGTAGAGGTTAGAAAAGACAGAAAAACAAGCAAACAAAACTAAGGTTTGTGTTTTGACTTTTTTTGTTTAATGATATTAGCCCTTCTTCATGGAGCCTAGACTCTGTGTAGGCTTCTGCCTTATTTATTGTCTTGTTCTCAGACACAAATCAGAATTTATGGTCGTATTGTAGATCCAGAGTTGGCAAATGTGTTCCATCAAGGGCCAGGTAGTAAAAATGTTTGGTTTGTAGAACAAAGTCTATGTCTCAGCTCTGCAACTCTGCCCTTGTAGAGAGAAAGCAATCACAGATAACATGAAAACAAATGGTGTGGCTCTGTGTTTCAATCAAACTTTACTTATAACTGTGGGTTGTTATAAGTAAAGGTGGGCCAGATTCGGCCCGTGGCCTGTAATTTATCGGGCTCCGTTATAGATGAAGAAACTGAGGCTTGATTTTAAAGCTGATGATTCACTGAGGTGATATTAGAATTTAGGTTTTATCTGCCCCCAAACCTAGTTCAATGCCCTAAGCTACATATTATTTCAGGGCACGAAGTTATACTTTGGTAACTTGGATGTATGGTCTCAGAAAAAAAAATACCACTTTCTTTCCAGCAATTTTGGGATAACTTCTCTGTTTTTCATCATTGAAAATACTGAGACAATTTGCATTTTGAAATATGGGTTACCCCTTCATATATATTTTTTTAAACTAATATTCATGTGGTACTATGTTTCAAACATGATTCTAAATTCTTAATAAGTTTTAAATAATTTAATCTTAACAGAAACTCTTTGGAGTAGGCACTATCATTATTGCCATTTAAGACATGAAAAAATTGAGGCTCAGAGAGGCTGAGCATCTTGTGCAAGCACACACAGCCTGTAGGCATTAGAGCTGAGATTTAAACTGAGGCCATTCAGCTTTGGCCTGTGTATTTTATAACTACTCTCTGCTTTCCATTTAGAGGCATTTTTGGTAAAACTCTCACTATTTAATTTAAGGCCTTTCTGCTTTTTAGTTTTTATTCTCGTAGGCGATGAAAATGCTTTTTTTCTCCACACAGGATGCCTTAGCAAAGTTCCCACCCCCTCACGACCCACTCCACAATTCCTCCATTAGTTCTTGGAGAGTAGGAACAACTCACACAGGGCAGACCAACTACCAATTGAAGCCTTGGCTCTGGGATTTAGTAAATTTCAAACTTCAGATTAATTTCAATTAATGAGGAAATTGCTTAGGCCCATCCAGAGGCAAAACCATGAAGCTATGCTACTAACCAGCTACGGGCACACTGCCACATCTCGTCAGGTGCCTCTGCCTCCTACCCTCTGCACACAAGGGTGTGACAGGGCCTCCTTGCTGACGGATGCTTTGACTCAGGATATAGAGTGATAACTCCAGGCAGTGCGTTGAAAGCTATATGGGTCTTGCTCCTATTTTATTATTATTATTATTATTATTATTATTATTAAATATATATAGGAAAAGAGAAGGCAGGGAGGAATTTCAGAGTTCTTCTGCTTAGGCGTTCTTTCCAGTGACATTGAACAAGTCCTCCAAACTCTAGCCTTCTTAAGCAGTAGCTCTCCAGATAACACTTGGAAATAAGAAAACAAATTTTTCTCTAGCAATTTTTATTTTAGAGTTGGCGAACTGATTAATTTTCATTTTAGAGCTAGCACACTGATTAAATCAATTGAATTTGCTTCCCCCAATTGAGAGAGAAAGAGAGAGAGAGAG
>CM053506.1:101703011-101728390 GCA_028627145.1 Eidolon dupreanum
CTGAAATTTATTGCCTCAAGGCATTCATTGTTTTGGAGGAATGGTTTTCTAAAAGATTATACAATTCTCTGCTTTATTCAAAAAAATGGTTCGTGTTATTGTTTCCTGGTGTGGCTCAAGCTAATAGGTACAGCTCTACCTGGTAAGATGAACTTTTAAAAGTTTGTCCATTAAACTATCAATTGCTTTTCTGTCTAGTGCCAGAAGTCCCCAGGTACCATTTGGGTTTTTGCCTTCGATCTGCTCTGCTAAGGAAATCAGATAATCCATTATAAGGATTGTCTAACGAATATCAGAACGTCGGGCAGGCCAGCATCGTGCAGGTGAGACAAGAGACATGGCCTGAATGTGGGGTTTTATGGTGACCGTACTCATTTTCAGAGATCTTTTTTTATTTCAGATTTGAGATTATAGTCTGAAGAATTGAAGCTGTTAAGGGGTTGGATGTCTAGGAAATTCTATTCAATTTGACCAAAAATTGATTGAGGAATTATTGTATGGTGCTGGTTTTCTATATGGATTCTCTTGGCAGTAGATCACAGTTTGGAAAATTGACAGTACAGTTGTATATCTATTTTGTCTTACAATTGAGAAAAGTAACTGAATTTTAGATATAAAAAATTATTATATAACAATAACTACCAAATTATTGAGTACTTATGGTATACTAGGCACTGTGCAAAGATACAGTACTTGCCTTCCATATTCAAAAACCTTCACTTAATGAAATACTTCTTCAGAGATGTCACCATGGATCCAAATATTTTTATAATGCCTAATTGGGAATGGTTTAAGTTGATTTTGTAAAACTCTGCTCCTATAGATGCTACTTTTCCATTTCTTCACGCTAAATGACCATTCTGCTCTAGACTCTGCTTAGATTAGGTCTGTGAAATCACTTGCCTCAGTACCTCTCTGATCCCAACACTTGGTTCAAAAGATACCCCCTAGACAAGTATCTGGGTCCATTGCTGTATAAGGTACAAATGAATCATGGTTCACACTGTATAGTTGTATTTGGCTTTTGTTTTTCAAATTTTTGCTAATATACTTCTACATCTAAAGTCCCAGTTGAACAACTTTTTATTTGATCCTGCAAATGAAAGTATTTCACTAAATATTATAAAGGGATGTCCTTAAAAATAGCCACATTAGACACTTAGACACAGCCCGTAAAAACAGATTATTTACCAACAGAGAAAGTTCAAAGGCAAGTGTGTACACATCCCTAACAAAACACTCTTGGCAAAAGCTCTGTCAGATGGCAGCTATTCATGAAAAACGAGGGAAAGTCGAAGCCACATGCCACAGGTCGTCTTCGGGCCTGTCTTTTGGTGGCCCAGAGATCCACGAAGTACTCTTCCCTGCCTTTTCTAGGATCAGCTAAAAGTTGCAGCCTGCATCACTTGTTCACACTCAGTCAATGAGGCAGCTGAAGAAGATGCCCCAGAGTTGCCATAGAAACCAAAAGAAGCATCGAAGCACATCTCCTGCATACTCTTTAATTTCATCTGAGTGACTTTATTCAAGAACCAAAAATAAAAAGTGCACAAGGATGTAATTATATAAAAAGCTGTGTTCGATTATAAATACAGTGTGTACTTTTGCTCAGTCTACAGCTAGCTTCTCCCTTCTATTTCGAAAACATTTGAACTATTCAAACAGGAATCTTCATTTAAGGTTTAATTGAAGTGAGGCCCAGATTTGCCAAGATAAAGGAGTGGGGCTTTCTTCTGAATTTCAACATTTCTCAGGCTCGTTCTTGACATCTGAATGTGGAGTCTGTTAAAACAAGGTCCAATCTCCAGTGTGTTCATTTGGGGCCATCTGGGCTCACCAGGTCCTACTGAAATTGCTCTGCCTGCAGGCATTCACCAGTCTAAAACATTCTATAGGTTTATGATCATTTTGTAGGATAATAAAAAGAAGTGGACAGGAGAATGCCAAAAAAGTAATTAGTGGAGAAGGCTAACAAAATTCTTTTTTTTTTTTTTTTTTTAAGTCTTGTTGCTACTTGCAAGAAACATCTCTTTTTACAATGGAGAGGTAGCGGAGGCAGGCAGCAATCCTATTGCAATATTCAGGGGAGAGAAAGGGTTCAGAATTTAGAGCCTGCCCCTGTCTTTTCTACCTTCTTATGGGCCGAAGATTTAAATTTGCTAGAAGAAAAAGTTACCTCTTCTTCCTAATATCCTTTAATGGAGCAAGGCAATCCTGAACCGGCATGCTGGAGTGATTTGATAAGTGCTGAGGTTGCTATTTCCTGTTAGTGATTTGCATGAAGTTGTGTGCAATATAGAATTTACTTAAAAAGGAAAATGCAAAGTTGCAAGGTGTGTCTGGCAAGCAAGAATACAACCCTGTATGTTGTCTGTGAATATGCCCTGTCTGTTCTCTTGATTTGAAGGACCACGTATAACCTCTCATCATTTTACACTGTGTGAGAGCTCCACACTAACACTTTCTGCAAGGCAAATAAGTCCTTGCTATGAATAAAAAATGAGAGGATTTTTCTCTTTTGGATTGCTGGCAGCCTACAGGTAAAAAATCTGGCTGGTTCAGCCAGTGCCATTGTAAAGCTAGACTGGCCGTGTTATTTAAATAACTACTGAAACCAGCTACTTATTTGCAAAAACGGAACTGAAGAACTTCATCGTGTCTAAGGTTGGACATTTTTACTTTTAGGAATCTAGAATTTTCAGACCTTTGTACCTAGTGGTATGTAACAGCCACTCGGAGGAGTTAATTACTCTCTACATCTTAGGGGCCCAGGTATTACATAAAATGAAAAGAAATCTGTGCATTTATAACACTGCCCACCTCTAACGAGAAGGTTCTCGCGAACCACAGGATCGTTTATTTTGTTTAGCGTCCTAGTGGTTTCCAGGAGGTGAAAAGAATAAACCTATTAGGGGAGGTGAGAGAAAGAAATCCCCGTGGAAATATGACCTACGAGATCAATTCGATGTTGTTTCTGAGGACTGTGTGTTGAGAACGGCCTCCTGACCTCCTATACAATGTTCTGTAAAGCCAACATTGCTCAATAACGGAGTTTTCAATTATTTTGCAAAAACTTGAAGAGTGTTTGAATGTGGAAAAAAACAAAAACAAAAACAAAAACAAAAATCAAGCAATAACAACAGCAAAAACAAAACAAAACAAAACAAAAAAAACAAAACTCAACCCAGAAACAAACCATCTGAACTCAAAGCCAAGTGGACATTTAATGCTGTATTTGGGGACTGTCCTGTTAGTGGTTATTATGTACCACTAGATAGATATAAAGTTCTGGAAATTCCAGATTCACTAAAGTGAAAATATCCAAACTTAAACACTCAAGGAAGTTCTTCAGTTCCTTTTTTTTCCTTTTTCTTTTTTGCAAGACTGTAGCTGGTTTCAGTAGGCATTTAAACAACATGGCGTTAGAGTTGAACTGGCCACTTTTGTTTTTTTACCTGTTTTCTAGAATTCCATTCTGTCTTTTAAAGGTCTAACATATGTCTGCTTTGATGCATCACATCCTTGATTTTACACTTTAACTCTTAGAGGAAAATCTTACTCTAATTTTTAAGATCTTGTAGACTTTTAAAATGCTCAATACATATGAATCCTGTCTACTCCCTCCCTACTTCCCAGGCCAGCCTCCTGGCCTACAGACATTCTTTATGTTAAATCTTTGGTACTTCAAAACTTTTGAAAAGATGTATATTAATTAATATATATAATTTCATTTATATATTTTCCCTCAAGAAATCTGCAATTCTAAGAAATTCTCAAAGGAACTCCAATAGGTTTTGATCACCAGTTTTGACTTCTCTCAATCTTTTTATTTCCATATAAGATGCATTTAACCTCACTTAGTAAAATATTTCTTAAAACCTGAGCCATCCTCTACAGAGAAATTGCTGAAAAAAGTTGCCTTTCACAATTTATTTAAGACTTTTGAGGCTTACCAGAAAATAATAATAAAAACAGAATTTTGTGAGATTTAAAAGGGATAGTTTTTGTAAAAGTGCTTCCTGAATGACAAAGGTATGTGTACATGTGTGCATATAGCTATGAATATATAGATATAGATATAGATAAAGATAATAGATAAATATATATAGATAAATGTCAGTTTTATACTTCTGGCATAAAACTTTTTTTATATAAAACAACTTTTCATTTTCTCATACAGATAGTCTTTACTTTACATTCAAAACATTTAAGTCCATCCAAAAAAGAAAAAAAGAGTTCTTCTCATTTTGGGAACATTCACCCAGCATCAAGCACCTGGAATGACGATAGATGTTGGAGATTCAAAGCTACTCTTTTCAAAGAGCTTGCAGTGAAGCTAGGGAGAACGAGAACAACAATTACAGTAATCTAATTTTAGATTTCTATATTTGTGCTCTGACCTTAGCAATCAAGCCCAAAGACCTCCAATACAGTGTCTATGCAAGAGATGTGAGCACACTCTTCTCCACCCTTGCTAAGAAAATCTATAACGTTATCTGTTTTGTTGGATGCATTAAATGTCAAGGTTTTTTTTTTTTTTTTTTTTTTTTTTTTTTTTTTTTTTACTGGAGTATATGAGGTTGGAGTTTATGCACCTGGACGCTGGCATTATGTGAAGGGAAGGTGTTGTTCTTGGCACACTGCTTGGTAACAAGCCTATCAGATTACAGAGTGGATTTCCTTTATCTTGGGGCATTGGACTCTATTCCGGGGGCAAGGGGGATGGGATTTCACAGCTTGTTTAGACATGCTAGTCGTTTCTTATTCTCTCGTTCTTTCTGAGAAAAGAGTGTAGTCTTCTGGTATACCACCTAGTAAGGTCAATGCCCAAACAAGAAACACATGAGGTGCCCAAGATGCCCTCTGCTGAACAAAATGGCTTCATTGACCCAAAACACATCACCTGCTTCCCAAGAGCAAGAGACTGGCTCTTTCTGGAACATCCAGCCAAGTGAGCATGGCCCTGCTGTTTCACAGAGGACTGGAGAGCCTGTCAGAGTTGGTTGTATAAGATACCGCCAGCCCCTCCACAAAAATCTTGGTATCCAAAATGATTTTTCCTTGTTGGATTCCAATGAATTTTTTCTCTATCACTTCCTTACAGATATTATTTCCCACACGGTTGTCATCACTTCGTTGTGTAGGCCAAATCTTTACTAAATTTTCATGCCACTGAACTCCTTCTGGAAAATATGCTAAAATGAACCATATAGTTTCCTCTGACAAATTCTTTTAAAAAGAAAGCAGTATTCCTGACAAAGAATTATGGAGGACCTCATTTTGGCTATCGCCCTGCCTTCACACACACACACACACACACACACACACACACACACACACACACACGTCACTTGCACATACATACTCCATGATGACTCCCAGAGTCTCTCTTTTGATATTGGTGAGATCAAAGTGGAAATGCAGCTCAGGAATTGTACAAACATCACATAATTTTGGCCATTTGGCCTGAATCTTTTATTGTCTGTTATATGTGTTTTGGTTACAGGAAAGAGAATAATAAAAATAGTGGGGTTGTGGGTCATTCTCATTTTTTTCTTTATAGTTCATTTACAATTTCTACATTTTTTACAGTGAGAATATATGACTTTTTTAGGTCTTAAGGATTGGTGAGTTGGGTACACAGTTTATTTTATCCCATTCCTTTTTCCTTTGTTTTACAATAAATACATTCATTTATAAAATATCAACTCAATACCACTTTGCCAAAATCCATTCTCATGTTTCTTTTCAAATTTCTAAGTTGTTTGTAATAACCCAAAGATTATCAAAAAGATTCATTTTAAATCTCCAGTTGAATATTTGTTTCCTTGTTTTGTTTTGTTTTTGTGAGAGGAGGCTATCTCTTTTCCTCTGTTTTTAATTTCTAATATTATTAAACTGTGGTAGAAAATATGTAATACATTATTACCTTAAAAACATAATGGTCAATTTTTGTAGCTATGTCAAAATTATTTGAAATGAAAGCATATTTACTTGCCCTTTTTTAGGTTCAATTCTATGCATTTATATGCCTGTTAATTATATAATTCAAGTAGTCAATCTTCTTAATACCTTTTTTTTTGTTGTTTAATCTCTGGACTACTGAGATAAATATGTTTTGAGTCTCTCCCATGATAATGGAATAGTCTATTTCTACTTGTATTTCTAAAGGCAATTGCTTCCTGTATATCTCAACATTATAGCCTTAGGTGAACTCATGTTAAATGATTATTAAATCTTATAAGAGAATTGCAACTTTCTCAAATAAAATAATCCTCTTTTTTGCTTTTTGCCTTGAATTTTTCTATCAGACATTAACATGGCATGCTGTTTTAGTTTTTAAAGAACTTATCCAGTATATCTTTTTTCGTCCCTTTATTCACCTTTCTTTGTGATTTTTGGTCTATTTTTATATCAAATTTGAGAGAAATATTTATGATTATTATGAACATTGACATATTTTCTATTTTCTTTGCTTCTCTCTTTTATATTGGTCTTTACTGTATAGATATACTTGTCTTTACCTTTTCTTCTATTGGCATATAAATATGTATTCTAGTTCTTTCATTTTAGTGGCTGTCCTTACATGTTTAACAATTGTATTTAAAGAAATCATCCTGAAAATGCCTAAAACTTATTTGCATTTATATCTATTTTTTCAATAAGACAAAAAAATTACTTTCTCTTTATCCCTGACATTTCTGTACCATACATTACATGATAAAAATCAGAGTAGAATGAATTTTAGTGGATTTTCATTTTAAATTTGTTGCAAATTCAGTCTGCCCTCTTAATTAAGATGAAACAGACACTACAGTGATTCAAGCAGAATAAAATTTTTTTACTACGTCAACAGAGAAGTCTGGATTAAGTTATAAATTCCAGGAAAGAGGTCAGGTTGTTAATTTGATATTGAGCACAGCTGCCTCTCATGGTCTGGTCTGGAGAATCCACATCTTACCTTTTTCCCAGCATTGCATGTTGTGAGGAACCATGCTGTGCTTAAACACATCCTCTGAGTCATTCTGAGGCACTAGGGTTTGAGAACTCCTGCACCAGACCAAACATACATAGATGGGGCCCAACTTCAAGAGTTTCTATGTCAGTAAGCTTGGGTGGGGCCCCAGATTTGCACTTCTAACAAGTTCTCAGCTAGTACACAGAATATTGACCCAGGGACCCTAACATGTAGAACAACTGATCTAGTGCAGGAAGTTCTGAACAAGAGCCCCGGGTACTTATCTTGATAACAGACTAGATCTATCACCACCTTGTGTAAGTCATCCTTCCACTTTTCCAGGTTCCTCAAGTAAAGGGGCAGAGGAAGGAGCAGATGCTTTGTAAGGTCCAGTTGACTCTGGTTTGGTTTTGGTTTCCTGTCTCTAAAGGGGCTGCAGTTTATTTTCTATCACATTTGATGAAGGAATGCCTCACGTTATTGCATGTATCAGTGACTTTTAGATAATTACATAAAGGTTATTTTTTTTTTAGTATTTATATACCAGTAAAAATTTCATACAAGATATGCAATAGATTTGTTAGAAGCAAAAAAAAAAAAAAAATGAGGAAAGTAAAGTTCAAACAGAGTAGAGAGCAGCTTATGTAAGTCAGGCCATAAATATTTAAATAATGAGCTAAAACTTTAAAAGAATTTTAGCAGCCAAACTAATGGAAAACCATAAAAATAAGATAAACAGTTTAAGAAATACATAAAGTGTTACAAAGATTCAAAGTTGAAGGAAAATACTTCTATTTAGGGAGCCTCAATAGAAGACTTTGGTAACAGGGAGCTTTTGAGTTAAACCTGAAGTGATGGAGATGATTTGAATATCCAAGTGGAGAAGGTAGGGAGGACACTCCGAGCAGAGGCCCGCTGCCGTCACACACACAGACATGGAATACTTGAGACACATCCTGATAACCACAAGAGACCCATTTTCATCCAGGACAGATTTGGCCACATCTGGAGACATTTTGGATTGTCACACGTGGAGTGGACAGGCACATTACTGGCACCTAGGGCTTAGAGAACAGGGATACAGCTGAATATTCTACACTGCACAGGCCAGCCCCCACCACAAAGACAATCTAATCCAGTGTGTCAGTAAAACCAAAGCAGAGAAGCCCCGGATCTAGAGTGTAGCTACTTCAAGACATCAATGGAGAATAAGATTGAGAATTAACGTATGGATTTTAAACAGTTTTGAACTTGAAATAGAGGGTTGTGAGCAACCATTGACTTTTTTTTTTTTGAGTAAGAGAATAATATAGCTATATACTACCTTTTAGAAATATGAAGTGTCAAATACATAAAGTTGATTGGAGGGCTAAGAGATGAAGACAGGATCTAGGTAGACTAGTTAAGAGCCTAAAGCAATATTTTAGGGGAGAGGTAGTAAGTGCTTGAACTCGAGAATGGAAAGGAAGTGATCAATTCTAAAGTCACTGCAGAAGAGGAACACATAAGACTTGGCAGCTGTTTAAATCATGGGAGGGGAAAAAGTGGCGGGAAGAGTTAACGAGAGGATCCAGCATGGCTGACTTAAGAAACAGAAGTCAGGAGCGACGACGGATCAGAAGAAGAAAGAATATACATTGATTCTGAAACTTGGGCAGGACGTGTCTAGGTGGACACATCAAACAGGCTGCTGGAAGGCAGATTTAAAGCAACACTTCTGTCATTAATTCTTTGTCCACATTCCCAAACTCTTCCAATTGAGTTGAATCCAAGTTACCACCCTCATCTGCAAACAATGTGATCTTTTCACTCTCAGATGGGAGGGGACACCTTTAGCAACTCTACTAGAGAAGCCAGCTCACCCAGTCTCACCTTCCCAGTGTATTATTGGTGTGTGCACTAAACATTTCATAGTAGTTAAGGGCAGCAATGGTTTTTGTTGACTGTAAATTGTGTCTGCCTCTGTATACATCTTCCATGATTTCAGGACTGTAAATTTGCAAGTCACATTTGTTTTCTGGGCATGAGTTCACGTTTGTGTAAATTGTCTTCGCATGCTGCTACAAATCCGCTCAAGTCGACCGTTCAGCATATCCCAACATGTACATTGGATTGGGTTCCATGAATTGCATTCTTTGTTCTAATCCTGCATTGACTCGTTCCCATGTACTTGCCATCAATCCTGCTGCAACTTGACCGACGGTGCTTTGTGAGCCTTGTTTTACACGTCTTACTTTACGGTGGGTAAAGATGCTGTTCCCTCTTCCCTCTATGGCGTGAGTGGAAGTAAAGGAGCCCAGGAATTAATCACTACCCACAGCTGATGTACACAGCAGCCAGAAACAGGCGTTTTGATATATCCATTAGATGGATCTATCTATCTAATGGATGGTTTAATTCCTTTTGACTTATGCAAGGCATATTTGCTTTTACTTTAGGATTTGCTTAGAATTATGCAATGCTAGAATCCACATATTCTGTTTTCCAGCTATATTTCTGCCATGCAATTTGAGTCTATGATGCAAAAAAAAAGAACATCATCTAAGACAACTAAATGCTGGTCAGCTGCACATCTTCTTTCTATCTGTGGTCCATGATGTTTCTGGTAACTGATTTGCCAAAGTGTGGTGTCAGTAGCAGGAGCATACATATGCCATGAATTTTGTTGACTGGGATGAATTTGATACCTAAAGTCCTCAAGGTACTTGTCTCCATGTCCATAAGTGAAACTCACCCCAAGAGGATGCACATAAACCAGGGTGATCCACTGGGACCTGCTGAGATACTATCTTTACGGCAAGCCCCACACAGGAGTGGGAAAACGAGGAGAAGGTATTTCCTTCTAGTTTACCACCTTCTCCATGCCATAAAAGAAACAACTTTCAGGTGGACAGATCGTTCAGTGCCATGGATCTGCTATGCTGGGCATGAATGCTTTTTCTAACGACCTCATCTACCTCTCACCGACCCAGGATGACGAGAAACTTACATCTTGCTAGGCCGCATCTCCTCCTCATCGATGAAAAACCTATCTCCTGGATATTTTTGCCTGGCTGCCAGGTCATAATTCTCTTCCTTGCTACTTCCATTTTCCTGTACTAACAGCATAATTCCCAGTCCCAGAGTTTATAGTAATCATCACAAATGCTTTTGAGGCATAAGGTAGCAGAGTGGGTAGCTTAAAAGTAAGAGAGACAAAGAAAAGCTTCATCAACCTTAGAAAATATGGATTCTTGAAAAGCTATGGGAGATATTGAGATTCCTGGTCTGAAAGGATTAAGAAGGCTGAATATATGTTTTAGTTAATCATTTAGACTTACAGGCAGATGCACTGCTCCCTGGGGCTCTGGAAGGGCCTTCCAATTAATTCCTTAGGGGACTAAGGGACTAGGGGCTAAAAAAGGAGATAATACCTTTAGAAATTCTTCATTCTTCTGCATAAGACCTAGTCAGTCATCATCTTTCTCCAATCTGGAACATCTTCTAGGAACTGTTACTTTCAAACTCTAAAATTCAGTAGCAATGATACAATTTCAGAGAGATGAAATTAAAAGCATGCCATTAATAATAGCTCAGATTTATGGCAACTGTTTTCAGTGGTCTCCAGTGAGTGGTCCTTCAGGGTTTGTCAAACATGATCAGTAGGGCTGAATTGCAAACTGATGTCCATCGGTACCTAAAAATCATTTTAGTCTGACTGTTCCTGACTTTTCACCCTACACATGTGTTTTATGCATTTACACTCACACACACACACACACACACACACACACACACACACACACACACACACTTTCTTACATTAGCTCTATATAGACCTGTATTATTTCCCACCGTATCGTAAACAGTTTTCTCTGTCACGTTCTTCCCTATGAGAATCTTAGATGAAAAAGCTTCATTCATGTTGTCACATAATCTTGCATGTGTGAATGGAAAAGGGATTTATTAATTCTAAAGGTTTAATGAAGTTACCTGTGTTTCTACTAAACCTTACTTTAACGTCATTTAGGATCCGTAATTAGTAAACAATTTTCCCTAAGGATTTAAAGAAATTCTTAAACTACTTATATTAATCTAGACACTATTGGGGGGAAAATGTCTTTTAGTCATTAATTCAGGCCCTGTGAGTACAAACCATGTCTCAGTTAATTAAACCAATAAATCTAAACTGTCTGGTGTGTCACAATTCATTGTATCTCAGGATATAGATACGTGTTAACTAAATAACCTCCATCTCCTATATTCACCAGACAATGAGTTAGTGTAAATAACTAAAGATAAATATTTTTAATGGCAAGGAAAATGAGTGCCCAAGGCCACTAACCCAGCCTTGGCAATCTTATTAACTTTAGGTCTTCCTTTTAAAGAATTACAGGAAAGCTTAAATTGTTCAGGATAATTCTGGACAACCTTTGAAACATGAAAACTTTTATAAAAACACCACATTTGAAAACGGCCACCATGATCTTGGAAAAGTATGGTCAACAATGTATTTCTGAATTTTAGGGAGTTCTGATAATTTTTTCTTTCTGAAGTAGTAAAATCTCGGAGAATGAATCATTTTGGCATTTTTAGAAAAACGGCTTAAAATATACTGAATAAATAGTGACGTCAGAGTAAAGATAAAAGTGTTCTGGAAATTGCAATTTGAAGTTGTGTCTGTGCTGTATCAATCTATAACAGTCACTTGAATCTCAGTGATGGTGAAGTTTAAAAGAAAATTGTGAAAAAGGAATCAGAAATCATTGTGTTCGTGGATATTAATAAATTGCTTCACCTTTATTTTTCAGACTATTTCCACAACAATGGATTTGTAATGCCAGAAATGTTAGGTTATCTCTCAGGTGGATGTAGATTTAAACAAAGCAAAATATTTTTACTGAATTGGCTTGTAATTGGAATGAGGTTTGTTTTCCTGTTTTTGTATTTAGTCAAATACATTTTTTAAACATAACAGCAACAAAAATGAAAATAAAATCCACTTTTCTTTATGCCACACACTATTATGAGCACTCGACACACAATATGATCTCATTTAATCCTTAACGAAACCTTTGAAGTAGGTATTACCACTCTCATTTTCACATAAAGAAACTGAATCCAAGAAATTTTTTTTAAAAACTTACTCAAAATAAAAATGTTACTGGGAAAACCAGGATTTTAACTCAGTTCTTTTCAAGTCAAATGAATAGTTACGTTATATTATATAGAAACACTATTTAGTGACTACATCAAATGAGGCAAATAATATCTCCTTATTTGAGATTCATCTGACTGATATTGATTCATATTTATTCTTTTGCAGGGTGTCGTGAATCATTAAACTTATTGTTTTCTTTGTCCACAAGGTCTAGGCACCCACAAAAAAAAATTCTGCATCATGTAACTTGTATGTTAACTCTTACTTCCCATAAGTATATGTATCTGGACCTCAAATTCATCGTTGGCAACTTATTTTATGAGTTATACAACTGTCAATCATTTATTTCAATAAAATGGGGCAATGAATATAGCAACAACTCATCAGAAGTCAATTTAAGAGTCTCTAGGAATGAATGAATTACTTAACATCACATGACACATGCACAAGGAACTTTCAAACACTGGCTAAGTAGATGTCAGATGTGTGATAATTTCAATATATAGTGTATCTCTTCTTATGAAGTTAATGTTTATAAAATTAAAGATAATTGCCATATTGATCACTTAAAGGCTAATCATGTTTAGGAAATGTGTAATTAGTTATTTAGTATGTATTTTTATTTTCAGTTTAAATGACTTATTTTTCTATATTCTTTGATCTAAGCCTATTGAATTTACAGTAAAAAATATATTAACCCTTAACCTCCTTTGGTTGAAGCTCATAATTTTCATAGCTATATACAGCTTGGCATAGCATCATTTGTAAATAGACATTTAAGCCATCAAGTTTATTTCTGCCAACACAATGAAAGTTGAATCATCCTCAAGAAGGCCACTATGAGAAACTACATCTTCAGATCTTAAGTAATGCGGCTGATTTTTTTTTTCTTCTAAAAATGACAAAATCAAAGGTCCAATCGATGGTCATTTTCTTAGAAAAACAAAATGTAGGAGCATGAGCTGGCCAAGGGGAAAATCACACCATAACCCAATTCTGTAGAGTCCTCCTCCAGCCACAGAGTAGTGGAAAGACAGAGTGAGGTAAATCTAAGCAGAAACCACTATTTTCCAAGATCCCAACTCAGAAAAAAAAAGTCTACAGGAAGCAAGCTGGAGAGGAAAAGCAGCAATCGTCTATGCACCTGTCGATCTCAAAAAACAACAATGATAAAATTAATTTTGGAACAGAGAATCTGCAATTGTAAGACCAGAGCGAGAACAGAGAATTGAAAGGCATAGTCCCAGAGCAGAGGGCAACCAGAATAGGAGAGAAAATGTTCTGAGTTAAGAGACCCCCAGGAGACTGGGCAAATTGAGATGAGCACAAACCCTGGCACTTATAGGTGCTTAGATATTCCTTGGTTGTTTGAAAGAAGAAAGGAGAGAAGGAGGGAAGAAGGAAGGACAGTAAACAAGTGACAAGCAGTGGCAGGCACATATCTTTTCTCATTTCCATGTTTATTACACCCTTGCCACATACAGATTCGTTCTTGTTATTTTTTGTTTTTCTTTGTGTTTTTGTTTGTTTGTTTGTTTGTTTTGCTTCTCTACCAAACATCTAGAGCCCATGTGGTATTCTGGGTGTATGTACATCTGGGTCAGAATAGTCCGTTCTGTTCTATCTTTAACTCACAGGACATATAGCAGTAGCTCAGGTCTCCTGAGAAGTCCTAGTGTAATCAACAGATATAATTTCTGTTTCACACTTCTTTAAGCAATCATTTAAAATAACTGACATAAATATAATTTTAACAAAGAGGCTATCTTTGGATTCCATGAGGATGAGAAGGAAAAATGTGTATTTACATTTTAATTGATGTCATTATAAATATTTGTATTGGTGTCAGAGTTAGAAACATATTATCTTTTAAACCTGTGCATTCTAAAAGTGATATATGTCTTATTAACACTTTTTAGAATTTCGTGAACTTTCTTTGGCTCAGTTTTCTCATGTGTAAAATGGTGATAATAATATTTGCCATGCAGGGCTGGTGTGAGGACATAAAAGAATTATATGAAACATCCAGCACAGTACATTGTAGGGACTAACTTTATTTTAGACAGGACCCTAATTTAATAATATTTTCTGTGTCTTTCTTTGCCAGAGTACTTTAGAAATATTTTTTTTTATTTAGTCACATTAGAGTACTTAAAAGTTGTAGAGAAAGTAAAATCTAACATTTCTGAAATGTTTGAAATAATTTATTAAGCTTAAATAATTAATACCCGAAAATGAAGGCCCATCTAAGCTAGACTGAAGGTTTAGTATATGTTTGTTCCTTACAGTTTGAACAAAATCCAAAGTTTTTTTTTCCCTCTGACTTCCTACACTTCCCATTCACTTGTCAATGTCAGAGATTCAAACACTGTGAATCAGCTTTAGTCACTGATTAAGACAAATGTTGCAAGTTGGAAAAGTTGCAAGTTTTCTTGTCATTCCATTTCTGATGGTGCCAGGAAGCCCAGGATGCTACATACATTCCTGCCATGTGCTAGAGAGCTGGCAAATGAAAAAAGCATCTCTTTCAATTTGCATTCCCATGCATTTAAAAATATTACTACACACACATACGCATGTATATGTCCACATATATCTCTATAATATATAAACTACAGATCCATATGCAGAACAAAAACAATATCCACCTTAAGATGTTAATATAAGTAAATGCAGAAAATGGCCGATGCACTTAGCAGATGAGCCACTTAGGGATCAATCTTATTTATCTCTGAATGTTGATTCGCAAATCATTCTCCAAAGGTGCAACTTTTAGGAATAGATTTTCACATCCCCACCACACCCAACTTCTGTTAAATATTTAGCACATTGACAGATATCTCAGAATCATCATTTGGTTATTATTATTTTTTTAACCTCAAGGTTTAAAGGTTGTTCCTTGAAAAATCTATTGTCAGAAGGCTACTTTGGGTAGGTAGTAAATCTGAGTATGCACGCCTACACACAATGCATCTTCGTTAGGAACGAATGCTTTTTAAAGAAAGATTTTTGTAGGAGGTTCTTTTTTGTCCTGACATTGCATTTATATTGGGCTCCACCCCCACATTCTCTCAGTTAGTCGCGTTTTCAGAAAGCCAACTCATAAAAAGATATGTATTTTTCTTTGTCCTATGCTGGGGTGGAACCTCTACTTATTTATACACACTGTCATAAACAGATGCTATAGGAACACAAACTCTTATTTTGGGTGGCAACTTGTCTTTCCTAACTTCATGCAGGCCTGAAGGAAATTATATCCTAAGAAAAGGAAGGATTGCAACACATTGGTGAAAAGGCCAAAGAGTATATTATTTAAGAGCTATATTCTCAGGTGAAGTACTTTGGGACCTTTCTTAAATGACCTTCATGGGTCTCTGAGCAAGGAGGTTTTGGTTTTGTATTTTCCCCAGCGAGGCAGAGCCATTGCCAGATTCTTCCCAGCCAAAATTTACAACATCAGGAAAAAAAATGGAGTTTTATCAGAAATATTTTCCCGGGAGTGAAAGTTATAAGTTGGGAGGGGAAAGAGAGATTTTTAAAATTGACCAAATTCTTGCTTGTTGTCAGCATAAGCATTATAACTATTGAGAAGCTTGTGTTTTGCCTCATTCTATGGAAGGCTCCAACAGTCCAAAAACGTCTTCAGATCATTTGTGTGTTATTTAACACAAATCTTCATATTATTACTTTAGCTGTGAAAGATAAAAGTAAGGATGCTTGTATGCATTTCTAGCAGTATCTACATTATTAAGTCCTTCATTTCTTAGAGGAAGAATTTGCTCTAAATCTAATATGAGCATATCTTCACCAGAGTCAAATCCTCAATGAGACACAATCATAGAATTTTTTAAAAAGATATTTTTTTAGAGTAGTTTTAAGTTCATAACAAAATTGAGAGGTAGGTACAGAAATTTCCCGTCCATGCCTTGTTGTCACACTTGCATAGCCTCCCCCGTTATAAACTTCCCCCACCATAGTTACATTTGCTAGAATTAACCTGCATCGACACATTATGACTCAAAGTCTATAGTTTACATTAGGATCACTCTTGGTGTTGTGTATTCTATGAGTACCATAGTATGTTAACACTTGTGTGTTAAGGCAGATTTTGAGTTCATGGGATCACATAAAGTCAGAAGTGTCTCAAACATCTACTGAATCCTGGATTGAAATTATGCCAATAATCAGAGTTTCTATTTCATTTGTCATTCTCTTTCTGTTTTAACCTGCTTTCATATTAAATTATACTTCCTGGTTCTATCGCATACTGGAAGTGCCAAGATGTAGCAAGAAAGCCCAGCTCCAACCTTACAGGAAACAAGAAGTAGTTAATGGTTCATGAAAACATAAACCTCTCATTGTGAAATTTATAATCCAGTTGCACAAATTTAACAGTTTTTAACCCAAAATTTTCCACATAGTCTCATGTAGTCTACTGTGGGAAAAAAATACTAATCTGGGATTTTTATTTAATTTAATGATGAGATGTTGAGAGAAAAGAGGCATTAGAAGTACCTTGGAATACCCACCAAAGTGTAGTTGAAATGTCTGAATGTCTGTCCTGCCACATCCTTCTCTGTCCTACTCAGGATGTGGCTGGTGTTCTGGGAACAACAATATGGCTCACATGACTTTTTCTAGATAGTAAACTATTTATATGAATAAATACATATTAGAGTATCAACTCTTTCCCTTGAGACATACATATCACTTTTTAAAATACTATATTTGATAACCTAGAGGAGTAATCATGGCTACTACAGTATCTAATTTGATAGCAGACAAAATCTCTTTGAACCCTGAGTTTAAGTGCCTATTTATTGAAATAAAAAAAAAAAACAAAAAACGTTAAGTTGTTAACATCCTATTTTGTCGGTAGAGAGGCTAACATAAAAGAAAGAGAAAGTGCCATTTTCTAGGAGTCAAGTATTTTCCATTTAAAACGGAATAATTACTTTTTACCTTCTCACTCAACCCAAACCATGTGCAGACTCCACGAATTCAAAAAATCTGGTACTTTCCTCTTGTCATCTTTAAATTTCTGTCCAACTCAGGCATATTATGTTTGCATTCTAATTACTGTGACATATATATATATATTTTTTTTGCAGGTCCCTGGCTTGATTTTTATGTTTCATATCTTCTGGCAATCTCGAACTCTAATGACTAACATCCTGAAAAGATTTTAAGGCTTTTCAAGAGTTAATAGAGTAAGACATTTGCTGCATCTACGTATATAAAACCAGTTTGACTGAATTCGATTTTTGTAATGAGTCACATACAATACAAAAAAGCTGTGTCTTCCTAGATAGGACAATAAACACAGAAGCTCTGAGTTTGCCAAGTTTGCAACGGTCGTGTAGATACGGCGCTATTATCTCATGTCGTCTTCCAGGTCACCGTTCTTCATTAGATAGCATCGGTATCTCCAATTTGCCTAGTTTTCTTGGCCTCTCTTACTCTTTAAAACCACAGAGTTAGAGGGCACAGCTATAATGCAGGTGACTATTCTGGCCCTCTTGCATCGCTTCTTACAAAATAACTATATTTAGGGAATGATTTCACCAGTCTTAGACTCTGTAGTTTGGTACCTGAATACAATTCAAATGTCCTCATAATTCTTCACATAAACAAAAGGAGAACACTGATCTGAGTTAGCGCTATAATTAAAATATCAATTACAGTAGATGTGTTGTGTGTGTGTGTGTGTATGAAATTCTTCCAAAACTATACCAAAATGTTTACAGTGCTCATCTCTGGGTGATGGGGTTATACATAATTTTATGTTTGTAATATAAATTATATGTATTTGCCATGTTTTACAATGATTAACAAGTTAACATTATCAGAACAAAACATAGATGTAGGGTGTCCTCAGTGAAATGCAATTAACATTTACTCTCTGTCTAAAGTCCTTAATTTCATATTCAAACCCCAAATTATCTGTCAGTGGTATGAACTGCTCTTCAATCGAAAGAAGTGCATAGTAGCATATGATGAGAAAGAAGGAGGAAAGGAAAGCAAGGTGTGAGAGAGCAAAGCCAGGGGAAATTGTAAACTTGGGATACATTTGGAAACAGCTGCAGCCACTGGGCAAAGTGTATTTTTGTCTGATGAAAAGGATGTTAATCAGTCTTTGAAGAGTGCTAGCCAAAATATGAATGTGACCTTGGAGATGGATTGATGCTTTAATAGAAAAATCTGACAGTCAGAGAAGGATTGAGGGGGTTTGTGGAGATGAGTTTAGCAGCCTCTGACAGTGCTAATTGCATATCTGCGATTTCACTTACTGAGGTCATATTTATTTGTTTTACTAACAACTCTCAAAATGTTTTCTGTATCTATGAGTTTGATTTTGTTTTATTTGTTTATTTATTTTGTTCTTTAGATTCCACATGTAAGTGAAGTCATATGGTTATTGTCTTTCTATGCCTGACTTACTCTACTCAGCACTATACTCTCTAGGTCCATCCATGTTGTTTGCAGATGGCAAGATTTCATTTTTCTTTTTATGGCTGAGTAATATTCCATTGTATATATGTACTACCTCTTTATCCATTCATCTATTGATGGGCACCTAGGTTGCCTCCATATCTTGGCTATTGTAAGTAATGCTGCAATGAACATATGGATTCACATGTCCCTTTGAAGTAGTGTTTTAGGTTTATTTGGGTAAATATTCAGAGGTAGGATTACTGGATCCTTCTTTGACTTTTGTTATAGCTTTTGTTTTAAAGTCTCTTTTGTTTGGTATAAATATTGCTACTGTAGCTTTCTCTTTTGTTTGTTTCCATTTTCATGAAATATTCTTTTCCATCCCTTTACTTCCAGTCTGTGTTGTGTCTTTTGATGTGAAGTTAGTGTCTTGTAGGCAGCCTGTGTAAGGGTCTTGTTTTCTTTTTCATTTAGCAATCTTATCTTTTGATTGGAATATTTAATATATTCACATTTAAAATAGTTGTTGACAAATATATAGTTATTACCCTTTTATTATTTATATTTTCACCTTTTTTTTTTCTTTTTCTTCTTCTTAAAAAAGTCCCTGTAACATTTCTTGTAATACTGGTTTGGCGGTGATGAACTCCTTTAGCTTTTTCTTGTCTGGGAAGCTCTTTATCTGTCCTTTGATTCTAAGTGATAGCTTTGCTGAGGAGAGTAATCTTGGTTGTAGATCCTTGCTTTGCATTACTTTGAATATTTTGAATATTTCCTGCGAATCCCTTCTGGCCTGCAAAGTTTCTGTTGAAAAATCAGCTGACAGTCTGATGGGAGCTCCCTTGTATGTAACTAGATCCTTTTCTCTTTCTTCTTTTAAGATTCTCTCTTTGTCTTTAACTTCTGGAATTGTAATTATGATATGTCTTGGTGTGGGCCTCTTTGAATTCATCTTGTTTGGGTCTCTGTGTATTTCCTAGTCTCTTATGTCTATTTCCTTTGCCAGGCTAGGGAAGTTTTTCATTATTTCTTGAAATAGGTTTTCAATTTCTTGCTCTTCTCTTTTCTTTCTGGTACCCCTGTTTTGAATGTTGGTATGCTTGATGTCCCACAGGTCCCTTAAACTATCCTCATTTTTTATAGATTCTTTATTCTTGTGCTGTTCTGATTGGGTATTTTCTGCTACTGTATCTTCTAAATTATACTGATTTGATCCTCTGCTTTATCTAATCTACTGTCGATTCCTCCTAAGGTATTTTTTATTCCAGTTATTGTATTCTTCATTTCTGACTAGTTCTTTTTTATGTTTCCTATCTCCAGTTTTATATTTCCTATCTCTTTGTTAGAGTTCTCACTGAGATCATTGAGCATCCTTATGACTAGTGTTTTGAACTCTGTATTTGGTAGATCGCTTGTATCCATTTTATTGAGATTTTTTTCTGGAGCTTTGTTATATTCTTTCACATGGGACCTGTTTCTTTGTCTTCCTATTTTGGCTGCTTTCCCATGTTTGTTTCTATGTATCAGGCAGGGCTGCTATGTCTCCCAGTCTTAGTATAGTGGCCTTATATAGTAGGTATCCTGTGGGGCTCCTTGGTCAGTCTTCCCTGGACACCTGAGCGAAGTGCTCAAGGTGTGTCCTTTGTATGGGTTGTATGTGCTATCCTGTTGTAGCTGAGCCTTGGTTGATGTTTGCACGTCAGTGGGAAGGATTGACCAGCAGGCTGATTTGTTGTGAGGCTGGCCAGTGAGGGGCTGACCCTATGGAGCAGGATTTGCTTTAGCAGGGCTCTGATGCCTGCCGAGTCTGCCCTATGGGTGTGTCATTTTCAGATGTAGCCCTGGGTAGCTCCTGGGAGGGGCCCTGCCACAGGCCAAGTTCAGCTATAGCCTGTGACCTACCCAGGGCCACCTGGCAAGATCCATTAAGTAATTTGCAGATGGCTGCCACCTGTGCTGAGCTTAGAAGTTCTTCAAGAGGTCAAGCCATGAACCAAGACCAGCTGCTCCTATTGCCGGGCTTGGGGATTCTCAGCAAGAGGTACGGGGCACACCAGGGCCAGAGGCTGCTTGTTTTGGTTTTGCAAACTTTTGAAAGATTTTAGGAAAGTCCACAGCATGACTCAAGACAGGCCATACATATGGAAAAGACACTGGAAGTGGTTTGGATTGACCCACAAATTGGATGGGGTGGGGCCTCAGGGACTAGCCTGGGTGGGGTCAACATTGTCAGCCAGATTGATGGAGACTCGGATATGGCGGCTGCCTGTGTCTGCATGCTGGGTGAGGGAGGGCCAAATAGAGAAACAGTGGCTTCTGCCAGCACTCTGTCTGGGAGAAAGCTGTCCCTCCAGCCTTTGCCCTGAAGCCAGACAACTCAGTTCCTCCCTGCACATCCCTGGAGCCTTTTGAGCAGCTCCCAGCACTGGAGCTCAGAGCAAGTGAGTCCATCAGTGGGTAAGTCTCCGCATGCGCTCCTTAGGGGGAATGGCTGTGATTCCAACCATCCTCTGTCTCATTCAGCCACAATCTCCACTGGTTTACACTGACAGAAGTTGTGGGGACTTCTCTTCCCAGCACTTGAACCCTGGGTGGGGGATCCCAGTGTGGGGCTGGGACTCTTTGCTCCTCTGGGGGGATCTCTGCAGATATCCCTTCGATTTTCCAACTGCCATATGTGTCTCCGTCCCTCTTACCAGTCTTGGGATGGCCTCTTCTGTGTGTCCCCAGTTGTAGGACTTCTGTTCAGCTAGATTTCAGGTGGCTCTCAATGATGGCTGTCCTGTAGTTTGGTTGTGATTTTGATGCGGTTGTGAGAGGAGGCGAGCACAGCATTTACCTACTCCATCATCTTAACCGTAATTCTCATTTGTTTTACTTTTTATCTTTAATGTTTATTCTCCTTTCTTGACCTTTGACTTCTTCAAAACAAGACTTCGTAGACTTTTTCCAAAGCCTGGTATTGACAAGATCAGCCATACAATCTGTAGGGTGTGTAATGATTATCATGCTCAAGTTTGTGGGGTGGGAATTTTGTCATATGTCATCTGTAATTTTATTTTTCTCATATTTCAGACTTTTTTTCCACTTGAAAGGGCAGGTTGTTTACTCCTTTCTCTTGCAAAACAAAGAATCTTTGTGATGTGGAAAAATAACCCTGATTTGAAGGGGAACATAACTGCACATCAGTTGGAAAGCTTTGCTTTACCATCACCTAAGTGTAAACTGTTTTCAGATTGCGATATAAATGGCTGTCTCTTCCCAAAGATCTGTGTAACAAAGTCATTAGGTAGGGGCTGTGATCTCTGGCCACCACATTGTGCAAGGTTTCAAACTTGGACCCTTGTCCTCCCAGTAATTATGCCTGTCTTGCTGCCCCAAGCTAAGGAAGGCTGCTACTCTTTAGCTGTTAACCAGAGACACAGGGTTCTAGCCTTGAGCTTTATAATGGAGAATACAGATTTCAACTCTCTTCTTTCAGAATTTACTCTGTGAAATGTGGGGACAACCTTCACAGAACCTAAACACTCCTTTATAATGACTCATCTAATTTGGAATTTTCCTGTTCTTAGCATACAATGTATTGTCATGAACTAAAATATAGACTTCTAGTTACATACGACCTGGAAATTGGAGGGAGGCATGAGAAATGGGGGGCATTCCATACTTATTTTCCTTTTTCCTCATATATTCACAATCAAAAATAAAAGTCTAGGGCCTCATACATTCTTCACCCTGTCTGAAATATAGAACCACCTTTAGCAACCCAACCTAGTTAACTCTTATTCACATCTCAATTCAATTTCCATTTCCTCAGAAAGATGTCCCGGATTCCCTACCTATGTTTTCATAGTACTGGTATTTTTCCTTCACAGGAAAAAAAATTAATTTGCAAATATATATTTATTTGTGATTTCCTTTTTTTTTTTTTTTTTGGATAGTCTTACTCTTTTGTAATAGACTTAAAATTTCATGATAACATAATAAGAAATTGGGCTGTTTTCCTTACACAGTATCTCCCTTCCTTGAATTCCCATGTCTTGGAAAATAATGGGTGCTCATTAAATATTGAATGAATAAATGAATGGATTGAATGGATAAAAAAATAAACAGTGGGAACCCTCTTTATTTTGATTCTCTTGCTAACCTCTAGCTTTTCTCTCAGTTTTCTTTAGCTTCTTCTTTTGCTCACTGCTTAAATGTTGATTTTCCTCAAAGCTCTTTTATCTTTGTTCTCATTCTACCCATTTATCTGTGATTAACTTTATTCATGCTGTGGCTTCCATCAACCGTGTGTACAGCAACTCCTGAATCTGCATTTCCTAACTTGTTCTTTCCCTTGAGATTAAAATGACCTTTCACCTTTCTGTGCAAAATCTCCACTAGATAAGGTTGTCTAGGCAACTCTAGATTAACATCCAACATGAAGGTAATTCTTGCCTCTCCTCATGTCCCACTCCTACTCTGCTCCCTAATAGAACCACTCACTTCCCAATTGCCCAAGCTAGAAAGTTGAATATTATCCTTGATGCTTCCTTCTACCCCATCACTCAGTCAGTCACCTCCAAATATTTCATCAGCTTCACCTCCAAATTATCTCAGGAATCTTTTCACTTCATTTACTCCCACTGTCCCTGTCTTACACAGGCTCTCGGATGTCGCCTGAACAATTTCCTCCATGTTCCTCTTGCCTCCTGTCTCACTCCAACTAGCACATTTTTGTGTGCGTGGTTGCCAGCTTTATTTTTCTTTAACCTAAATCTGCTTCTGTAATTCCCCTACTTATTAAAACCTTCAATGTCTGCTCATTACCACATAATAAATCCAATGATTATTGAAGTTATCATGAAGTTAACAATTTCAATCATCTACATTTTGTCTATGCTGCAAAATTTTCAAAATATAATGGGTGTTTTCACATGTCTTTTCTTGTATTCTTGTGTTTATTATTCTATGTGGAATGGCTCTGCTTTACTTTTCCGGGTCAAATATTTTCCCACTTTAGCTGTGAAACCCAATGCTATCTCTACCGAAATGATTTTTTTCCCTCCCTTGAGTAGAATTTGTTTTCTCATTTGTACCCCTACAGAGCTTAATCTGAATTTTTAAGATAGCACTGAAAACTGAGAAATGGGACAAATTCTCAGGGTCCAGAACAATGCCAAAAACAGTTGAGATGTATAATTTCTAAAAAATTTAACAAATACTTAAACTACTCTTATTATGATCCAGGCTCTGTTGTGTTTACAAATATTAACTCATTTAACCTTCATAGTAACTGATGAGATAGATACTTTTACTATTCTCACTTAACAGATGAGAAAACTTAGATGCAGAGAGTTGAAGTAACTGGCTCAGTGTCACACACGGGCCAGGTCTGGAATCGGGACAGTGCAGCTCTTGAGTCATTAATCTTGCCAACTTCAGCACAGCACCTTGTCCCTCAAATGAATGACAGTCTTCAGAGTATGCATACCAGTAGAACTTCAGACTAACGAAATCGTTTCAAAGTAGTTAGTAGGGTATCATTCTCATTATTCATTAAACCAGATATCCGGAGTGAAGTAACTAGAAGTTTCTTTTGAACCACAATGCTTAATTCAGGCAGCTGCTCAGTGTCACACAGCTTTATGATTTCTTCATTCACACCGTGCAAAAGCCAGAACACCCTGTTCCCACTGAGGCTAGTGTCTCCCAAAGTGGAGGAGATAACCAGATCTCATTAAGCTTTATGAAGCTACGTGCTAAATGGAACTCAAGTTGCTTAGAGACCAGGTTCTTCTACCTTTTGGTTGCCCAGGGTATTTCCTGGGGCAGAGCTCAATGGTTGAAAGTCCAAGGCTTGGGGGTGACTTTCCTTCCTGGACAGTTTGTCTTTGGGATGGTTAAGCATGTTTCAAAATATGTAGGCTGTACATAAACCACGATCTTCTTGGATATTTTTCTTTTCTGATGGAATGACACCACTTTATGGTCAACCATCTTAAGTGAATATACAGTATAGCTTAATGGTTAATAGATTTGGCCTGTAGGCAGTAATATATTTTAGCATTTAGGTTATTGTTTTTTTTTTTTTTGATAAATGCTAAGTTAAATCAAAAAAGAATAATTGCTTTACAAGTATAGACTAATCATGCCTTTTATGTTTTAGCTCTGTTTTTTCCTTCCAATTACAAAAATAATCATTTCAAAATCAATATATTTATTACATACTTACTATTCAAACATTACAGAAAAATAATGTAGAATATAAAAGACCTCTATAAACAGCTACATAAAGAGAACTGTAACTAATAGTTTGGTACACCACCAATTTTTAATATACACATATGTTTATACACATATATATTTATTGTATAATTATTAATGATAATTCTAAACAATATTAGATTATATTTTAAATATTGTTTTAAACTGTGCTTTCTTTTTTGAATTTTTATGAGTTTATTTGAGCCAAGCTGATGACAAATATTGGGGAGTAAGATCTCAAATGCTCCTTAAACTTTGCTTTATGACAGAGCAATAATTATTGAGTGCTAAAGAACTTAGAAAATATTACATTATGTAATTGCTCTTATATATGGAAACCTATTAGTTTAATATCACCTAATTTCATATCTCTAAAATTTTCTGTATTCTAATAAATTTAAACAACATTTAGCATGAAAAAATATTTGCTCCGTAAGTAACTAAAATTAAAGTTTCTTTAAAATTTCTCCATATCATTCTTGCAATGTTCTTGATCACTGAATTGAACCAATAAATTATACAGGAACTTTGATATTCCTCTTTATTTTAAACAGATGCACAAATCTATTACTCATACTTGTTCACAAGAATCATCCC
>CM053506.1:101728890-101771853 GCA_028627145.1 Eidolon dupreanum
TGCATAGCATGGAAGCGTTTTTTAGCCTCTAATTATTCCCAAACTAAAATTTCTTTAGCAAAGCTAGAACATCCAAAGGTAAAGAAGCCCATTTGTTAGTAAGCATCTCAGAAAGGAAATGGGATTTTGTATTGAGGTTCTCGCTTTCAAGTTCAAAAAGGGGTAAAACGAATTTCTATATGAAAAGCTCTTTGTGTTTCATTGGCAAATAGAAGTAATCTGGATGACACATTTGTACAGGTCTCTTAAATCCTAGAGATTGTAAGCCATTTCAAATGACAATTGTGCTGAATAAATATGTGACTCACAGGGAAGAGTTTATATTTGCTTTACCTATTCAGTTTTGTCCACCTTTCAGCAATCGGTAGTGTTCTTTTGATGCAGCAAACTTTCAGATAACGTGTTAGGTTACTTTATCAATATTTTTGAACGGCTTGGCCTTACTTCAGAATGGCACTGTTTTTTTTTTTTTAAATGAAATATCTTCTTTACACCATAGCACTCTTGTGTTGCTTCATGTAATATTCTGTTACTATGAATCATAGTACATGGATAATATTAATATCATATGTGAAAAAGTTATTCCATGGCATTTAGATGTAAATAACCCTAGTCTACTACACCAAATACATTTTCTCTTATAATATAGCTTTGTAAAAAATGATTTAAACATGAAGAGCTACCTGTCTATACTCTTTTTATCTCCCAGCTCATATGTCCAAAAGACCTTGAGGAAATAGAAATAAATTTACAACAAAACAGATTTTCCTGATAGAATTTTTTTTTCCTTCCTTCCTTCCTTCCTTCCTTCCTTCCTTCCTTCCTTCCTTCCTCTCTTCCTCCCTCCCTTCCTCCCTTCCTCCCTTCCTCCCTTCCTCCTTCCTCTCTTCTTGATAAATATTTGAGTAAAAGATTCTTTATATGACAATAAATATCCAGACTGGAAATTTCATTTTGTCTTTAACTTCCTCTTTTTTGTTATATTATCAAATAGATACAGTGGTAAAATAAAACACGGTTTCTTATTTATATCAGACTGTCCATTTTCAGACAGAGTTCCTTTGCAAAGAGATAATGAAAGAGACACACCAATCACAGGTGTTTACTGGAACATTCCCTGGTGTAGCATTAATAGTAAACTCACTCAGTGATATTCTTGTTTGCCTTCAACACAACAGAGCCTGGAAAGTTCTTAGCACAGAACCCAGAACTGAGTAAGCATTATTTATATTTAACATTTTATAGGAAAAAAGTTGTTTTCTAGACACTAGTTATCCTTATGGGATATATATTTTAGATATCATCCATTAAAAAAAACATGCTTATTTCCTTAAAAGGGATTTCCTTAAGTGGCCAATTTTGAGGATGATCTAGGCCTCAGGATGCTATTTTAAAAAACTCTTGATCAAAGTTATGAGAGTAAGATTGTCAAGGACCCAGAAGTATCCATTCTTCCAATTTTATGTAGATATAGGTCAGAGGTCTGCAAACTATTGTCTGCAGGTAACATAGCTTCTTTCCATAAATGACATTTTTTGAAACACAACCATAGTTATTTGTTTACATATTTTCATGGCTGCTTTCGAGCTACTATTTTAGACTTGAATAGTTGTGACCAGGTGCAGCCCACAAAGCTGAAAATATGATCCGGCCCTTTAAGAAAAATGTTTGCCAACACTTGCTGTAGATATTCAGCTTCTATTGATTTAGCTAAAAATTAAATGATTTGTTTCACAAATATTTAGCGAGTATTTATATAGTTTCAGACATAGAAGATAAGCAAATACTTTCTACACAGTGCTGAAAGTTAGTTGAGGCAGAAAAAAGTAGAGTATATTAGTCTATACTCCATTTATACATATATTTTTAAAAGCTTAAGTATTTCAAGGATTCTTCTTAGAAGATTTCTAAGAGAAGCCCCAACTCACCTTACATATGAATTTTGGCAGAACCTCTATTTATCAAAACTCGACTATCTTTTGGCCGCAAACAAGGAATCAAGTTAAGAACTTCTCTCCACTTTGGGAAAGGAGAAGAGAATGACCCCTCTTTTGACAAATCAACAAGCGCAAAATTCACATTTTGTTCTATGAGGCAAAAATGACTCTGAGGTGTTAATAGTATGATTGCCAGAAAGTCATTCACTGCCTTACAACACTTCTGCCATTGAATCTCAGTTATACAAGGCAGGATAAGCATGGATAGTGATTTTATAAACAGTCAAATGATCTATTCAGTCCAATGCAAGCAAAGCGATGGGAATAAGTCCAATGCTAGTGTTGATTCTATTCTTCACGCTACAAAATTAATGCTCACTATTCTGAGGGGCTGCACAAGAGTGGGGAGAGTCACATGTGTCATAAGCAATATCAATCAAATGTACTGTGCATTGACAACATGATAAAAAGCAAGAATAGGGGTCCTGTGTTTTTAAAATATTAACAGATGTCCAGGCAAGTTCACGGGCGACTCCTTTCACTTGCAAACTAAAAACACACCCAAAGGAGTAAGCCAGCCAGTTAAAACTGTCTCCGCCAGAGCAAATATGGTGTAGTACACAGAGGAAAAATCATTAATCAGTATTGTTATAACACATCCCTCAACTCCATTGCTTCATTTAGAGGATGACATCAAGAATGATTACCATCCCACATGCAGATTTCAAGACTCTTATAGGAAAAGACGTATGTCTATATCTAACTTCAAATATAAAGAGCACTTTGAAATATTTAGGTATAATGTTTGAGATCAGAGAAAATATCCCCAAGCCCATTAAGGCATTTTCAGCAACATGCAATGTAAACTAGCTTTCATGAACTTTGGCATTCATTTAGTGAAGACTATACCAACAAAAATACTTGGGGAGGAGGGAGGTAGATGGGAGAAAAGGGGTCAAATATGTAGCGACAGAAAGAAATCTAACTATGGGCGGTGAACACACAATGCAATATATATATGTATATATATATACACACACATACCTTACTGTTGAATTATACACCTGAAACTTACTGGATTTCATTAATCAATGTTATCATAAAAAAAAAATACCTAGTTTTCAGAGATGAGATAAATAAAATATCAGGAATATGTATATTTTATTTGAATTCCTACCATCAATAGATATTCTTATCATCCATAGACGAACTGAGTTGGAGACACAGAACTGGACAATATTGCTGCTCCAGTGCCTAGAAACATTCCCAAAGGATAAGTTATCACTTATCTTTCATTTTCTGCAAGATATATACATTTATAAGATCATTAGTCCTGGGGAACATGGGTGTTTCGCTTGTCTTAACCCGTCAAAGCCTTCGGGTTGGTCTAGCAGCCTTCCTATTGCACCAGTGACCAATCATCTTGGATCCAATACAAATACAAACAAGCAGAAGGCAGTTCCCTAACACTCGTGGGCTACAGGGCAAGAGTTAAAATGGAGAGCTAGGTATCATATGTTGAAACATTTAAATTACAAACTGAGCTAAACATGATTAAACAAAATATTTCCTATTCAACTATCTTGACAAATGCAGCAGCTTTACGACTTGAATAACCACGTTTGAATTTAGAATGTTCAGACTTTTTGGATTACTCATTGGTGTGTGGGAGCTGGAAGCATGAGTCCCAGGACCTGGGCCCAGGCTCACACCCCATGCCTCAAACTACTGGTTCTGACCCAAGCCATGAAGGGACTTGCAGGTGTGTATGCAGATATCCGCCCATGAGGTATAAGATCCTTCTACACTCCCCAACACCTGCCTGGCGTTTGGTCCGGCCAAACGCTAACTTTGTCCACTCCATGATGGCCTCAGGAGGACAGGTGTGGAAGCAGTCAATGTTATTTGAGCAGGAAACACCATGGTTTTGGATACCTGTAATATAATCAGAAAGAGGAACATAGTTACTGAGAGATCCTATTGCCTACTCACTCTTTGCTCCGCAAAGTAGGATGCACCTAGACCAGGGCAGGTGGGGTCTTCTGAAGTGTGACGCTGGTGCAGAGGCCAACTGGTCTTGCCCAAATCTAAGGGGTGTGCCTCTCATGTGTTTCTATAACAGAAGTGCCTACCTTTGCAATCTCCTATCTTATATTTTTTTATTTGCCTTTAAAATATAATTCAGAAAATATTTAGCTCTCAGCTAGAGTATAAAAGATCACTGTTACAGTACATCACTGAACAGCATTTCATAATAACGTAAGTGGAAGTCTAAAAGGATAAGATCAAATGAAATAGCCTGTGCCTTCTACAATGATTTAATTTAGCATAGATTGCCGCATATAGGTCACAGCCAAACCAACGTGGACTCATCTGTATCCCAGATAAGTTTTAGCATATTTTGGGAGATGCCCACTATATACGATACACCATGTCTTTATGTGAATAGGCTCTGATTTAGTCTTTTTCTGTTTGTGCCGACATCACATACATGAGGCTGTTTACTTCAAAACAAACCTCCCCTACCCCCCTGGGATTTACTCTTGGCCCTCTTCCCTTTCCATGATCCTCCTGACATTTTCTAAGAAAATCTTCTCCGACTCTTCTTTAAGAAAGTTATACTCTCGATATCAACATGCTTTGTGTCTGAAAAAAAGTCAATGCACAGAAAATCTTCAAGTTTCACAAGAAGTTGTATATTGATCTCAGTCTAATACTTCCCATTTTGGTAAGCCTGCTTCAGCATGTGGCTGAGGCAGTTTTTCTTGGAACAGGATTCTCAGTAAGACATGATTGTTTGTAGGATACATGCTTTGTTTTATAATGATGAGAGTCTGGGTGGAATGGGCAGGTGAGGGACAGAGAAATGACCTCAGCACCCCATTTCCACAAATACATTTCAGTGGAATATTAAAAAGTGCAAACACATGCTTTGATGCATTCTAGAGCCTCTCCAATAAGATGGCCATCTCGACCCTCAGTTTGGAAATAATTATAATGCTATACCTATTCTCATAGACCCGTGGACTCTTTTTGAGCTGCCTTTACTTACACATTTAACCAAACAGTGTTAAAAAGTAAAGAAAGAAAGAAAGAAAGAAAGAAAGAAAGAAAGAAAGAAAGAAAGAAAGAAAGAAAGAAAGAAAGAAAGAAAGAAAGAATAGATAGCAAAACCAAGTAAACTTAAGCTAAGTCAGCCAGACTTTTCCTGGGTTCACAAGTCAACTCTTGCAGTGATAACTCTTAACACTTCATATGAATGTCGTTAAAAATGATGAGGAGAATGTCCATAGGTTAAATAGTTTTATTTTGGGCTACATATCTATTTTTATAGATGGCATGTTAAGTGTTGAAATAACTCTTGGATGGATCTGCTTACTCAGACTTATTGTGAATAAGGTCGAGGCTCTACCCAGAGGAAAGAGTCTTCCCTTTTCTATCAGCTTATACCAACTACAATTTTGGGGGTTGAGAAGACTGGCATGGTTTTCATTTCCAACACAGTGATAGTTATAAATATCTCCATAGTGGTTCATGAGTCATAATGAGCTAAAATCTTATTTTTTTTTATTCCATTCTACAAGTCTAAACATTTCTTCTTACCTTTTTTTTTCTTTTTAAACAAACCATATTGTATCCCAGAAACTTTAGGAGCAAGCGTTATAATAGCTACACATGATTGAGTGCACTTTATTCTGTGCTAAGTGTGTTACACATCTCACTCAATCCACAGTCACGCTGTGGGCCAAGTACATGACTGTCTTCATTCAACAAACAGAGAAATGGAAGATCAGGATGTTTTGGTGGTTTGACCAAAACCACTCTCCTAGTCTATGTAGAGCTGATATTTGAACCTAAGCCTGGACGACTCTAAAAATCATGTTATAATTACTACATGAGGTATTTTCATGGTGGACCTAAATCTTGAATCTCAAGATAGAGTTGAATTTCTATCTTCTAGTATCTTATTCTGGCAACATGTAGTAGTATTTCTGCTGAATCTTTAAGTACAAATCTTGGAGTTATCCAATACAACCCAAAATCTGAGGATGCTTTCTCTGAAGTGTCTAGACTTGCTTGTTGAAGCCACTGTCATTTATACAACACAGTGTCACCATTTGTTTTGTTTTGTGGTTCACCAAACGGGGTGCAAGTCTAAGAACACTTCCTTAAACCATCATTGGTTATTATCCACCCTCTGTGTACATCAGTGTATGGTGCCATAGTGTTTCTCTCTCTCTCTCTCTCTCTCTCTCTCTCTCTCTCTCTCTCTCTCTCTCTCTCTCTCTTTCTCTCTCTCTCTCTCTCTGACTCTCCCTCTCTCCTCTCTCTCTCCTGGCAGTTTCCAAACTCTTGTATCTGTATCTGAGCAACTTAGTGAAAATTGAAATATTTAGTACAACTTATAAAACCAAATCAAGGTATATTCGTAAATATGATATACAATATCACTTGCTAATTGGGTTTTGTTTAATTGACCATTGTAGGGTCTCATTAGTGGTTTTTGAATTTCTGTTGGAGTTACTGGGATGACAGTGCAATCTTACGAAATTTAAGCTCAGCCCTGGTAAAATTAAGACTCTCCAGTTTCTAAAACCTACTGGTTTCCCGCTTTTCCCTACATCTAAATTAGATTATGTGGGATGCTCTCTTGCTAGTGGTTTTGAGGGCAGACCTTTTTCAACTAGTAGCAGCCAATGATAACTAATCTAAAAGCAATTGTTCTGTATGAGTACATCTAACTGTCTCCAACTGACTTTGGCATTTTCCCCTAATTTCTTAGAATCACTAAGAATAAAGACATATAACTTTCCAGAAAGGAGAGGGAACAATCTGTTCTTTTGACTATATGATGAAGCAGCTATAATTGTTTAATATGTTCACAGTAATGAATGATTTTTATGCACACATTTTTAAGCTGGGGAATAAATATATAAAATCCTGAATAATATTATTATATTATTCATCCCCTCACATGAAATGCTGCCTCTTAAATAAGGTAGGTTTATGGAGAATGCCTTATTTTTTTTTAACGTGAAGAAAATTTATTTTGAGTGATTAGCATGTTTTCATTCAGACCCTCTTTATCTTCTGATTAAATTCCAAACTGCATAAAGTTTAAACTACCACAATACCTCCCTCCAAAAAAGCCCGTCATTGGGTCAAGTTGGGCCCAGGCTGAATGGTAGGAATTCACTTTCTGAAGTTAATATTTAGTCAATTCACTGTGTGGCCATTCTGCCACTGAGGTTGGTGGCACCAGAATTATCTACAGAGATGAATACTTGATTATGATACTACTTGAGTCAGTCAACTGTATAACAGGTAGTGTTTGAATCAATGTGGAAAATCAGGTCATTTGCCTTGAATAGTTTTCGTAGTCTATCTTCCACACTGTCATATATATTATATACACCAGGCATGCATTTGCCATTCTTCCTTCTTCTGAAATCTTAGAGGCGGATCATTAGAAGTAAGATATAAGAATTCTCCATTGCCCTAGTCCAAAAGTGTTTCCAAAACACACTCTACTTATTAGGAATATTAAACATGTGACAAAAGTAATAACAGAAATCATCTATTATTTAGTTATCAAAACAGGGCTGTGGGCAATTCAGTTTGGTTCGATTTTGGAGAATCCTTGATCTCATTTTCATACAAATATACAAACTATAGCCAGTTCCCTCTTTTATACAATGCCAGCACGGGCAACCTTCAATCACACTTCCAGATTTTCACCACTTATTTTAAGTATTTGAATAGTGATGACACAATATCAATCCCCTTAAATCAGTATTTTTTTTTTGAAGGAGCTAAGAAAGCAATTTAGCTTCAGACTCAAAAAATGATCCAACCCACATCAAGGCTGAGGTCCTACTCAACTAGTTCTTGCCTAATATGGAACTGATTCTGAGGAAATCTTCCAGCAACCTCTGTCCTCAGCAACAAGCTATTTATTAGAAACCAATGGAACTAAAACATCATGACATTTAATTTTTAAGACAGTCGCTTATTTCCTTAGAATTGGAAAGAGATAAAGTGAAATAAACAATTAAAATCAAACAAATCTACCCCCTAGTAACCTTTACCATAAGCATAGATTTATTTTCTGCAAAGCCTTTCAGAGAATAGCAAAATTTCGATTGATGAAACAAAGAGGAAATGATTATTCTTATTATATGCTTCTATTATAGCGATGATCATGGCATAGAGATATATTTTACATAGTAAAATGAGCATCTTAATCTTTTGCAAAGAGTGTGGTTGCTCCCCTTCCTGGGAGTGGAAGTTCTGGGAGAGCCAGGAGGGAAATGGATACTGGTAGTTCTGTTCACCTGCCAGGAGAAAGCCTGCCTGGCTAGTTTAGGGGAGCTGAGCCTCAGTGGGATAGTCTGCAGCCAGCGGGAATGCCAGCTTCTGTCTTGATAACTTCCCATTTGGCAAGTACAGTGTGTGTCGATTTATACAGCTGATATTGCAGAGGGTAGGCAGAAACAAAAAGCAGAACCACAGGCTGCTGAGCTCAAACTATGTCTCCGTTACAGTGTCAATGTATACTTTGTGAGGACTTTACCCTTAGTGTTCTAGAATTGTAAGATTAGAACCTGCAGGCTCCCGTCTGGTTTAGTTGCCCATCTCAGGGCCGAACGATGTCTTCTTAGTGATATCACAGAATCGGAGGGAACACAAACTTAAAATAGGACTGGTCTTTGCACATGCTTTTTGTCCCTTAACCTAAGGCTCGATGTGCATGTTATTTAATAAGGTTTCCAATGACATGTAACTACGTTGAAGTAAGTGTGTCACATTTAGTGTAAGTCTGGGTTCTTCAAGCTCCCACTTCTGTCAGATGTTTGCATATGTTTAGAGAAGGCTTCACATGACCTCAATTTATCGCCTTCCCACCTCTGTTAACAGAAAGAGACTTAACAGGTTGCCTCACTTTGCCTAGCTTCCATATCTTGAATAGCAAGAACAAACCGAATCACCTACAAATTGTGTGTCATGGATCTCTCTTTAGGATATTAGATTTCATAGCAAAAGGACTCCTGGGTAGGTAGGCATGGTATGGGTAGTAACCACCTGTAATGGAATCTATCATCAGCCACTACAGGATTCATTCATTCAGCTATCCACTTGGGCAATCATTCACTCATTTAGTCATTTACTTGACAGTGTCTTTGAGACACCTTTTGGGTGGAATAGTTGGAAGAGAGGGTAAATTCTGTTGGAAGAGTGAATTCCCACGTCCATTTTAGTACATCACTTTAAACGTTTAGTATTACATGTATATTTTCTCAATATCATACTATGAACAACACACTCCGTCTTCATGTACACACCAATGCACACACACACACAGACACACACACACGTATGTATACCAATTATCATTTATCTATAGAAATGGAGAGGAATGTGACTGGAGAAAATGCCAAATGGATGACAATTTAAGAGTTGTTCATGCTTACAAAGTATATGGTTTTGGCCACAAGATTTGCCTTCTAAGTTACATTAGCATTACAATGAGTTTGCATTTGCTAAGCAGGTACCAGCTGCACTCTGGGATCCAAGAGGCTATGTACAGAAAGGAGAGGAGAAAGAAGTGGCCTTCAAGGCAGTAGACAAAAGGCAAAGCAGCATTTTAAAATGTGCTCTGGACTACACACAGAATAAATAAAGCACATGCAAAACCGGGGGTTCATTGTTGACTTTCTTATATAATTATATCTTTATCCTGATGTTTCTCTTCAAATGTATTTTTCTTACAAAATAATTTGCCAAATACATAGTTTTTAAAACATACACTGCCAACACCTTGGAGAACATTACCACATAAGCACATGGAAAATGATCTTCTGGCTGAGGTTTGTACATTGCGTGAATAATAATATCCTCATCGATAAACACCCAGGGATATTTAGGCACCAAATCAGGCCTAGTTCATTCACCAGCTTGACTCAGGAATGAACCAGGGAATAAGATAATTTATGTAGGCATTCTCTTCTTCCATCCAGACACTTGACCCTGGGAAGGAGAAGTGTGTTAGTTAAAACGACAGACTATTCATTGGCCCAGTGGACTAGCAAACATCATCTAAGAGTCTTTGGAAGCGGGGAAAAGGCTTGAAATCTCGGCATTGGTTTAGCTTAGACCGCAGAAAGAGAACCGTGAGAAGCACTACCTATCTCAGGGCCTCCCTGCCAACAACTCCAGAATTCTCTTTTGAGTTAAGTGGTTCCATTTGATGGTCAAAAGGCCAGGCCAGAAAAAACCTGTTGTAACCGGCTTTGGACAGTGCAGACAATTTCCTGGGGAAAATACCACTTTATTTCTGCTTTCCCCGAATCTGTTAAAAACATGTTTGTTTTGGCATTTTTCAGCCTAAGTGTGATTTTTAGTGTTCCACAGTTTTAGAGGATTAGATTACACCTTGTGACCAGAATGAGGGCTGAGGGGGTAAGTTCACTCCACAGCCTTCGAATCCTATAATTATGGGTTCGAGTAGATGGAGTAAGGTGAGTCTAGATAAACTTTGTTTTGAGGATTAAATACAACATACTGAGTATGACTTAAGACATATTATATATCTGCATTCTGTTCGTCAGGCACCACACACGATACCTGTGCCTTAAGCGTATCATATGGCAACATTTCACAAACTGTGAAGGGTTGTATGCAGAAGAACTTGGTAACCGGAAGGAAAGTTGGAGTCTGACCCCCTCATTTTACAGAAGACACTCTGCATCAAATAGAATGTAAGGGGTTCTCGGAGCCACACACACAAAAAGCGAAACTCAGGTTTTACTAAAGGGTTTCCTGAATTTCAACCCCATACATGTATACACATGGGGGCAGCTATGGTCCTGAGCAAAATCTCCTGTTTTTGACAAATACACACATAATTATTTAAGATATGTGATACATATGGATTAAGGAAGTTAGATTTATTTGCTTTTAGAATTGCTGACCAAAAGTAACGCTGAATTGCTCACAGTAGCTCTGAAAATAAAATGTGCATGCAGTGAAAAAAAAGATACTAGATAAGAGACAATTTTTTCTCTTTGGAGCAGATAAGAGAGAATCCTCGGCAATTTTCTAAACATGACCACTGCTGCTAGGGACAAATAGAGGGTAAAAAGCACTTTGATATAACAACTGTCTCTTTATTAAAGCTAGTAAGTCTATTTTTTGAGATCATCATCATCCTAAAAAAAAAATCACAGGAGACATACCTACTCATCTTGTGAAATAACTATTTGTTCACAGTCAAAAACAGGAGCAAATTTTTACACACGTGTATTTGTCATTAGGTTCTCTATAAACCCAAAGGCCATAAACACGTTTTCATGTGAAAGGCAGAGGTAACATCTTTAAAATTAATAAAAACTATGTTTATGGAACTCTAATGCATAATACAGTCACTCTTTGTTCTATTTTTTGGGATAAGGTTTATGATTGTTATTTAGAGTTTCATATCTGTGATCATCTCATTATCAACACATGCTTAGCAAAGGGGAAAAAAGTACAAAAAGTCTAGCGCATTGCCGAACACTGGGTCTAACACGAAAACTTGTGTTATGTGGAGGGAAAGAGGAGACAATGCTGAGTGTGTGTGTGTGTGTGTGTGTGTGTGTGTGTGTGTGTGTGCGTGCGCATGACAGAAGGAAAGAAGAAGATAAGACTTATCAAGAAGATTGGATTCAATGAAGCTCAAAACAAAAGTTATGATTCTATGTTTTAGTACTCTCTTAGAAGGTATAAAAAAAAGACTGATGTTGTATAAGATGCTGATAGAATTTAGAGTCATTTGGCTTGGTCTGCTGCTGGCCCAGGCTTCTTATATAAGAATATCTGTTTGAAGCCTGTGCTGTGGGGGTTACTTTTGATCACTCTGATTTTATGTTCCACCGCATCCATAAAAGATGCTACAGAGTGAAATCTAATGTGTAGAAGAGAGAAAGAGGCAAGATATTTGCAAAGACTTCTTTGCTTCTTTGTGTCTAGTTAGTGGAGACAGAACAGAGATCGACAAGGTTTTCAGGGGAAAACAGTTTTGTCAATCAATTACATTGAACTTTAGGATTTCAGAAACAAAATTCATTTTTCTTCCCAGTGTCACAGTGGTGTCACAGCCTAGAGATGGCAAGATTAGTACAAATTATTATAAGTATTAGGAAATTGTTGGAAATGGATTCCTCTGTGGGAGGGGGGGGGAAAGAACCCATTAGGGCAATTTTCTAACAGATATATTTATTTTTCCAAATTCCTTAACAAAAACCAAAGTAAGTATGGGAAAGAAATATAGGTATGCAGGAGAGGTAAGCAAAGGCAAAATAATTTTTTGTTATTCATTGGCTGAATTTCCCTTGTAGAAACATGCTTAAATAAGAGTTTATAGTCCTGAATACTGTTTCATCTTCTAGAGATTTTTTTTTTTTAATTAAAAACTTTAAATTTACTATTTCTTTAGCCAGAGAAATTTCTGCTTTTCAAGATACATAAATATGGCCAGAGAATAGGGAGATGCTACATTCCTCGGTTGAAGGGGTTGGGTGGCATGAAGAATTATGAATGGGGTGTCACATAGACAATAGAAGCTGTATTACTAAACCATACCTAGTAAATTTTATCTTAGGCTGGATTTTAGACCATGACTTAGAATTGTACACCAGCGTCTGATGAAAACAGATAATGTAAACATTGCTAGAAATACTTCCATGGTTTTTTGCAAATTTGTCTGTAAACAAAGAGAAATTTCTGTGGAGCCTCCGACTTCCTCACCACCTCTGTCAATCTCCTCTTCTTTAATTTTTAAAGATGATCTGCTACTAACCGACCTAATTGTTACTCTTAAATTTTCTGTCACTACAAGTGCTTTTGTGTGGAGAATTAACAACAGTACAATGCCATTCAAATGCACCAAAGATCAAGAGGCTGGCATTTTGAAATCTAGAAGCAATTCAACTGAGGGTTCATTATTTTCACTGAAAGGCATCTCCATTCACTGTTTCTAGCACTTCACTTAGCAGCAACATTAAGTCTTTGTAGAAGTTTGAGTTAGGATGAATGCAGCTAGTTTCATGCGCTTTTCTGTTCATTCATTCATTCAAATATTTAATGGACAGTTAGAATGTGTCACACACACTGCTGGCACTGGGAACAGAACTCAGGGGAAAGAGACCTTGTCCTGCCCAGAAAAAGCTCAGGGTCTCCCAGATTATTTAAAGAGTGAGGTAGATAGTAAGGGAGCAATACACATACAGTGTTAAGGGAACATGAAGTATGAACTTGAAACCCAGACACGGCAAGGGGAAAAGTGAGGAAACATTTCCAAAAAAGAGAACACCTAAACTATGATTTTGTAATGCAAAGAGATGAACTGAATAGAAATAATAGGAATAACAGAATAATAGAAAGGTCGATCAGAATATATGGAAAATTTAGTGTTTGGATTTTACCTTGAAGATGTAAATATCCTGAAAGATTTTAATTAGAGGGATGAAATGATCAAATTCACATTTACAAGAAGTCAGGGTGGGTTTCTTATGTATTTTTGATACGGAGATAAAAAATTACTTTGAGAAGCAGTAAATATGAGTGGTTAAGACCAAAGATTCTGGCGGTAGGTGGCCTATATTTAAATCCTAGCTCTTCTAAGTAATAGCTATGCAATCCTTGGAGAAGTTCTCTCTGTGCCCCAGCTTTCTCTTCTGTAATAATAATAGTACTTACCCTATACAATTTTTGAGGATTCAAAGAGTTTATTTATGCAAAAGTAATTAGAATAGTACCTGGGGTAGAAGTAATGCTCTTTAAGACTTAGCCCTTAGGAGGATTTTTCAGTGATATATGAAGGAAATTAAGAGGGTCTGAGGTAAGCTAGTGCAGTGAGGATCACAAGAGGAAGTGAGTTTAAGAAATGTTTAAGAAGTAGAGTCTATGAGACTTGGTAACTGATTGGATGTAAGGGGTGAGATAGAAGGAGGAGGCTGGGATAAACCGCAGATTTGTGGTTTGCGTGCCTGGGGGATGGTGTGTCTCTGTCCACTGCTACAGGGAAAACTGAAAGTCCATCTGTGGAGACAGTTTTGGACATTGAATTTAGTTTTGAAGATGTGTTAGCACTTCTCAGTGGTAACGTCCAATAGGCAATTGAATATTGTATTTGAAATAACAGGAACGCGAGGTTTGGCAGAAGATACAGATTGAAGGGGTCCTTAGCATATTAATGATAATTGGAGCCATGGAGCCGATGAGCTCATCCCAGAGAATGAATCAAATAAAGAGAATGCCAACAACAACACCCTGAAGAACATTTAAGAATAGGGTAGAATTATAAATCTGACACCAGAAACTGAGAATGAAAAAACAAAGGAGAGATGGAGTAACTTCTGGCCATGATCGAGTAAGTATGTTGCATTAATCTTCCCATTACAAACAACCATAAAACCAGACAAAAATATATGAAATTACTGTTTTTAGACGTTGGATCCTGTAGCCCAGTGACCCCTGAGAGAAGGGCAACAAATGAGGTGAGCACCCACATTGCCTAGAAGCAACTTCAGCACAGGAGGGCGGGAGAGAGAAGCCCAATCACAGGAAACGGTCTTGCGCAGGTGAAGAGACAGAGAGAGATGGAGCTCAGGTCTCCTGATGGAGCTGGAGGTTGTGGGCGGAGCATGCGAGAGGAACGCCTAGGTGGGGAAGGACCTTCTAAGAGCTGCGTAGAGATCCTATTGAATATTTGGAGAACACTAAGCTGAACGTGCTTGAGATGAAACTCCCTGAGCCTGCGCAGAGAACGACCATCGCATGAAGAACATTCACTGTGGAGTGAGGAGCTGAGAAATGATCAGAACTAGGACAGCGTTGTGGAGCCTTTCATTTCCTACTGACTGGGGCGAAGAGATCTGGTTGAACAGCGTGAACATGCAGCTGAGTCACGTCCGTGCAATAGGAGAAGGGCATAACTAGAGATACCCCGACAAGGGCATAGCTAGAGACACCCTGACAAAGCCTCAAAACAAACAAACAAACAAACAAACAAACAAACAAAAAACCCATAAAATGATCAAACTGATGTGAAAGTAAATTAACTCCTTATCAGAACAAAATTCAATCAAGAGGAGATAAGTTCCAAACACTCAAGAACTTGATATCCGTATGTCCAGTATACATTAATGGTAATTTCCGCCCCCCCGCCCCCCGCAAATTTGCTGGAAAATATAAACGGATCCAAGAAGTTTGATAAGCCTCAGGCAGAATAAAGAAAAAGTGCAACAATAGATATTATAGTAAAAATAATTAGACCCGCAAAGAAGCAGGTAAATGTGACCCTAAACAAGAGAAAATTCAGTAAATGTATAGACTTAGAAATTAGATAATGGAATTAGAAAACAAGACTTTAAAAGAATAATTATAAATATGCTAAATAATTTTAAAGTAAATATGAAAACAATGAAGGAAAAGATTAGAGTCTCGTCAAAAAATTTGAACAACGTGAAAATTTTGTAACTATAAATAAAATATTGGAATGAAAAACCATGGTTGGACTGCATAGCTGGTTAGAAACAGTAGAATAAAAGACCAGTGAACTTGATTTCTCAAAAAATTGAAGACAGAATTACCATATGATCTAGTAATTTCACTTTGAGGTGTATATACCCTCAAAGGAATGAAAGTAGTGACTCAAACAGCTTTTGTATATCCATATTCATAGCAACATTATGCACAATAGCTAAAGAATAAAAGCAACACAACTGTCTATGGACAGATAAATAAATACACCAAATACATTACAGACATACAATCTCAAGGAAGTAAATTCTGACATACTACAACACGCATGAAGCTTGAAGACAGATGCTAAGTGAAATAAGCTAGTTATAAAAGAGCAAATATGGTATGATGCCACGTATAATATATGTGGTACCTAGAATAGTCGAATTCATAGAGACGGACAGGAGAATCATGGTTGCCAGGCAACAGGAGAGGAAGAAATGGGGAGTTCATATTTAATGGGTGCAGAGTTTCAGCTGAAGGTGATGAAAAAGTCCTAGAGATGGTTGTTGTTAGTTGTTGCACAATGTGAATGGTCTCAGTGCTACAGAACTGTAAACTTAAGCATGATTGAAATGCTAAATTTTATGTTATGTATGCTTTAAAAAATGCTCTAAGTGTGTAGTCTCTGGGTAGTCAGATTGAATTTTTTTTCTATTTTGTATTTTCTAAATTAAAGATAATAATAATATTGTGAAAATGAAAAAAGAAAAGACAAACAAAAACCAAAGAACTATAATTTTAAAACATTGTTCTCAGATATGCAGAGTAGGACCACATATGGGTTTAAATGTCAGGAAAAGATTCATACTAAAGAATAATACATGGAGTTGGAGTGATAGAATGAGGTGAATGAGTGACTAGATTTTAAGATTCCAATGATATAATGAAATACTGCTTTGTTTTTGTTATATTTTGTTTAGCTTTTACATAATTAAAACTGCCATGACGTAAAAAAAATTAAGTGAACTTGAGAGCAATAGAATCTATTGAAAATGAAGAACAAAAGGAAAAAAAATAGCTGAAAAAACTGAACTCGGTTTGTCTCAGTGACTCATGGGACAATCTTGAACAATTTAATGCACTCATAGAGTGCAGAAAGAAAAGGAAGAGAGATTAGAGCAGAAAAAGTATTTGTGGAAGCAATAAAAAAAATTTCAAATTTGCTAAAAAATCTAAACTAACAGGTTCAGGAAGCTCAATAAAACCCAAGTAGAATAAACAGAAAGAAAATTATAGCAAGGCACGTTGCAGTCAAACTGCTAAAAAATGTGGTGAAAGTAAAACCTTGAAAGTGTGGGAGGGATACATTATATACAAAGGACAATTACAAGAAAGATTGTTGACTTCTCAACAGAAACAATGAAAGCCAGGAGACAAATAAATGTCTTGTTTGAAGTATTGGAAGAACAACAAAAATGGAAAAAAATAAATAAAATAAAATTTGTTGACCCAGAATCCTATATCTTATAAAAATATATTCTTCAAAAACAAAGACGTGAAAAGCTGATAGAGTTCACTGCCAACAGAACTGTTTTACAAAAAATGTTAAGCGAAGTTCATTAGCCTGAAGGAAATTAATAACCTATGGAAACTCATATCTAAGGCATGAGGGATGACAGATTAAATCTCATGTCTATGCACAATTTCCCATCTCTCTTCCCTACTTGGTGACCATAATGTACCAGATGATTGAGGCTTCATCAGCATTGTCCTTTGAGTGAAGATCTCCCCTCCCTCAAATAACTTTTATCTGGTTCTTCGTCCTATTGCTAAGGATTGCATAGTTGATGCTTAGTAAATATTAGTTGAATGGATTCATGAATGAAGGTTGAAGGTTTCAGAAAGGAGAGTATTAGAATATGAAGGATTAGAGTTAACAGAGCTGTTTCAAGGGAAACATCTCAAAACGCTGTGATAAAAGCGTGTCTTTGAAGAAGGGTGGAAATGATTAGAATATGAAGGTGAGTGTACTCTCAGGTTATAGTTCAGTGGCTCACCTATATGAATGCATATCCAAGTTTCATAGAATCAATAAGGCTCATGGGATGGTGAGATTATGGTTAATGTATAAACTGACAGGTAAATAGATAACACGAGTGTCACGAAGAGGGATGGACCATATGGTATTTGCAAAGTGTGAAATTAACAGTCTCTACTTAAGGAGAGCTGCAAAACACACAATTGCCTCTCCTCCAGGATAAACAAGGCGCAGTGGATAGATCCCAGAATGTAGAGACTGAGTTAAAAAGATCAGACTGGTCTGTGAGCTGAAAGAAAGAGATTAAAGAGATTTCGTTTGATGTTGAGAAGGAGGGTCAGATCTTATTCCATTACTGCCTGTTAAAAATGTTTTTAAAATTAGAGTTGGGCAACATCTGGAAAGCGAAGTCCACGTCCCATAAGCCTCAGTTCTAATGCTGATGGAAAGTCCTTCTGGAACTTTGTGGACCTAAAGGGATTTGTCAGTCTTGTGAGAGATAAGATCCTTCTGTTTAATATTTAAATCACTCTACTGCAGATGAAACAGAGAAATAGACATTCTCTCCCTATTTAAGGGCATATTAAAGTTTGTGTTACAGAGATCACTTGACAAGAAGGAATCTGCTCAAAACGTGGAATCTAGAAGCATTATGAGGCATGAGCGTCTCAGCTGCAAAAAATGGTTAAAAACCACACTCTGACCTGGAGCAGAAAAGGTCGACGATCGATCATTTATGTAGAGGTGTCATCTGGATAAGGATTTGGCTAGCCTACATTAAAAGTGAGGATTTTACCATAGAATCTGATTCAAGTCCGCAGTGCTTGTAACAATATAAATAATCTCAAAGGGTCTGTCGGATGTTCTCCTTCTGAAGTTCATTTTGTCATTTTCCTGTGTAAAAACTGCATTCATAACTACAGACATGTACTTTGGATCACAGGAACACTAAATCTCTAAAAAACACTCCTAAAATGCCAACTCCCACAGGGAAGGGCTACGCATTCATTCTGTCATCAGTAATGATCACTGAACAGGGATTGATTTCTTTGCCCTTAGGGAAAGGGTGAGATCATAAGATTTTATGGAAAGAATGACAGAGATTTCTGCTAACGTACATTGCATGAAGTGCCTGGCCTTGAACGTGGGACAATAAGGAGATTTAAGGTAGAATGATGTGAGATTTCATAGTAGTAAAGGGGCTAGATTATGAAAGAAATTGTGAGGAAACATTGACAAACTCTCAATTTTGCTCTTATTTATCTATTCGATAAATAAATATCAAATATTTATCTACTCAGCACCTTCTAGAAGAAGAAGCAGGAGACGCCACTTTAACCAAAGCTGACAGTGACCTATACATGCCCTCATGAAGCATAGATTCCAGTGGAAGGAGGTAAAATCACACATAAAACAAATCAGTAAATTTAAAGCCATTAAATTAAGATCAGTGCTATGGAATAAAATTAATAAGAGAATAGAATAAAGATTGCTGGTTTGGAATTTGGGGCAAAATTCCAAGCAGGCATTTCAGGAAAGGTCTCATTGAGACAGAGCCCCTTGGACAAGGATTTGCAGGAGGTAAGGGAAGGAACCAAGCAGACTGTGTGGAACAGGAGTGTTCCGGGCTGAAGGCCAGCACATGCAAAGGCCCTGAGGCATGATGTCCCTGGCATGTTTGAGGAAGAGTAAGGAGGCCAACGTCACTGGGGTGAGCAAAAATAAGAAGAGAAGAGGGAGAGAAGTGGGATATCAACGAGACTTCACGTTTTGTTCAATAAGATGGGAAGATACCAGAAGTTTTGCACCAATGTAATCTAACATTTTTGCAAAGATGTTTTTCGGCTGCTAGATTTAGAAAAGACCATAAGGATGAAGCAGGAAGATTAGAAAGAGGGGCCTCTTGTGGAAAACAGAAAGCTGATGATGGGTGGTCACAGTGATTGCCATGGAGACGCTGAAAAACAGTTAGTCGGTATACATTTTGCAGTTAAAGCTGACAAGATTTGCTGTTAGCTGTGATATACAGGATGATTCCAAGATATTTGGCTAAGCAAGTAGAAGGGGGAAAATTTTGGTAGGAAAGGTTTTGGAAAGCAGAACCAAAGTTCAACATTGGACATTCTTAGTTTGAGATTTCTCTTATGGAGACTTCAGATGGGCAGGTAGAAGTACGAGTCTAGATTTCTAAGGGAATGACTATAAACTGAGAAGAAAAGAAGTCCAAAAACTTAACCCCTGAGTAGGCCTATATTTAGAGCTTAGGGATTTGAAGAGGAATGAACAAAGGCATTGGAAAAATGACATAAAGGTAGGAGAAGAGCTAGGTAAGTACAATGTCCTGGAAACCCATAAGAAGGGTATGGTCAACTGCATCAAATGAATAATTGACTATGGCTTATAGAGCAGAAGTCATTGATGGTTATGATGAAAGCAGATTTGGTGGAACGGTGAAGGCAAAACTCTGATCAGAGTAGTTTAAAAGAAGAATGGGAAGGGAGGAATTTAAGGTGAGTGGTAGGGTATAGAGAACATGTTGGAAACGGTCTCCAAATCTGGAGTAACCATGATAGCATCATTAGTCCTGAGCTAGCCTCCATACTCTTTTACTTAAGGCGATTGGCTATCAGACTGAAAGCATGGATTTGGCCTTGAGAGGTCTTCTAAAGCTCTCCCTAGAATGTTCTTTCTATTTAATCTCAGGGGTTGCCTGGTTCTCTTCACTCTAATTTAATGCACGTGTCATGAACCAGAAAGGGAAAGAATGCACTGACAGAGCTGTATATCTGAAATTTCTCTGTTCTAAATGTCAGAATATCAAACTAGAATAAGAAAATCATCTGCAGTTTATCGATTGGGATTGTTGTAAACGTAATACCTTTTCTTTTTCTGTCATAATTTTTAGTGATAAAATCATATTTCTTTTGTTTCTGTAAGTCTGAAATATTCAGCCCACTATTTGGATTTGTGTGCAGATTATTTTACTTTAATAGGTATTGTGCATTCGTGAGGTTAAGAAGCTGTTTATAGCATTGATAGTTTTCAGAGCTTGAATTATATGCCTATCTTACCTATAGTTTGTTATTCACCCACCCTAGAACTGAAGCAATTTAGTAATCTTTAGTTGCTGAACTTGAAAGCTTGGGAGTATTATAAATAGAGGTGGATTTCAAGATTTTAGGGACTTTCAGACACCCGAGTTGGGGTAAAGCAAAGGCAGCATCATTCGAGAATGTATTTCGCATTTGGTAATATTTGACCCCAGATGAAATAAAATGTGGCTTCACCTCCAATGTAAATATTGGTTAGTTCCTATCCCATTAAGTCTTCCTGAAGACAAAGATTTTGGCCTATCAATCATAATAATACTCCCATTAGCTCTTAGGCAACATGTCTGAAGAGGAAATTGACTCTCCCTATCTCTTGCTCCCTCTCTTTTTGTCTGTTGATGATTTAGAGACAGTAAGATCTCCAGGCTTATCTTGAAAATATTTACTCAGCTTCTTTCAGTGATTATTTCAGAATTTGGTCATAGGAGCATATGCTTCTCTAAAGGAAAGGATGATAGAAGATGAAGAGCACAGAGAGCCTCTGTCTGGTCTAATATTTTGGTGGAAGGTGACAGAGGAGATTAGAAAACCAATGTCGAGGAAATGTTTTTGATTATCTGCTCCATTCAGTGAAGCAAAAATAAAGGTATAAATCTCCATCTGGTTTCATTTTATCTTCTCCCATTAGGTCCAGATGGACTTATACCTAAGGCTTTTTTGTTTTTTTCTTCCTTTTGTTTTGTCTAGCTATTCTCTTGTGTTTCTGACTTGTGGTTACCCTTTGAGAAGTTAACTGTGCATTATAAAAAATAATATATAAAGGTAAGAGTACAGAAGTGTTAAACTTTGATTCTTTCTTTAATAAACCAAAGAAAGAGTTGAGGTTGATATCAGCAATTTTAAAGGACAATTACAGGGCTTATACTAGTGGGAAGATCACATTGGCCCCATTGCAAATGATACTTCCTATGAGTTAATTGTTTTTCCACATTTTATAGCAAGGATGCCCTTCCATGAGCATGACTCTTATTTTGTGATAGAAGACTGTGAATCCAGAGGATCCACCAGATTTTATAAAGAACCTGTGCACCACAGAATAGCAGGCATTCCATTTGTTCTCTTCATGATTCGTGGATTTTCATGAAACCACTGACTCAGTCTGGGATGTGAAAGTGACTTGTCAGCACCACTAGGCAGAAAGTGTTTCCAAACTGAAGAATAGTGTCCTGATGATTGCTGGTGTGAATTTATGACTTTGGAGTGGGAAGCTACCCTTACAAAGGCACATTTTTCCAACTCCTTGGCAAGGGTGTACCTCTTATTACATGAAATCATGTTCTTGACTATGAAAGAGAATATGAGTTTGGAAGCCTTAGTCCACAGCTGTAACATAACAATTACCATTGAAATATGGCAGGTAATGTATTTGAGCATGTGTATTGATCTTTCTTTTCTCCTGATATGATTCTGATCTCAACTATCCCTTTTGTAATGTATATGATCTGTGTATATAATTAGATATTATTTCAACATCATTGGCTTAGTTGAGACTATTTGAAAACTGTGAAGTTGTTATTATACATAAAGTACTTGTAGATATCTTAAGATTATTCAGCAGCAAATCTTTGAGAAAGAGTGAACAATGTTTCCATTCTGGCTATGAATATGTGCCATTGAAAGACACAGAAGATAAATGATATCCCCCAGGATACAGAGTTCATTGGTGGGAATAATAGTATTAAAACTCAAAGCTCCTGAATTCCAAATCACTTTGTAATGCAGCCATGATATTCCAAACTAAACCTAATTAAGTAAAATACCTGAGAAATATGTGTTTGTGGACTAGTGCCAAGACAATGTATGTAGCTGAATGCTTGGAGTCTTTGACAAAAATGTCAGAATTTTTGTTTTTGGTGAAAAATAATTTTTAATTCAATGTTTGGAAGAACACTTCATAGAGCGGATATTGAAAAATTAAAACTTGTTATCATAGGGAACTGGCGAATCATTTTACCTTTTACTTTTAATTACTGCTGAGTCCAAAAATAGGAATCTTTTCTAAGTTTAATACCATTAAGCTTTGGTGGCCACAGCATGTTTTACTGGAACATATTTGACAACAGGTAATAGATTTTACAACCCAAATACTTTCTATTCTTAGGTGTTACCTTGCCTCAAAAAATGAGTGAATAATATTGCACAGAAGCATTCAGTACATCGCTGAGATAACATTGTGGTCAAACCACATCACTCAGTAGGGGGACTCTTTTATTTTCCTGATACAATTGGAATGAGTTCAAAGAACCGGAATACCTAAAAAAGATGAGCCAGCTGATTTATGAATAAGATTAAAGGAGAAATTAAAGAAGCCAAATAAATAGGCTTTGTCTAACCTGTATGTAAGAAAGACTATGACAGGATCAGAAGTATACCTCAATGAAAAGTTTAAATATGAATGAAAATGATTATGGGATGCAATAAAAGTAATGTAGTACTAATACTACAGAGATCACAGGAGAAGTGTAAAAACACCGCTAAACTCATCGTCTTGTTTGCCTGTGTCTAAGAGTGATTGCATTATAAAACAAAATCTCTGGGGTAATTTTGGAAGCTATTTCCTGTTTGGAGCCGGGCTAAACTCAGACTAAGATGAAGTGGTCCATCATTCAGGTGTCAGAATGAAAAACCATGCTGCCTTTTTCTCATTAGAATAGTAGATCATTGTGCGTGGACTCCCATGTGATTAAAAAATTTGAATGAATTATTATCAAGAAGTTCAGAGCTTAGTTTTTTTTTAATATATATATTTGTGTGTATATATACATATATACATATGTGTGTGTGTGTGTGTGTGTGTGTGTAAAACAGGTTCCTGAGTAGTCAACAGATAATTTGGAATAAAGGGAAATTAATCAGCTATCTATTGCTGTGTCACAAATTACCTCAAAACTTAGTGACTCAAATACCAGTAAACATTTGTCACTTCACATGGCTCTGGTGGGTCAGGAATTTAGGAATGGCTTGACTGAGCATTTCTGGCTTAGGGTCTCTTGTGAAGTTACAGTCAAGAGGTCACAGCATCTGCAATCATCTAAAGGCCTGCATAAAGCTGGTGTATCTCCTTTGGGGATGACTCACTCACATGATTGGCAGGCTCGTACTGGCTATTGGCAGGAGGTCTCACTTCATTGCCATGTGGATTTCTTCATAGGGCAGTTCAGTGTGTCCTCATGACATGGCAGCCGACATTCTTCAGAATGTGGTCCAAGAAGCCATAATATTTTTTGTGAACCCGACTCAGAATCCACACTCCATTATTTTTGCAATCGTCTATTGATTTCACAGGCGAGCCCTATTTGACCTGGTGGGGAACTGTATATAAATGTGAACACTTACAGATGAGATTTACTGGGTGTCACCTTGAAGGCTGGCTCCTAATGAACCCTGTGTCACTTTTAATTTATTTTAAGATCTGACATTTTTCTCTTTTGCAAAATAATTCTTCTCTAACTCTTCCATAATAGTAAATGGGGCAGCGATCTAGATTTTAATAAAACCATTGTCATTAACTAATCTTTCCTGAAAATAGCAGTTGAGATCTGACAAAATATTTCCCACTTATCCATAATTACCCTGCAGTAAATGCTTATTAGTTACACAATCTTCATAACAATTTTGAGCCCAAAACAATAGATTGGGAAATTGAGGCAAGAAAGGTGAATTAATTTGCCTAAATTCATGAGGCGGCGCCACATTTGAATCCAGACTGAGAGAACAGAGCACACACAGTCAAGATCCTGGCAGGAAACAAGAGGCACAAACAAATGGGAAAAGTCTGAGTAGGTTTCATACAGGGATTATTACAAAGGTATGGGCACAGTTAGAACCCAATATGAAATGCTTTAATGTCTGGGGCTAGTGACAGATTTCTACCTTTAAGATGTGTGGAGACAGCAACTGCCTAAGTTAGAGAGCAAACTATGCCAAGAGGACTTCTAATGGTAGTTATAAACTAGGTTAAGGGGACACAGATCATGCAGGGTGTGTAAAGAGACACATACTCTGAGATCACTCTCCTCCCACCCATCAGCTTCCTCTTAGTGAAATTCAAGCAGAAGTCAGAGGCAACTGTGCCTTTTGATGCAGTCTCCATATGAATTGAGTAAAAAATGGTGACAAGAGGATCTGAAAATACCCAGCATATCCTTTATTGTCCCTGGTGCTGTTTGTGTTCTCATTAGCTCAGTTAACTTCACAATCCTGAATATAATGAAGAAACCGAAGATCAGAGAGGAGAATTCATATGCTAAACATTTTACAACTAGGGCTTCAAGTCAACACTCAAAATTAAGCCTTGGGCTCCAAGGCATTTCAGAACAGAATATCCCTCAGGAGGAGTCTAGCTCTTGGCAGAAGAGTAAGTAATTCAGAATTAACTATAACCATCATCATCATTGTCATATTAATTATTTTTTATCACATACCAGATGCTAGGCCCTGTGCTAAGCACTTTACATTATGAGCTCAACACAATGATTTTAACAATCTTATAAGGCTTATTTCCATTCTCGTACAGAGGCTTAACAAAGGTAAGTGAATTGTGCAAGATTATACACCTAGTAAGTGGTAAAGGTGAAATTTGAAGTCAGTTAGACTATACCCAGAATATGCACATTTGCCTACTGTCTAGATTATGTCTATCACACCAGCACACCGCTGGAGTTCAGGCATGAATGAACAATGACCTGAGACTATATTATAGCTTGGTATACTTAAAATTATCACTCACAGCTTGGCCTTTCATTTATTATCTTTCTTTGTTTTCTAGAGAGTGGCTTCCTCTACCTTTATATTCTGCTCATATTTTGTTTTATTTTATTTTTAAGAACAATTTAAAGAATTAAAGCATCTGAGACATAGAGAGTACCTATGCTATTGTTTTCCTAGCCAGTTCATTGTCACAAACTAGAATAAAACACTGGTAGAAATTTTCTTTAGAGTGTCTTAGTTACCAGACACATTTACAAATGCCCATCGTTGGCCTACCTATACTTTGGTTTAGTAACCTGAAATTAAATTTGCTGATCACTTTGGTTCTGAATCTTTCCCTAGGAGAAAGAAAAAAAATTATTGGTCTCCATGGTATCACATCTCATTATTTTTTTTTGGCTTTTTATAGTTTCAAACCCAATTTTTATTCCTTGTGATGATTCAGGCTGTGTCTATAGGACGCCAACACAAATGGTAAAAAAGAGAAAAATTCAGTGTAATAATGGTGAAGTTTAGTTGACAAAATTCTAAATAAAGTAAAATTCTATCTATTTGGGAATCATTTAGAACTGAGATCTTTCCAGATCCTTAGGATTTTAATTGTTAATATTAGTTTTTTTTTTAATTCTAACCATCTTATTTAGAAATCATCCTAAATGTTTAACACATTTTTATTCCAACAATACTGTGTACTAGATATGTTGAAATACACTCCAGTATGAAACATCTAGATATACTGGATAAAAAAAAATATATATGTATGTGTGTGTGTGTGTGTGTGTGTGTGTGTGTGTGTAAAAACAATAAAAAACAAAACAAAGCAAAACATCCCCAGAGGAACTGTAGAGTAAGCTGTCGCTTACTGTTTGGCTGTCCAGAGGAATTGGGCTTAATGAATAAACTGGAAGAGAAGAGAACATTTTTGGCTCACACAAAGTGGGAAGATGGACCTGTCACCACCACATGAAATCAGGATTTTTTGAAGGATTACACCTTCAATGAGGGAGTACAATAGACAACGTCTGCCCACCAGCAAAGAGCTATGACACAGAATCTTGGTTTTCTTATTCCAACTCCGGATTAGAGGGAGAGGTAAGAAGAAAAATTCTTCCCTGGGAGCTCATCACAGCAAGGCAGCCTGATGCAGAGTTGACATGTATATTCATACTCCTTGAATGGTCCTGAAAATCACAGGTCAAAAAAATCAGCATGTGTGCATCATAGTACCGGCATAATGTTGCTGACAGCAGTTAAAACAAATTTCAGAAGGATTTTCAATTCAGGTCACATAAAATTTCTCCACATAAAACCTCCTCAAACAGAAATAAATAATGAAAAATAATAAAATGCTTCAGGATTTGCTACTTAGACTGCCATGTAGACCCACAGCATTGGAATCACTTGAGAGCTTGTTAGAAGCGATGAATCTCAGATCTTAATCTTAACCAAGTGAATCAAAACATGCAATTCTACAATATGTGCATATGATGCAAAAACATATTAAAGTTTAAGAAATACTGCTTAAGGAAACAAGCCACCATAAGAAAGATCCTGCACAAATAACATTTTAGAATTCCAAAAATATTCCATAGAAGAGTTATTGGATGCAGATTTAAACATAATTGAACCTGGAGTGATTTTATGAAGAAACAATGGACCAAATTATATAAAACAAAATAGTATAGTATTGAAAAAGAAGTAGGAAAATATACACACCAATGAAAAATGTGGTTATGTAGTCATTGGAATTAAACTCAATGGAAATGTTAAACAAAAGATAAAGCACAATTGGAGAAAAAAATAGCGAACTGGAAGGTAGATCTCAAGAAATTATTCAGAATGCAATGCAGAGTGACAAAAATATGGACAATAATGAAGAGAAGCTAAAAGAATTGGAGAAGATCCATTAAATATTTAAAAGTCATTTCAGAAAGAGAGAGTAGGAAGCATATAGGGCAGACAATATTCACAGGGAAAATAAAACGTTCAAAAAATTTTTATGAATCAAATTCTTAGATTCTAGAGTCACAACAGACTGGAAGCGGTATTAAAAAAAAAAGAATGAAAGAAATTTACAATTAAATCATTAGAAAAAAAAAAACATAGAACCTTAAAGACAAAGAGAACATTTTTAAAACATCAAGCGAGGAAAAACACACGTTACCTACAGAGGAAGGTCAATTACATGAATAGAAAATTTCTCAAAAACAAACAACTGAAATCAGAAAATGGGAGTATGTCTGAAATGAAAGAAAAAATAATTCTCAACCTCAAATTTCATGCCATACTAAACAATAACTACAAGACAAGCTTAAATAAAGACATTCTCAGACATCAGAGATTAAGACTATTTATTACCAGCAAATGATACTAAATAAACCTTGAGCCTTTGTGCAAACTGAATCTCTCAGGCCAGAGCCAGCAGCATGGGCATTACCTAGAGGGTGTCAGGAATGTAGCATCTGAGGTCCAACTTAGAACTTATCAAACTTTAATGTATCTATAAGTCACCTGAGGGTCTTGTAAATGTGCAGATTCGTTAGGTCAAGGTCAAGATTCTATATTTCTACTAAGTATTCAGGCGATGCCTGCCATTCATTGATCCAGACCACATTTGGAGTAGCCAGACTGCTTGGGGAAGAGGGCTGTCGTACCCACCTGTTGATTATCAAGAAGCCATATGAGAAAAGAAATTGGTAAACGTGAATAAATCTACATAAATGTTTACATAAAACGATAACAACAGCAACTAATTTAATAAGTAAAGAAAGCAACGTGGCAATAAACTGGAAAATGATGAGCTGTAAGATGGGAATAAGATAATGATAATTAAATATTTTAAGGTCTTCATAATATGGGGTGGGTGTTGTTGATTGATTTTTGACTTCGTTAGGGAAAGTAAAATTGGATCTATATCTTCCTAAGCAGTAGATGGTAGATGGAAATATGTTTTGTTTGCTTTTTTATCAGCTAATACTTCTTTATCTCAGCCTGTGATGTTGTTTATATTAAATAACTTCCCTCTTCGGAACCCTGCTACTCTTGTGTGCTCATGTCCTTTTGCTTCTCTTCTCTTTAGCCTCAATCTTCAAGAAAGGTAGTCTAAAATAAACACCTTCCTTTCAATATTACCCACACACTCCTTAAACCCTTGTCATCTGGCTTCCTCTTTCATTGTCTTAAAAATCTCTTTGTTTAAAGTCACCCCTTATATCCTAGTTAGAAAATGAGTGACTCATTCTTTGTTAAGCTATGTCTTGCTGCTCAAAGTGTGGTTTATGGGCTTATGACATCAGCATCACTTGAGAGCTGGGTAGGAATGCAGAATCTCTGACCTCACTTCAGAGCTAATGAATTAGAATCTGCTGATTAACAAGATACCCAGGGTTGAAAATATTTGACATCGTGGACCACTCACAAGCACTTGAAATTTTCACTTCTTATCGTCCACTTTCATTATTGCCTTATTTATTTATTTTATATCAGCTCTCGCTTATTTTTCTTCTTTCACCGCAAAAATGCACGTGTTCTCTAAGTTCTTTATCTTGGCCCTTAATCCCTACCCCACCTCTACTTTCTCTCTCCTACATTTTTGATAATTTACTCCAGTGACTGACTTCCGTTATCTTCCTAGGTAGGTGGTTGGTTCACCTAGGCTGCTTGTTAAAAATAAAATTTCAGGAGCCCTCATCAGAACTTCTAAACCATGCAGATCTAGTTTAGGATCAAGAATATGCCTTTTCAAAAGCATCCCCCACCACCCCAGGTAATTCAGATGCAGCCAGCTCATACATTTTTATTAGCAAACAAATGCAGTGGATTAGAAGATGATTATATAGATCTCCAGTCTTTACCATTTTATTCATCCTTGTAGGCTATGTAGAAATAATCTCCCAAATGTCATTGGCTTAAAGCAATAAATGTTTATTTGTTTGCTTATATCACAGTCCAGTATTGAAGGTGTCTGTTCCAGGATGTGTCTCAGGAGTATGAGTTTCTTCCCTTGTCTGGCCAATCCATCCCAACATGCTCTTCTTTCAGCCACACATATGGCGGGGAAGGAGAAAGAAGTGGAATGATGCGTAAGCCTTAAGGACAAGCCTAGAAATCGTACACCTCACTTCTGCTTCTGTCTTGCTGCCAAATTAATCATATGACTATACACACAGTGCAAGGAAGGCTGGGAAATGTAATCTTCCTGTGTATCTAGGGGGAGTAAATGGAACTGGTGAGCATTTAGCCGGTCTCTGCCACAGCCCTTGAATTTGGGTCTTACATTCCCAGGTACCCGCAGGATATCTTCACTTGGATGTTTAACTAGCATAACCAAGTCACTGTATTTTAAACAGAAATAATCCCTGAATCTCCATGCCCCTTTCCCAGCTTGAACTTCCTCTTCAATTTATTACATCCGTCAATGGCGTCACCATTCTAGTCACAGAAGCTTAAAGCCTGGACATCTTTCTTCATTTCCCTCCTCTCACATACCTACGGGCAACTGTTTGCCAAGTTCTGTTGCTTCTGTCTCTAAAGTGTTTCTTCGAACCTCGTGTTAGACCACGTTTTCAGTGGCATTGCTCAATTTTGGCTCATGTTAGCTGTTTCTTAGAGTCCATCTCTATCCCACAACGCAGACACGTCAGCCACCCATTCCCTTTCATGTTCTTTTCTCCAGTTGGCTGTACATTTCTCACTGGCCAGTGGCCCCTCCCGCTCTCCTCTGTAAGGTATAAATACTACCTAACAATTACAAAGCACTAACCATGAGCCAAGCGCTGGGTAAGTATTTTACATGGAGTGAATATTATTATCATCTCTTTCTTCTGTGAATAGATAAACAAAGCCCAGAAGTGAATATTAGTATCATCCCTTTCTTCAGTGAATAGATAAACAAGGCCCAGGGGTAAAGTAATTTTCACTGGCTGGCAAGTGAAGAGTAAGAATTTAAACCCTGTAATTTGTATGACCTCCCAAATGCTAAAGCTGATGTTTCATTATAAACAAAGTACTTCATAATATCTGCTTCTTTACAATCTGCTCTATCCTCTTTTTGCAACCAATTGAAACCTGGCTCTCTCCCGTGGACCTTCCTTTTTACTGAGTCCTGTCGAGTGCTTAGTCCTTCTTCATTCACATGACATGTGACACACACGGTCCAAACTTAGGGTAAGCTTTCCCACATTGTGCAACTTTCATTCTATTCTTATATATTCTTGAAGACAAACAAACTAAAAGAAAAGTGAAAATCCTCCTTTCCTTTAGAGGTCATTTAGTCATCTATACTTCTCTCATTCCTTCTTTATGAATATTTATCTATTTCTTCACTAATAAAGTCACTCACATTATCTTTACTGATGACTCATAGTCACCACCCAACATAAGCAGATGATGTCTATCTAAGTGTCACATCCAACATGCTGCCTTTGCATTCCTCAATCTTTCACTTCAGCTAGCTCACCTTTATTCTTTCGACAACTTTCTCATACCCATGATTGACCTCTAGATTTGCCTCATTATGGTTTTAAACTCTAATATTTCAGTTAATAGCTCTCCTACCTCACATTTGCTCATTCTCACTACACCTGATTTGATTTTTAAATTCATTGTGACCTCTGATTTCATGAACTCCTATATATTTTTCCAGTTTATTGATACAAAGAAAGAATGCTCATTTTTTATTGTTTTTCTATTTGAGTGATATTGAAGTGCTGGAGAAAATCTACTGTTAAATTTCATTTTCTTGGTATTACTACTCTCCATGATTAGTTTTACTTGTTAATACTTCTATACACTTCTTCCATTCAACTTTAATCTTGCATTAAAAGCTTATTCCAAAGCTTTTTATTCTATCTCCTTTCTATATACATCTACAATCATGTTCTTATCTTACTCCTATGTCTTCAAATCTTTACTTGCTCTTTTTTACATAGTCATTTTCACCAATATGTCAATCAACACATACACTCACTCTTTTTAGAAAACAAATAATCCTCAATCTGTACTGAATCCTAATTACTACCTCTCATATCTTCTTCCTTGACTCACCAATCTTTTGATACCAGTAATCTACACTATCTCCAGTCCTTCATCTGTCATAAAGCTTTTATTCTATAGAGAAAAGTCAACCGCATATGTAAAGAAGTGAACTAATCTTGTAAGCATGCAATCATTTTTCTTTTACCAGATAAAGGTCAAATATAAACACATTGTCAAGAATTTTATTTAACATTAACTCATTATTAAAAATGTATTCATTATTACTAATGAGTAACATAAATGAGATGTTATGACCAATTTAAAGTGCAGACACATGTGTGTATGTGCCTATGTGCACACATAGATATACTTAAAATTTAATAAAATAAGGTTAAGATAAGATTGTGAATCAGATACAAATGGTTAATGCTATATAGAGCAATACACTTTTGGAGTAATTGGTTCATTAAGTCAGAAATCACAGATATTTTTACTGGACAAAAATTTACAAGCTCCTCTCTGGCCCACAATATGATTTTTAAAAGTTTATAGAGCTATAAAATAGTCATACAATAAAAAATTAAGGCTGGCACTTCTCTGAAAAAAACTCTCAGTAATCTCTTTTGTCTCTTTTGAAGTTTTGGATTATTTTGGATTATTTGGATTATTTTTCAAACATCCTCTCCTGCCCACTCTGCTCCTGTGATTGTAAACAATCTTCAAAGCTTATCCTTCTGACCAAGAAAAGCTGATCTTGTTATGTTTGGTATGCTGCACAAGTGTAAACTAACCATATATCCCTCCTTGAATTTACTCTGGGAATCTAGGAATTTACAGTATTGGGAAAACACTATTGCCAAAAAATTTACTTCTGTTTGGAAAATTTCACAAGGAATCTCGATGGGACTTCTAAAAAGCCTCTCTCATTTACTTTTCTAACCTGAGATTAAGAAACCAAGCCCAAGGCACATGTTCCTCCAAATTTCACTCACCGTATTTATGTATCTGAGTGAATTTCTTTCAGAGCCTGAAAATTCTTCTTAAGTCTCTGAACTTCCATGAAGTGGTGACTTGACTACTTGTGAGATAAGACAGGCCCACATTTTTAGAAGAATTTCATAGCCCTTGGCTTCTTCACATAAAGCCAGTCCTGATCCCTGAATACTGGGCTTGCCTGATCTGATTAAATGAGACTCATTCTCAAACATGACACTCCTGTGTGATCTTCGTTGCACAATTCATTCGTCCAATTGTGTCCTGGTACAAAGGAGAACAAATTCTTATGAAGCTCAGTAAAAGTTTTTGTCTCTGAATTCTAAGAGACAGTAAGACGTAACACCCTTAAAAATGTTTATTTCAGTTTACAAAAGCCTAGCCTACTAAATAAACTAGTATTTAGAGGCTGATAAAGGAGAAGGAAAGACTTCTTCACATATCTGTGATCATTAAAAAACAGTGCTAATGATATTTCATTTAAACAAGTAACCACAATATGATTTTTAAAAATTAGTTCATTATATTCTATGTAAGATATTCTTGTTCTGCTGGATGTTGGGAGTGAGGTTGAAGGGTCTGCTTTCAGAAAGTATGTCTGCTTCTGGACTAAAATGAGCCCTGGAAATCCTGACTCAGCCATCAAAGCAGTCTGAAAATTGTCTGAGCTATGTTAGCTCAGAAACCTGTACCATGAGTCTGTTCTTGAATGTATCAAAAGTTCAGATAATCTTTTCACAGGACTCTGAGACTCTCCTTTGTTGAAGACCCAAATTTCAGCCTGTAGCGTAAAGCAGACTTTGAGCAATTACCACAGGAAAACAGAGACCTATTTGATGATGAAAATTAAATACTGTGGTTAATTTATTGTAGAAAACAAAAATACAATAGTGGGAGTAAAATTCTATTGGACTATGGTACAATATATTTCATAGAGAGAAATAAATAGTTCCCTTTAGGATAAGAATATGTTATGAATAGAGACAGCACTGAAAAATCTCTAGGGCTTTCTCATAAAGTATACTTTATATGAAAAAAGAAAAAACATTAATCACATGTTACTGACATCGACTTAATCTAGAAAAGGCTGACTTTTCCTTCTGATCTGACAGTTCTTCCCATGCAGCTTTTATAATTGAGTTGAGCTACTTAAGACACAGGGACTATATGAAACAATCGATTATATCTAGCATCTCTTTTTTTATAAGATGAAAGAATATATCACTGTGATTTTGCAAGGGTCCTCTAAGAAATTCTAAAGAGAGCTTTAGTTATGAAAAGATGTCTTGATTTTATTTTCTAATTTTAGGGCCTGATCTTGGGAAGACAAAATTAAATGTGTTCGCACAGAATATTTGGTCACTTGATTGAGTTAGGCTCATGGGTTGTCAGAGAAACAATAAATGGTTACCTATTTTATCAAAATGAAATAACATTAAAGCATTTTAAAGTTAGCATAGCAAGGAAACAGGAGTGTAATGACTTTGATTTTATAAGTAAGCATTTTTAAAAAATAAATGAACTCATGACAAAGTAAACACAAATTACAGACAATTATTAAGGTAAGATATGGACTTTGCTATCTGGGCATTCATAAACCTGCTAGGAATCTGTGGGCACCAAGGAAAGCACATGGGGTCTGTTCCCCTTCTAAGTACAGATCTGTTTTTGAAGAATAAAATGAGGACTTGTATATCTATATGCAGTAAGCGGTGTGATTGTACTAAAGCTTTTTTTTTTTTTTTTCTTTTAGGAAGGAAGGGAGATGATTTATTGTGTCTTAGGAAGATATATATGGGCAAGGTCAGCAAGTTAGCTTGGAGTGGATAAATACAAGGACCAGAGATGTTAATAATGTGGAAAAAATGTTAGATTAAAAGAGCAGAGACTTTAGTTTAAGCTCCAAACACGCAGTTTACTAACCATGTGATCTTTGGCAAACAAAGTTTTTCAAACTGTGCGATGCAACCCATCAATTTAGTTGGTTGTGATCAGCATTTAAAACAATAGAAAAGAAGATTATGATATAGAATAAGATTGTGCTTCATATAGAATAAGGATAAGTACCATCTCATGAAATTTTGTTTTAGGTACGCCATACAAAATATAGGTATATAGGTGTTTACCGTGCTACAAAGTAAGATGCATTTTTTACTCTCAGTTATAACAAGTTTCTTTTACTGTCTGTTTTTTTCATTAGTGAAGTAGAGAAGGTAAATATCTGCTTTCGTTATTCCACCATGTGGTGCTGAGAATAAAAAAATAACTAAAAAAGATATGCATAAAAGCGTTCCATAAACTACACAGTACAATACAAATAAAATAGAGATGATGGTGATGATGATAATGATGGTGATAATTAATATTACTGCTACTGCTATTATTTCTATGTCTACTATTATGACTACTGATACAACTACTGCTCTTTCAGATAAAATGTAATGAATTCTTAAATTTCCATGTTTATGCTTCAGAAGGAAGGAAAAAGAATGAATGGGTGTGAGACTGTAACTTCTCATTTTCTTATTTCCTCCCTAAATCCCACTCAAGATTCTATCATAATATAGTGTGGGGGAATCTGTTAAAGTAAAGATGATTCTGATATTAGGGATGTGAATGACACAAACACACATCATTAAAGAAGAGATTTATTTTGGGGGTAATTATTTACATACTTTAGATTCTCCTTATTCATGAACATGGAATATCTTTGCAAATTTCTTTGTGTCTTCTTCAATTTCTTTTGATAATGTCTCATAGTTTTCTGTGAATAGATTCTTTATAGGCTTCATTAGGTTTATTCCTAGGTATCCTTTTTGTTAAAATTGCAAAAGGAATTGTTTTTTTTCCTGAAAATTCATTGTTCGTGTATAGAAATGCTCTGGATTTTTGTACGTTGTTGTGTATCCTGAAACTTTACTGTATTTGTTTATTGCTTCTAATAGTTTTTTTACAGGAGTTTTCAGTGTTTACTATATAATCATATCATCTGATAAAAGCGAAAATATGACTTCTTTATTCCCAATTTGGATTTCTTTTATTTCTTTCTCTTGCCTAATTTCTCTAGCTAGGACTTCCAACACTATATAGAATAAGAGTGGTGATATCGGTTGGTAAAAACACAATACAATATACATATGACATATTACTGAATTGTACACTTGAAAGCTATACAATTTTATTAACTAATGTCACCCCGATAAATTTAATTAAAAACTATATGAAATTCAGATCTCAGTGACCATAGTAAAGTTTTATTGGAGTACATACAACAACAACAAGTAGTTCTTACCCTAAATTGTATTCTCTGATCATACATTTACTTTGCCCCTTTGATTATGAACCTCTGAAACTCATCTTTGCATTCCAAGCTTCTAACACAGTGTACGATATGAAGCAAGTACTCAACTAAAGATAATAGAATTAAAGAGTACACAGAACTATAATCCATTTTTGTTCATACAATATCCAGAGTGAGCTTTCAAGCACCCGATCACGTCAGCCCTTGCCTTAATATACTCCAAATGCTCTTCAACAGGAATTGGAACAAAATCTCGAATTATAAGGTCCTACCTGACCCAGATCCTGCCTACCTCTCTGACCCCTTGTCATATAAACTTTCACATTGCTCACCTCACCTTTCATGTTGGCTTTCTTTCTCTCTCTCAAACTCGGTGTACCTGTCTCTTCTTGGGCCATGGTAGCAGTTGTCATCCTGTGTAGATTGCCGTTTTGCTTGATGATGCCCACAGCTTTATTCACTCTTATTTTCTGTTCTTGGACTCAGAATATTTACAAGATGTGATTACTTCAATGACTTGATTCACTATTCACTCATTAGCAAATATATATGTGTGTGTGTGTGTGTGTGTGTGTGTGTGTGTGTGTGTGTGTGTGTATAGTCACTGATATATATATATATATATATATATATATATATATATATGTGTATACACACACACACACACACACATATCAGTGACAGTATTCTCTTTCTGTAACTGAGTCACTTGTGAACTATAACATGCCTTAAAGCAGGGGTCCCCAAGCCCCGTGTCTCATACTGGTGCCAGTCCGTGGCTTGTCAGGTACTGGGTGGCACACCAGAAGGTGAGCTGCGGGTGAGCCAGCAAAGCTTCATCTATATTTGCAGCCACTCCCCAGTGCAGGCATCATCACCCCAGCTCCACTTCGCATCGTCAGGCATTAGATTCTTATAGGAGCACTGGTTTCTGGTGCCAAAAAGATTGAGGATTGGTGCTTTAAAGGATTTTTCTGCAAAATCATCTTAAATAAACCAGAGAAAATGTTCATAAGAAGATATTTTACCACCTTTATATATTTTTTTCTCCTTACATTCTCCTTGGCTATTCTTAATCATATAATCGTATTACTTAAGTGTGCTTTGATCAATACTATTTTGCCTTAATTCTGGTTTTGCCCTAGTTATTTGTGAAATAATTTCTTTTGTCACCTTTAGATAGACTTGCGGGACAACAGAATGGCAAGGTGTTTAGTAATCCCAGGGGTTACTGACCTTTGGTAGTCACAGATACTCACATGCACAATGAGCTCAGCAGTTCATAATAGAAATGCACACCTAAACCTAATAGAAATAGATGGGCCAAAGACTATGAAATTCTTTTCAAGTCCAATATTCTGGCTTTACAAATGAATAAAATTACTATTAGAGAAATGAAATAATACACCCAAGTACATACAACTAAACAAGGTATCTAAATTCCAAACCTTCGAATTCTCCACCACACTGTGCTACTTTGTAACCAGGTTGTTACTGGTCTAGAATTAAATTTGGGGTGCTTTTATGCCAAATGTGATTTCTGCTACTGATGTATCTATAGTAGTTTTCTTTTTATCAATATATTTATATAATGACATATACTAGGATATATATCAAGATATCAATGTATCAGGACTTATGTACTTGTTTCTGATACAAATAGAATTATTTTGTATTTTAATTATCTATAAATATTTTCATGTCACTGAAACTTCTTAACATCTAAAAAGTAAGAATTTCCTTATTTTCCTGAAAGACTATCCAATTATTTTACTTAGGCTATTTATGGTATTATAATTAAAAATTGGTTTGAATTAATATAAAACTTTTCTTTTGAAAACCTATTCAAATTGGTCATAGTTTGGCTCTCCTCAGTGTCAAGGTTTTCCTGAGTCAAAGTTTTAAGTCTATGTAGTTTATTTGGAAGGTATTTCCAAGAAACATTAGTAGGAGAGAAAAAGAGATGGAAAAAAAAAAAGAAATCAATAAAGATATATTATTAAGCTTGTTTTCACTACAGGCAATTGGATTTCAGTTCTGCAGGAAAACTCTAGGAGGCCGGTTTAGAATACTTCTGATCTAGTTCATCCAGGAAGAAAAGAAGCTGTGGGTATTTACCCACTCACTTCTGTCATTGTTGAAGTATGATTCTGGGGACAATCCATGCATGCAAGCTTAACAGCACCTTTGTGCAAAGAATCTCAGGTGCTTACAGTAACGTAAGATGAATGCTGAAGTTACACAGGTGGGGCGTTGATGGCATCTGCTATCTTTTATCTCTCATAGCTGTGTGAATCATGATCACCAAGATTTATGTAACTCATATAAACTAACCTGCTCTACTGTATAAACTTAATATAACATCAAATTCTGGAAATACATCAGCCCCCTCCATCCACAAATAGTTCGAAATCCATTTAAATTTCTACTAAGTTTCTGGTTCCAGGTAAGATGGAGTAAATACATAATACTCTCTCTCTCTCTCTTTTTTTTTTTTACCTGTAATGTAGCTACAAACCCTGAACAGATTATATGGAGCAGTTATTTGCAAACCATGAACAGTCAAGAGAAGAAGGTAAATTGGGGTGAGAGGAGGTCAATAATTCAATGTACCATTGAACCTACAGTGATTTTACAAGTTTTTTCTTCCAACTGGTCAAACCTGAATGCACAATAACCTGAAAAACAGAGTAGGCATTGGCACAGAGAGAGAGAATAGCCCTCCAGATCTGGCTCCAGTGGAGGGGCAAGAACGAACAGTGAATGAGTACAGAAATCCCTGTGTGTGTTTCCTTCTCTCTTTTCTTCTTTTTCTCTTCACATTGCAGCCCTGTAGAGGCAGTGGAGGCCGGTGAGAATCAAAGCTCTCAGAGAGGAACACTTTTCTCTGATTAGTAAACTCATATCCCAAGAGGGTAGGGTCAACCCCTCTTTGCATTTTCTTCTCTTTTGCTATTGTCTCAGATGTGAATGAGCATGGAAGAGGAGAGAGATTAAAAGTCTCAGTTTTCTGGCTGGTGGATTAAAAAGCTGAAACTCAGAGGGGATAAACAAAAACCAAAACCAAAAGTAGAGAGAAGACCTCAGAGAGGTTAGAGCTCAGGAGAGCAATCCCATAAAATTGTGAACTTCCAGAATAACCATGACCTGTGTTTTCACGGATCTTATCCTAGTCATATAGCACTTAGAGTGTGATCCAAGCCACCACACACCTGGGACATCCAAATAGCATTTCAAAGGCTCAGAAAAACAAATTGACTTTGGAACCATAGCTTGTAGAAGGTGGCTTAGAATTGTCAACTTGAACTAACTAGGTTAATTTCCTAGTATGACAAAAATATTAACATTTTTCATAGGATTAACCTATTTCCCATTTAGAAAAAAATAGTGCAGCTTGCTACTGGTGTTAATTTAATTTTATATAAACACCCTACTTGAGACAGAAGCAAATCTGACTGGATTTGATGTGAAAATAAAATATAAACACTTCTCGGGGTTATTTCTAAACAGAACTTGTCTTTAACCCTAATATAACAGAAATGTATACCTAAATTGGATCCATCAAATGAATCTTCAGCTAACAATGTTAGCATCACATGTAGGAATCTGTGTTTTCTAAGATTTGACATTTTCAGCGACTGAGAATGATTATATTTTATAAATCAAATACCGCTACTAAAACCAGAATGCTATAAATAGAATGATGTCATTTGTTTCCAAAGACTATCAATATATAGAATGAAAATAATAATAAAAGTGAGCTATTTCGTGGCAAAATTTAGGAGTTATTTCAGGGCAAATGCTGCAGCTACAAGTGTCTCAGGCAAGTATTCTCAGGGCAAATGGGGAAATAGGTTAAAAAAAGATTCAGGGTTTCTTTATATAATATTCAAAATGGATGGCATACAAATCAAAATAACAGCATACTCCAGTTAGGAAATCTCTACTCGTATGGGAAAAGTTAACTGACAGATGCCACTGCTAAGATGATACCAATATTGGAATTATCTGAGAAATATTTTAAACCAGCTGTTATATAAATTCTCTAACAAGCAATTGCAAACACCCTGAAATGAATAGAAATATAGTCTCAGCAAAGAAATAGAAGATATAAAGAAGAACTTAATGGAAATTTTAGAACTGAAAAACTCAATAACTGAAATTAAAAAAAAAAATGACTCACTGGATGAGCTCAGTGGCAATTTGGGAATGACAGAGAGAGAGTCAATAAATTTAAATATAAACCAATAAAAATGATCCAATCTGAATATTGAAGAGAAAAAGGATTGAGAAAACGCAGGATGACAACAAAGTCCAAAATTTGTGTCATTAGATTATCAGAAAGAAATGAGGAAGAAAGCAATGATAAAAAATATAAATATGTATTTTAAACAAATAATAGCTGACAACTTTCCAATTTGGCAAATGAACAACTGCACAGTTTCAAAAAACTGAGTGACCTGCCGCAGGATAAACTTAAATTTGTATCCAGGTGCATCATAATCAAGTTGCTGAAAACTTAGGGAAAAAACAAAATCTTGAAAGGCTCCAGAGCAAAACAATGCATTATCTATCTATAAGGAATATTGATCAAATTCCTTTAGCCTTCTCATCGGATACCACACAGACCAGAGAGAAATAGCATAACATTTCTAAATGATGAAAGGAAGTAATTGTCAACCTGAAATTCTGTTTTCAGTAAAAATATCCTCCAACAATGAAGGTGAAATAAAGACATTCTCAGATGAAGGAAAACTGAGACAAGGAGTTACCAGCAGATCTGCTCTAAAATAATTGCCAGATGAAGTTCTCGAGACAAAAGGGAAATGATACCAGACAGAAGTTTGAAACATTTGGAACGTAAGAAGAACAACAAAAATGGTAAATATCTGGGTAAAAATAACAGACTATTTTTATCCTCTTGAGTTCTTCAAAATAGAAGACCAAAAATTACAGCAACATCTGATAGGGGTTTTCAAGTATGTAGAGGTACATGCGACAAACACAGCCCAAAGAGAGAGAGACAAAAAGACCTTGTGATAACAAGGCTTCTATAGTCAGCTCGAAGTGGGAAAATTTTCATTCCAAGTAGACCGACAAAAGTTAGGTATGCATATTGTAATTTCTAGAGTAGTCATTAAAATAACTCAAAAAAGTATAATCAAAATCTCAATAGATACATTAAAATGGAAACCAAAAAATGGTGGTGGTCCAAATAAACTAATAGAAAGCAAGAAGGGGCCAAGAGGGGAAGGGGAGGAAATGGAGGGAGGAAATGGAAAAATTTAAAAATGGTAGACCTAATTCTAAATACATCCACCATTTCATGAAATGTAAATGCCATAATACACCAGTGAAAAAATAATTGCCAAAATGGGTTTAAAAATATGACCCAACTCTACGCTACTATAAGAAACTTAAATGTCAATAAAATATTATTAGGAGTGCACTCATATCAAACCTGAAATACATAAGGCCTTTTTGTTAGACAGTTTTTTATTGCTTATCATAGGACCAGGAATGTAATACATTCTCAATATATACCCATTGAATGGAAAAATGAATCTCCTCAAATTTCATCTAGTACAAAGTGCCTGAAAGTATTTGCTAATTTTCTTAAATCAAAGTGGCTTATTTCAGGTAGAACTCTAGGTTGGAATAACTTTGAACTATCTCCTTCATTTCCACAATGGCCTAGCCTATGATACAAATTCAAAAATGGAATGATACCATAACTAATAAATATAATAGAATACAAATTATGCATATCGTACTGTACTCTTTAATAAAATAGATGAGTGCATTTTCTATGATTTACTATCAAGAATGACTAACAAAAGAAATAATAGAATTAAAATCTCTCAAGAAATAAACTAGTCTACAGCCATGCCACCCTGAATGTGCCCGATTCTGTCTGATCTTGGAAGCTAAGCAGGGTCAGGCCTGGTTAGTATTTGGATGGGAGACCACCTAGGAAGACCAGGTGCTGTAGGTGTAAAATAAATAAATAAATAAAGGATTGTGAACTGACAATTTCCTTGCAATCTGTGAGGTCAACCAAGGGTTTTTTCGCCTAAAAAAAAAAAAAAAATACAAACTAAAACTGACCAGTTGTTCACAAATATCTTGCTTCATTGAATTTTTACTACAATCACAGTATCAACCTCATCTAACATTACTATTTTCTATGACTGACATATGTTACATGCTTTTTATTCATTTCCTCACTGAATGTACTAAAAATGCAGGGTCAGTGTGGAGGAATAGAAAATGAATAGACTTGCAAATCAGAAGATCTGAGTTTGAGGTTCAAATGCAAATAGTTAAAAGTTATTCTGACCTAGAGTTCTACCTGAAATAAGCCACTTTGATTTAAGAAAATTAGCAAATACTTTCAGGCACTTTGTACTAGATGAAATTTGAGGAGATTCATTTTTCCATTCAATGGGTATATATTGAGAATGTATTACATTCCTGGTCCTATGAGGTTAAATTCTTTGAGTCCTTATCTCCTTAGCTGAAAAAATGACAATAAAAATACCAGGCCCACTAATATCCCAAGGTTATTCTAAAGATCAGACTGCATTTGTATAGAACTTCATGGTCTTTAAGAGATTTCATATATATTAGCTATTTCCAATTTAATACCTTTTCTACTATATTGAGCAGCCATCTTCATTTAAAAGAAAGGGCTCTTGGGTAGTGTAACTTAGGCTTATCCATGCAGGTATTAAAACAATGGTTCTTTCACCCCTGGATAGTTCTTATTTTTATCGACATAATCTCTTCAAAGGAAATTGTCCTCTAGACCTTCTGTGAATGCTTTTCTATAAGTCAGTATACAGTCCTGATGCTGGGGTAAACAACCGAAATTCAACGGGACACATGCCATGTCACTTACACAAATAAACCATGCTACAGAAGAAAAAAGCCACATGCCATATCTAAATGAGGTTTAACTTGCATTTTACACAGAAAGAATAATTCTGCCTGAAAAGGCCAACTTCACTAGAACACTAACTTCCTGAATCAGTTTGCTAGTGCTTCCATAACAAGTTACTACAGAATGGGTGGTTTAAAGAATCTGTTTTCTCACCTTTTTGGAGGCTAGAAGGCTGAGATCAAGGTATCAGCAAGACTGGTTTCTTCTCTCTCCTTGGCTTGTAGATGTCTATCTTCTTGTTGTGTTCTCACATGGTCATCTTCTGCTCTATGTTTTTCTGTGTTCTAATCTCTTCTTCTGATGAAGATTAGGGCCCACCCCAATGGTCTTATTTACCTTAATTACCTCTTTAAAGACCCTATGTTCAAATACAGTCACATTCAGAGGACTGTATAAATTTGGAGGGGCACAACTCAACCCAGAACAGCCGTCCCTGCTGATGCCTTACC
>CM053506.1:101772353-101807514 GCA_028627145.1 Eidolon dupreanum
CCCCCAAACCATTAATTCCCAGGTGTGATGTGTGGCAATCTCAATAATTTCTAGTGATCATAATATTTTTCAGAGTGCAATTAATTTGACACATATTTATTTTTAAAATTAGCATGGAAGGAATAAGAGGTGCTAAAAGATTCATCAAGGAGGAGGAAAAAGAATGAAGAAGGGAGGATCTGAGAACAGATAGCATCCCACATCAAATAGACATTAACAGGGCATTGCACTGTGAAGAAAGAAATGGACTCAGTATAGTGTCATTTTTGAAACTGAAGGGAAAGATTAGTGTTATGTAAAATTCGTATTATTATGATCAAATCTCCAAGGTAGGGACTGACTGATTTTCATTTTATTATTTTTGTTCCCAGGTACAAGGAGTTCTAGCTCCCTTAAGGAATAACATGGGTTTGGAGAATGAAATGACAGACGCATATGAGCAGATCACATAGCTAGAATTTGGGTTCTCAGCCATGCTTTTCTCCCCTTATGTTCCACCATGCTTGCTGGTTAATCAGACTGACCAGGAGATAAGGATGGGCTGGTATAAGATGGCACAGCCTTGAATGGGCAATACCATTCCAACGCCTGAAAGGTTACCGCTGTGTTTCAGAAATGTGAAACTTGTTCTAACACGCATAGAAAGACTGGGTAAACTTGGAAAAACAGTACCAGATTCTGAGCAAACATTGTCTTCATAATGTATATGCTTCTGTATTTCTTTCTGAGTCTCATATCATTTGTTTAGCTTTAGGATTTGTCTTAGGTAAGAAAAAGAGAATGAGGGGGAGGAGAGTAGAAGAATGAGGTAGCTCTTAATAAAAGACCTTAAATAGAAAATCTGTCTGGTGTCAAGGCTCCTTACAGTTGCAAGAATGGAGATGCTTCCCTTTTACTTCTAGAATAAACCACCCCCCAGAGTTCTCTTTCTATTTATAACACGCCTGGGGCTCAGTCACTGCTCTCTGAATGTTCATTAACACACAAGCTCATGCTCTTTTGTGAAGAACCATCTATATTGTCTTCTGCTTTGAGATCCCACCCAATAAAAGGTGCAGATCTTGAATTTTCCTCCCCAAAAGAAAAAGATTTAAAACAGCTGTCGAACAGACTCAAACAACAGTGTCTTAGAGCAGGCCATAAGTTTGCACAGTCTTCCCTTAAGTGAACCAGTAGCAATATTATATTTTTTAATAGTAAGGGGAAAAAAGAAGCCATATTAGAAAAATAGATAAATAAATTGCAGAAGTAGAAGAACTCAAGAGACCGTCATTTCACTTCTTTGATTCTGTGTAAACCTGTGCTCAAGCCAGCTCCTACAAGAGAGTAGACACATCTCAGACAGCTCAGGCTCTCACTGAGAAACGAGCAGACTCAGGTAATCACTTCTAAGGTTTGTTTCAAATCCCTTCCACTGTAATTTTGGACAGTAAACGTATATTGAGACATTAACAAATGATACATAGCTTCAAGTGGGAAGAACCTTTGTCCTTCCTGAAATGAGGGTTGCATGTGTCATGTTCTGTACAGAAATTATTTTTGTCTTCATCTATGAACTAAAGTCCTGGCTTAGAAGCAGGATACTGGGGTAAAATTACCGACTCTTAAATAGACCTGGAAGGAACTTAAGAGAGCTTAGCTTGAGAATCACTAATCTTGGAAACAACAACCTCGGATATCCTGGCGTATTGATGCAGTTTGCTCAGCTAGTGAGTAGATGTGCTAATTGGAGGAAAGACCACTGGTTTGTTTGTTTGTTTGTTCTCAAAGTGCATCAGTTAGGTTCTCTTCATTCTACATGAATGGGCCTCTATACAAAGACAACAGACTCCTATTATAATAATAAAATAAAAGACAGGGAAAATGTCTTCCTTTTTCCATTGAAAGTGGTCTTTTCAGAACACCAAGAGTTAAATGCTGTCTGACTAAAGCTTTATCTTCACAATTTGTCTTCATTCATTCGTCTGTTTTGTGACACAGGACTTAAGAAGTTTATAAAATTCTGTATAATAAAAATGAAAATCAGGTCAAAACATCAAGTTTGAAGATGAGACTAAGGATCGTATTAACACATATGAAAATAGACACCAAAACATTTTATATTTGTGCCAGATATAGACATAGATTTTGTTCTACATTTTCTAGTAGAACTAGAAAAATCAACACATAATAACTGTGTGAATATGTGTGACCGTGTGTGTGTGTATGATGCATGTTATATGGGTATAAATATGCACGAGTATATGTGTACATGTGTGAATTCATATGTGTGGAAGTTGTGTGAGTGCATATAACTATGTGTGATCTGAAGAAACACAACTTTTTTTCTACAGATAACTAAAGCATGCGGTAACTAGTCATCTTTGAATGAGTTCAGAAAAGATTTGAGATTCCAATATTGGCCTATATAGATTTCGCAATAGAAAGAAACTTGTTCAAGTTATACAAAACAATAATTTAAAATTTAAGTTTAAAATAATTTAAATTAAAAAGTTTAGATTTGTATATATATATATATATATATTTTAAGCCCTTGATTCGCCTTATTGGAAGGTGGCTTGCTCTAGCTAAACTTAAAAGGAGCTTGATGTCTTCAAGCTCATCTGGTCAGGGCTGGATGGCTATGAGAGAGTATGACAGATGTTTCATAAACAGCCCAAGAAAGCCGTTCAGAATGTAACAGTTTTTAAAGATCATCTCAATGGTGTTTAGATTATAGTGGATCATTGTGGCTGTGTGGTAACTGAAAGATTACAGAAATCAAGATCACTATTCATTTTGTCTCAAACCTCAATTTCCTCATCTCAAAAATGTCACAGTTGGTACCTACATTACTTCATAATTTGACATCTGAATTCCTTGCTTCTTCTTTTTTTTTATTTTTTTGAGAAGTTAAGTGGGCAATGAAATATCAATATTAATAGTTTTTGTTTTTTTTAAGAAAATAAAAATAATACTAGACACTTTTATTGAGTATTACCATGTACTTTGCATTATGCTAGACTCTATTCCTAAAATAAACTCATTTAATCCTAATATTAATTCTGAAAACCAGTTATATAGCATGTTGTTCTAGATGAAGAAATAGTTTTATATCACTTACTGAGGTCACACACTTAGTGTATAATTTGAATTCAAGGTTAAAATCAAGGACGACTGGGAGTTTGTTAATCCCATATTCTTTTGAAACAATTCTTGACCACATACTGTCGGCGGACAGTTAGACTATGACAAAGAGTTACAAGATTCCGGTGTGGATGCAGCTGTGAGGGCATTGGGGAAATATGGGTTAGCTCTGCTATCATAGAAAGGGCCACCTCTCAGCTTAAGAAAGCAGAAGACATTAGTCACTTCAAAAAGATAGTTTCTGCTATGTTGGGCAGAAAGAGATACAGAGAACCAAAAGGTGGAAGCGCCGACGGCCGTGTCACATAGGAGAGGTGAAAGTTTGTCACCTGCTGGTGATGGCAGAGTGGGTGTTAGGATTACTCAGTTGTGTACACTTCTGTTCTCACCGGATTCACTTCGATAAAGTAATTTTGTTTCTTTATTTCACTTTTTTTTGTAAAGGGGAGTGGAGTGGAGATGTGAACTAATGAGTGAGAGGGAATATAAATGACCCATTGTAAATGGTATTATAAGAATGAGCTAAAATATATAGCCGAAAATTGTAAGTAAATAGTGATGTGGGCACAGGAATGTACCTGAGTTTTGGAATGGTTGTTCTCCTCTGTCTGAGAAAGATAGAGAGCAAGTTTGCCTAAAACCTCACTTCACAGACATTTATTTTCTCTGTTTTTTCCTAACCATTGCAAACAGACATGTATCCCAACCCTGTTTGCATGAGCACATGAACACATAGCAATAGACGTTTTTTTGGGGCTCCAGAAGTCCTAGCTGCAAGATGGTTAAAAGGTTTGCTCCATTGTGCCAACTTGCCTTTCTCCTCCACAATCTCTTTGGGAATATTTATCTTTTATGAGTTGTAAAAAAGAATCCTGGCCTTAGAGGAAAGGTAGATGAACAAATTAACCCCTGTGGGATTATACTGGCTGCTTCTGGTCATGTTGCCTACTTAAACTAATCTCTTTTATTCTCCCTCATAGCTCTGTATATGGAATGTGATTTAATGAGGAAAATTATTATTAGTTGAATATTTATTGAGAAATGCAGAGGTCAATACTACCCTTCCCTTTTTCCTTATTACAGGATTAAAAGAAATACAAATTGAGAAGCCTAATTATACAGTGTTTGGTACTTACTGTGTACATTAAAGGTGCCCATCCATGTTTGCTGGCGTTATTTCTATTGCCTGTATGTATCAGTGTGATATTTATCATACATTTCAAATTACAATTGTAATAGTTCAGCATGTAAGACAAAGTTAATTCTTTCGGTCTACATAGATCACTCTTACATATGACTCTATTATGGCAAAGTGTAGAATTCATATAAGATTAGGATCCATATGCTAACTATTCTTTAAGCATGTTAATAGAAATGGAAAGAAAAACAAAATGATGATGCAAATATTCTTTTTTTTTTATTATTAAAACAATGTCTCTGTCTTGAATGCAGTGCTTGATGGTAATCTAGAGTTGTAGAGTCCCTACTGAGTAACATAAGATAATGACATGGACGTAAGAGGGACCTCGAGGTCACCATCCAGCTCTCTGCTTGGAAGGTTAAGTACAAGAGTCACACTCAAAACGATACTACCTGGTATGGATGGCATGCACCAGCTAATCAGAATGGATGGAGGTAGTTGCTCTAGAAGATTCTGGTGGAGGGGCATGCTTTCCTAGATGATTCTACCATTTATTGTTGGATAATAGAGAGATAGATGGGGGGAAGCCAGGGGTGGAGCCAGGGTCGCCTGGGTATTGTGAGGTAGTCAAGGGACCAAAGACAATAGCTATATATCAAACGATTTGGATATATTTCAATATTTTAACAAGGAATGAATATGAGTCTTCAAGAGCAAACCATATACATATTAGCCCTAGCTACGTATACTTTCTTAGAATGATACTTCTCTTTATAGTATTTCTCATCTAACCCGAAGTCCCTCCGCATATTCATCTGAATTTCCCCAGATTATCTGTCCATTCTTATAAGAACTCCTGATTTATTTAAAAAGAGTAATTGTTTTTAATTTATATTCTGTTTTTCAAGCAACGGGGGAGAGGTGGGGTCGGCTAAGAAACACTTGAGCTTTGGAGTGAGGCAGACATAAGTGTGAATCAGTCGCTAGCTGTGTGTCTTAGTACACTATTTATTAACTCAGAACATCTGTTTCCTTCACTATGAAAGTAGCTTCTGGTGGGAATGAAATGGCTCTTTGGATAGCATCCTGCACAAAATGGGTGTCCCATAACTATTTTATATAATTTGTTTTTTAAGTTTATACGATCTCTGTATCATACCACAAGTATTTATGCCATGGTTTTCCTCCATTAATATGTAGTGAGCAGATCGTTAGAGGAACTGTGTTTGGAGCATTTTGTCTTCATTCCTGCCCCCTGCACCAGAACCATGTTCGCAGTTAACACTCAAAGAGCCATGGAACAACTCTGATTTCTTTGGCTTTTATTCTTAGGCTTGACTTTCTATCCATTTAATCTGTTTTTCCTTTCTCGTGGATGAAGTCAAGATTCTCAATTGTCCTTAAAATGTAACACTGGTAAAGTACCTTCTAGGGACACAGATGTAAAGAATAAAACTGTATCATTGGAATCCATCTGCATATTTGAAAGATTCTTGTTTACTTAGCTCTTCTCTTTCAATTTTGTTAATTCTGTTAATCTGGGTTGACTGAACCTTTTTTTTTTTCCACTTCAGGTGTCACCATATGAATCTCACACACATTCTCCCCATCCAGAAACAAATGTAGACACTGAAATTACTCAAGAACTTCCTTTAACCACTTTACTAATCTTTTATTTAGTCACGCTGAGAGGCAGTGCAGCATAACGGTTAGGAATATAGGCTCCAGGACTACATACAGGTTCAAATCTGTTCTTCTAGTCACTAGTTTTCTGATTTTTAACAACGCAATTAATCTCTCTGTGCTTCAATTTCCCCGTCTGAAAAATAAGGCAAAAAATGGTAGCTACCTTATAGGGTGTTTTTAAAGGTCATTTAGTTAATGTATGTAAGGAACTTAAAGTAGTATCTGATAAATAATTAATATTGAACAGAGGTTAGGAATAATCACTACATATAACCACTCTTCTCTGCCCTTCAGGTTAAATTAATAATGCATATATGCAATAGTTAAATTTGAATAGGCAGATTATCCGGGAATTTCTGAAACAAAGAAGCATCCACAGGATATTATTAAGAGGTATTTACTGTAGGAGTGTTAGTATAGTAGCAAAAATTACCCACAATCTAAATGTCTATTAATTACTAGGAGGACAGTAAAATGAACCAGAGCATACCCACATTGTAGATCATCGTACAACGATTTATAATAATTGCATTTTTCTAAGCTATTTTAAGCATATGAAAGCAAGTTATAATGTTTTCATAAACATTTCAAATATTTCATACATTATAAATCAGTTTATAATGTATAGAATAATGTATGATGTCACATACATAAAAATATTAAAAATGCAAACCACGTACAGTACTTCTAAATAAATATATAGAAAGCAGTTTGAAAAGATCTACACCAAACTAAAAATAGTGACAACATCTGTGGAAGGCAGTGGGATTGGGTATAGTAAAATATTTTTTGTGTTTCATTTTCTTTATTTCTGTATTTTAAAAGCTGTAATGCATATATATTTCTCAAGTAATGAAAAATTGAAATAAAAGTGAATGTAGTTTAAAAACAGAATGCTAACTGGAGTAGTTTGGTTTAGTGACATTGAAAGTTATTGACTTCTTTTTTTTTTTTTTTTTTTAATGCTGGACTTTCTTCCTAGTATTGAGAGAAACATCATGAGAGAAAGTCGTTTTAGTGATCAATGAGTCAATAGGACGAATAAACTCAACTGGTTTGACTTGATGGCATCTTTTCTTAAGCACGTGCATGTAAACGAGTCAATTATACCTTTTCAGATCAATATTAGGACTAAGATTTATTGCTGGGTTTCTTCATGTACTTTTACAATCAAGCTCCTGTACTCTGTGAAATAAAAGAATCTGGAGTTAAAGAAATCTAAGGAAATCATCTCCGCAGCTTCTCTTTGTCTCTGGAGGAGAACTTAATCCTTTCTGTGGTTCATAGGTTTTTCTGCATTTAGAATCCATCCCTTTCTTTAGTATCCGGGACCTTATTTCTCAATGGGGAGCTTTTTGAAATCAAAAACAAAAATATCGCTATGTTTTTGAGTTTGGGAAATTGTGACATTATGACTGTACTGATTTTTTTCTTCCACTTTATTTTTGGAAGGAGCTGTATAAACATGCCTTGCTGTCAGTCACAAGTGTTCTAAGGCCAGCAAAGTGTTTATGAACAAGGACCAAGCTTGTGCTCCACCAGCTGCATTGTCCTTCTCACACTGATAGATTGTAATCTATTTCGTGGACAGGAACTCTGGCCTTTGTTGTGTTGAAAATTCTCATAAACTCGGACAAGGAAATGTGAGCAATGCCAATAGGCAAGCATCCTCCAGTGAAAACACCAGGCTTCCTGGGATCACGCTGAGGTCTGAGCGAAGCGTTGCCCCACAGATGCAGGAGAGGGAATGAATATTGATCACACTCACAGTCGTGTCCAAAGTCTGTTTACTGCTGTGGCTCCCATAATGCTCTCTGACTGGGGAGTGGGGCATGCTCCTGGTGTTCACCACAAGATGCTACCTTCTGTTGCTTGGTGTTAGAAAGAAGCCGTGGTCACTGGTAGACCTTAGGCATATCATAATGTAAAAACACATACAGATTCTTGAATTAAAACAAACCGCTGTTAGGTTAAAAAGAAATTAAAGTCTGCAAATTCTAACTAGCGGGAAGGACATCAAACAATAGAAACTCTCATTGTGCTGTTGCAAGGAGGCTACAATTAGCAACAGCATTTTGGATATTAATTTTATCACGAAGTTGAAAATGCACACACCCTTCTTAGGTATACATCAAAAATATTAAAACACGTATAGAGGGAAATATATATTTGTTTGTTTCTATAATGTAAACCCATACATACGTTAGAATCAACACAACTATATGTAATAACATGGACAATAAACATAATACTAACCTAAAACACACACACACACACACACACACACACACACACACACACACACACACACACATTCAAATCCTAGCTTGCCATTACCACATGTATAATTTAGACCCAGTTTTTAATCTCTCTGAGTTTTAGTTGTCTTATCTTTAAAACAATTAAGAATAATTTTCTCAAGATTATTTAAAATGGTGCCTCTAAGGAGGAACTGCATTGTATAGCGATGCAGTACTTTTTTTTCATTTGCAAAATAGTGAGTGACAATAGACATGTTGCTAAGTTAAGGAAGTGTGGTCAATGTGACGATGCTTTGATAAGATAGGGCTGCTATGCATATTAAAAATACTGTGATATTATACTTCAACATACCACTAATCTCCTTATTCAATATTTGAGAGACCACTAAAATGAAAGCAAATTGCTCTTGATGGATTATTGTTTGTAACTTTGATTTACTGTGTGATCCTTGCATTTTTGCAAATGTCACCACTGATTTATCTAAATCGATCTCAGAAGTAGGTAGACATTGCTTATTGTGATAGCAATAGGACAAGTACTCATGATGCATCATAGACAAAGAGCTTTGGGAAAAGAGATTTAAAAGCAACTGATTTATCATCTGATCCTCTTATCCAACATGATTTAAATCTAGCATAAAAATCTTTGGCTCAGCATATAACAATCCTGACTCCTCTTGCCAATCTACATCCCTCTTCCTTCAGTCTCTGCAACTGACAATAAAGATACATGGCTTCATAATAATAACAGCAGTAATCCTAATAAATATTTAATGAAGTGAACTTGATGCCTATATCAATTCAAAATATATTCATCCTTCTAGATCACCTGTCCAGTCTACACTCATCTCAATTCTCTATGTTCTTCAATTACATCTAGGTCAAAACAACTTAGGTTAGCACTTTATCGTTCCCCAAATATTTTATGTTTTTGGTTAACTTAATAACTTCCATTTTATAGTATTTGGAACTTTTATTATAAGTTGCCTCCAGTTCACTTTTAAAAATGCTAGATCTATAACAATAGAAAGTAACATTCCTCCCTTAGTGGTCCTGCTCTCATCCCAAACCCCACAGTCCTAAGCCCAAGGTAGATGTAATATTGAAAAATGCGTGATTGAAGTTGCTTTTGTCATCAGAGCTTGCAAGAAAGAAATTGAATGAAATATCTTCCATATCTGTCTCATTTAACAACGTATAAAAGCCAGGATGCTTTCCACTCATATTAATATTAAAAGATGAACATTAATAAAATGAGTATGTCTCTCACTTCATAAATCTCTTCACATATCTCAACTAGCAACACTTTGAACTGCAAAAGAAAAAGAGAGAGAGAGAGAGAGAGAGAGAGAGAGAGAGAGAGAGAGAGAGAGAGAGAGAGATTGAAGTAATCATTCCATGTGAACTATATCCAGTGCATGACAATAGATTTTTGCAGGTTTCTTCAAGTCTTCTGTTTATTAACCCTCTTTATCTGTCTCCGCCAGCTTGTGGAGCTTTTCTATTCTCATTTCTCACTGTTGTGTGGGAGAACAGCCTACTGTATTGAGCATGAATCAGCTGCTAAAATAAGTGGCAGGGTAACTGGGATATGTTATTTGACCTTCAAATTAATTTTCTCTTGTCCTTATTTCATCTCTCTCCTTGCAACCTCCGCCTCTTGCTTTTCAGTATAAGTTTTTTTTTTTGTTGTTTTTTTTTGGTGAACAAATAATAATAAACAAAGATGCCAACAGCAAAGATGCCCTGAAATCCACTCCTCTTGGATGTCAGAAAACATTCATTTGCGGAAGCAAGATAATTTACTCGTCTTTGTTGTAGCATAAACACAAGTTGCAACATAAACACACTTTGTCTTACTCTCTCTCCATTTTAGGCAGCGTCTCTGTCACTGTTCTTGTCAGAATGTTGCTTCAATTCCAATCTACATGAAGAGTAGAGAACAATACATATGTTTTATTTAATCTCCTTGTTATGTGTAAAAATACATGCATATTAAAATCCATGCATTGCTTAAACTGGCCAAAGCAGGCAATACTCATTTTGAGGTATTACTGCAACCTTTTTTGTAAGCCATTTGAAATCCTTTTGGTGACTAGGTCATACAAATACTTCAAGTTTTCTTTTGAAGTCCTCCAAGGTTAGAGATATCATACATGTAAAACTTGGCTTCAGGGTCTACCCATCTCTATTTGAAGACTCTTCCTTGTGCCTCTCTAAGCTTTCAAAGCTATAATGTAAAAGATAAAAGTTTGGAGTGAGGAGACCAAACTCCGTGAAGGCTTTGTGACTGCCCTGTCTTTTAGGGATGAGACCAGCAGACTGAGCTTCCAGTGACAGATATTACAGGAAGTGATAGAGGTGGGTAGTCATCCAAAGCAAAAACAGAGGAGGTGCCTTGTGTGTAATAATGCTGCAGGAATAGCTAGAGTAAGAAAGTCAATGCAAGAAGGAAGGAAGGAAGGTGGGAAAGAAGGAAGGAGGGAAGGAGGGAAGGAAGGAAGAAACAGGATGACTCTCGGCTAATTTAGAAATTCTCAATACATAGCTTTTGTCCTTTCACTCATAAACTATGGGTTCCTTTGGAGACATGTATTCCTTTAACTTGGGAATTTGAAAGCCAGGACACACAAATGTTCATAATTCAGTTTCTCCCTCAACTGATTAATTAAAAGGCAAAAATTAACATTTAACATAGGTAGAAAAAAGGATATTCTTTACAGTTTCATCTTTGTTTCCTTATATAAACAAGGGATTGGGGAGAATCTCTTATATAGATGTAGAGAAAATGAATGTGTCAGAGAAAGCAGAATTGGAAGACCATTAATTTCACTTCATCCTGAAAAGAGACTGAGGATGTATTTAAAACAAATCACAGCAAAATCCACGCCTTGATGTAACCAGGATACTTCTCTAGAAGTTGTAGTCATTTCTCTAATTGCTAGATGATCCGCATATTTTTGACCAATGCTGTCGGTTTGCCAAAGAGTTGGTCGGGAGCTGTAATCCAATAAGTGTTTTATTTTTAATTGCACATTCACAAGTTAAACCGCAGCTGTAACCCAGATCAACCTGATCTATTCAGAGAGGCATAGGAAAAGTCGATTCGTTTTTCCACTCTCAGGGGCCAAATGGACAATTAGAGTAAAGAAAAAGTTGGAGGTGTAAGCGGGGGATGGTCTGTGACTATTTTGTGGACAAAATAAGACTTTGAAAAGAATGAATCAATAAGCTAATATGAATCAATCCAATGAAAATGTGTTACTTTCTAAAAAGACACGTTTTCTTCCATTAGTCTGTAGAATTCCAGAGGGTAAGATTTATATAGCCATCAACATGTATTCACCACTATGTCTCACAGCATATAGTTTCTACAGAAGGTTCTTAAGTATTTCTTAAGTGGATGTCTGAATGATTGACGAAAACATAATCTTCCACAGAATCACATATCCAGGTAACCACATTCATTTTGCCACTTGTTCCCAGAAACCCTTTCCCAGTTCTTTCCCATTTATAGTTGTCACATCACACTGTCCTATATTTGGAATAATAGAGAGCTGTCAGTGTAGCAGATGTCTGGGTTAGCAATCCAATTGCCTCACTCTTTTGTGAATGCTGCCATCAAACAGTGGGTGAGTTCAAAATTAGATGAATCATCACCTCTTTTGTCACTCGGTTTGCCCACCTGCTGAGAGGGAGCGATTTACTCCTATGAGGATCAGCCCTAGCGAAGATGACACACTTCCATCTTATTAGACGAAGTTTAAGTTTGACTCTGAAACAAGTTGTAAGGGACTTTACTATTTGTTATATCCCTTTTTGCTACAAACAAAGATGATCTCTGTTTGAAAATGATGGGTGGAAATGAAAATTTAGTTGTGTCCTTGAAAAAATTTTTATCGGTGAATATCACAACCACCACAAAAGTTTCATAATCTTTGGTCCATAGGGAATCATCTCCCTCCTTTTTTCCAAAATTTTAGGGAGTAATAATTAATCACAGGATAAAGTCTTAAGCTAGTGTATCCGTCAGGACTACATAAGTTGTTGGCCTGTGGTCTCAATAACCTTTATATTTCAGCCACAGTGGGCACTCCATATTTTCTCGAATATGACCTCCATTCTCCACTGCAAACGGTGTTCTCTACCTACTAGGGTTATTTTCCTACTGACTCATCCAACCTTAGCTCCAGTCATCTGATTCATAATCGTTTCCCAGGTCTCTGTGGCCATTATTAAATTTTCCCTCTCTTGACTTGCAATACATTATTTTGAAATTTCGCTTTATTATTTATGACTTGTCAGCAACTGTATATTGCTTATTGTATGAAGAAGTAAGTGACAGAAGATTTGTCTTCTGTCATTGCTAATTGTGCAAGTTTTATCTTCCTCTGTCTAAACTCTGAACTCCCAGAGAGCAAAGATTGTATGTTTTGGTTTTCCTCTTACTTAGTGAGTGCTTTGTACTTATCCATTTTTTACAAAGTAGGAATTCAATAATTATTAGTTAAATTGAATTGTACTGAACTATTTTTATAGGGCTTTTAATCTAATTGGGGGAAAAGACAAGCACATTAAGAGACTGGCAAAGCTTCAGAGTTAAAACTGCAAAATAATGTGGTAGAAAATGAATATCTGAATCATGGGAATACACCATATAGAAGCTATTTTAGCTGAGTGGAGTTAATCAGGAAAGATTTTTAGAAGCACCTTTTGTGCCAAATCTTAAAAGATATTGTTATTTTTCACTCTAGTGACTAATATATTAAACAAGTTCATTTTCAAAAAAAAAAAGAGAGAAATACTTAAAATTTCAGAAGAGAGAGAAAAACAGTTTCATAGATATCATACAGAAATGTAAATTGGTAAAAACTTTCTGAAAAGTACTTTGGTTTTATCAGCAAGCTCTTGAAAAGTTCATAACTTTACTACAATTATTTTATTTCAAGCAATCTATTCTAAATAAATGAATAAAAATTGGAGTAAAGGTTTCTATGCAATGATATGAATTATTTGATCCCAGTCATATTGTTGTCTTTCAATTCTTCCCATTCATCACACTCTGGGCTGCCTCGGGGCATTTGACCTTGCTTTGCACTCTGAAGTATTCCACCCTTAATCTTTTCTTTCTTCAGTTAAATTCTACATATCCTTCACCTCTCACTTGCTTTTTCAGAGCTAACTTCTTTCTATTTCTACAGAAGAAGAACAGTTATGAGTTCACATACTCATAACCACTTAGGTTGTAGGAGTCAGCAATAAACAAGACAAATGAAAGCTTTGACCTCAAGGAATTTATACATTCACGGTAGAGACAGAAAATTAAGAAGAGAATAATTAAATACACAGAAAAATGCTTCCAAGTTTGTTATAATAACTTCTGGGGGCTATGCAAACAGGGTGAAGTGACAGTGTATTTAATTCTGCTGATCCTCTTGGTGTGGGGTTGACAGAGAAGGCTTCTTCTGAGAATTGGTGATTCAATCTGATGCCTAAAGATGGGAATGAATAAAGCTTGAGGATAGTGGCCCTGAAGAGGAAGAGCTCTTGTTGTGATTCCAATTTTCTTCTTACACTTTTTTGTATTTCTGTTTTTTTACAATAAGCATAGAAGAGTGTTATAGTTAGAAATAATTAATAAAAAGCATATACATGGTCATAAATTTGCATAGAAAGGTGTGAATTACATAATAAGTGCCCAATTAATTTAATTATTAATGAAAGGAAGAAAAGAAAGAAGGAAGGAAACAAAGAAAAAAGAAAGAAGAAAGGAAGATTCCCACATACCCTTTACTACCATCATTTGTAAAGGCTGTATGACATTTTCGCCATCAATATTGTGCAATGGTGTTGCTTTGGTTTCCTATCAAAAGAGACCACATTTTTTTCATGTAAAGCATTTGTGTCTCAGATCATTTACTTAAGGCCTGTTTACAGAAAGCAATTCTCTGGTCAAAAAATGTGAGCACTCTCATATCTTCGATATTTTGCTACTCACTCTAAAATGGCTTTGGTAATTTCAAGCATCAGCAGTAGGTTTTAACATCTAAAAGACCAAGAAAAAAGTGTTTCTGATATTTTATTTTGCTTGAGTTCATATTGAATATTTTATTAAGTATGTCTCCTCTTATAAATGCCTTTTCATATTTTTGCCTATTTATCCATCGGCGACTTATTTTCTCATCAAATAGTCTTATATTTTTAATGTTTTAAAATCTCTCTTATTATTTTATTTTGTTAAAAGTTTCCCATTCTGCTCTTCTCCCTTGCATTTTTGTTATGGTTTTTAGCGTGCACAAATTTAAAATTTTTACGTAGCAACCAGCTGATATATTTTTTCTTTTTGTGATCATTCACTTCTTATCCATAGAAACCGATTTCCCTTCCAGGTCTTTAGTATCTATTCATTTCTATTTTCATCTAGTTTTTGTTGTAAAATTTTTAGTTTTTTAAATATATATATTTATATATTTAAATATATATATAAAATTTTTAGTTTTTTAAATATATATATAAATATATATATATATAAATATATATATATAAAAATCTATCTATCTATACACACACACACACACACACACACACATATATGAATTTAATTTACTATCTGGAGAGATTTGAGAGACCAAATTTTTTATTTCCCATTGTGCTAACCATTTATTCTAATATGTATTTTATTTTAAATTCATTGACATTTTTAAATCACATAATTAGAGTTCACATTTATGCCTTATTTACTACTGTTGAGCTATGTTTTAAGCTAATATAATAAAGCAATGGCTATTCTGAGAAAGACAAGCAATTTTATAAATATCATTTTGATAATTATGCATATATTTGGTTTATATACATAACAAGGAATGATATGGAAAGAATTGATACCAGTCTCAAAATTGATAAAGATTTGCAAATAATCATTTTGAGATTACAGGTTGTTTTATCTCATTTCCATTGGTCCTTATTGTTTTTATGACTCACTGATTAAAAGGAGATGGCAATTTTAATATATTTTGCAAACATCTCAGTAAACAGGTTAACAAAAAGTGCATATTGTTTCTTGTGTGGGGAGAAATTAATGACAAATAAGATACATAGCTTTCTTCATAGGAATACAATAAGACCTATACAGAGATTTATTTTTTAATGGACCAAGGGACCACGACATGAAAAACAAAGAAACTTAGGGGGGTGTATCTGGTTTAACTAGCTCATCAGATTTATAATAAAACTAATAGCAGTGAATATTAATTTGATATTACAGCACAGAGACTAAGTGTATTACTCTTATTTATTTCTCATAAATGTCTTCTGTGCACTCCTAGTTTACAAATGAGGAAATTCAGATATGATGCCATTCCTTCAGCACACTCATGAAGGAACTGACCACCGACAGAAAAGTGACTTGCCGAAAATTACACAGTTGAGTAATTCAATATAAAAAATGGTGATATGCTGATTCCCAGTGCAATTTTTATTTTGCATGGCTTATGCAAGGCAGAACGCGCACACACACACATCCACATTTTCTGATGAAGTCATTTAGGTTTTTATTTTTTTGTAGAATTTTTTCTGAATCTAAAGTCAGGTACCCAAACTGTACAATGCAGAAATACAGAAAATGATGAATACATTTATATTCCTTTAAACATCCCATATTGCAAAGTTATTTGTAACTCTCACAGTTGTGACAGATAGAAGTAAAATAATTAATCATAATTAACTGTCATGCTCATTCTTGTCCTCTCTTGCCGAATCTGTAAAATGCAATTAGATATTTTCCTTGTGCTCCATTTTGCTGTGATGGGCTCAAATTCTGGCCGAATTTCATGTAGTGTCATCATATCCTGCAGTTATCATTGTCATTTTCTCTATTGACTTAGCTTCCTTTGGGAGTTCCCTATGCCAGGCATATTTTCTTATATATTTTCTACTCTGATAATGATGTCAGAGAATGCATCATTATTACCCCTCCTCCCCACCAAAACACCATTAATGGCTGTATCCCACTTATGATTTATAGAGAGTATGTTATGTTAAAGTGAACAGCTCTGGAGTAAAGGACCTGTAATTACTCTTTTTATTTATTTATTTTTGTCTCTCCTGCAGACTAGGGAAACATTTTTGGGCAAGTTAATCTTTATAATTCTCAGTTTGCCTTTCTGTAAAATGGGGGAGAGGATCCACAAAATCTTAGAAATCTTAGAATTACATTTAGGGTATGTAATTGTTTCTCAAGAAGTGTTAAGTTCCTTTTTCAAAGGCAAACTTATTTCTACAACAATTAGGTACTCCTTGAGATCCTACTGACATTGGTACCATGGCTGAGTTTACCATAATTGTCCTTCCATATTAATACAGGGTTCCTAATTAGGCCTTAATCTGTTTTGGAAAATTAGCAGTAAGGATGAAGCATTCACATACCACTACATAAGCTTGCTTATCAGTCTAGGGAAAGATACGTTCAATTTTCCATTCTTTTCTCTTCATTTTTCTCCCTATTACATTATTTGTGGAAGATGGAATTTCACAGTAGGAACAGAGGTAGAAGGGAAAGAAGTATTTCAACTTATCACCAAGTCATCTCTGAAGGCCTTGGGTTTTTGCATCTTAGGTGCCAAAATGTGGGCTTCATTCTAAATGTTTGTACATATTCTCTTGAATGCACAGAATAACAACAAAAAAAATTAGAGAAACTATAGCGGAGAGATTTTCACAATGGCGAACTATGGTGGAAAAGACGCTGGGCTCATCATTCAGAGAAGCCATCTGTGCCCGAGTAACTGTCTGTAGAGCGAAAAAATAAATCATTTTCGAAAACCTCTTTGCTCCAAAACTGGTGCAATGTCTCCGTCTCAAGTGCCAAGTATTCCATCTGGCCAAAGCAAGTCATGGAAAAGCACAAAGGCAATTTACTCAATTGGCCTGGGCAGAACGTTTACTTTTCAATTGGTTTTTGTGAGTCCTCAGAATGTTCAGACAGGTCAGCGCTAGGATGGATGTCTGGGCAGGGGTCCCAGCAGGCGAAACACAGCTGAGGATGAGTAGCTGTGTAATTTGTAGTTTAGTTTCACTCCTTTATCTTTCCAGTTTAGAATTCCTCCTTCTTAATGAGTTAACCCCATTCAAAATAAGTTCTGCAAAGAGGGAACGCCTGCTGTGATCTCAGAATAAGATATAGAGTAAGTTGATGCTATGCTCAAACTCACCACTACAAAATACCAGGGACCTTTGAAAATGTATAATCCAACAGCCTTAACTCTCTAAGTGGGCTGCTGTGGTGAATGCAATTACTTGGTGGCTTCCTCATCTCTATTGTTTTCTCTTCTTTTTAGCCTAAGCGTCATTTAAAAAAAAAATGAATCTACTTTCCCTTCAGTATCCTTGGAAACCAACCAATGCAATAGTTTTTCTGCGTTGGTGAGATAACCTATTTCTCTGGAGAGTGCCATGTAGAGGATTAAAATGATCAAGTCCCAAAGAAGGAATTTTTCCAACAGCAAATCAGTTTATGATTTCAGAGAGTTTTCTAGAAATTTGCTTGAGAACAGCTGAGTAAATGCAATGTCATTCCAGGACTAGGACGCCCGGCTCTGACAGAAATTCTAACCGGCACACTTTCGAAGCTCTCACCAGCTGGTTATTTGCACTATGTGGGAAGTGCACGCTCTGTACTCTAGACGCATGAATCACTTGCTCAATTAAAAATAGTATTTCCTTAGTAGTTATTTGATCAAGAACGGGAATAAGTTGTGGATAAAACTGTGGCCATTTGCATTACTATCTTGGAAACATGTCTGTAGTTTTGTGACAGAATCGACACAAATTGATCAATTTTTCTCTCTGAAACATCAATCTCAAAGTTAATGGCTACAGATTCTTTTAGGATTTCCTTAAAATTAGGTCAAATATATTTCCTAAGTAGGGGCCGAAATGTATGCTTCTTATTGTAGAATTTAGAGGGAGAATCAGATGCCAAGAGAAAAGCAAATCGAGGACCTACTCACAAGCTATTCTTCACCAAATTGTATCTGAGTCTTGTCTCATTTTCTCAAGACAAAAGAATGTAATTATCTCATAAAATTACAGTATGGAAGTTTCTGATCAATGACAGTCTCCAAATTTCACAATTCAGCCTGAAGAATCACTTTATCCTAATTATCAGATATGCCCATTCCATCGATTAATGCATTAATTTTTTTAACTCTTTATTAGCTATCGCTAATGTGTCAGTTACTCTATAGAAGCTTGGGATGAACTGTGATATAAAGCTTTAAATTGCTGAAACCACTGAGAAAGATGCATACAAACGAATACTTATAAATGAGGTGTATAAATTACAAGGGAAACATAGAGCATAGATGAGCTAATTTTCCTATACTGATTTGGTTTCTGCCTTTAGATGTGAGGCATGAAAAAGAAATAGTGACGATGAGTCTAGATAAAGATGGGAGTATGCAAAAGTCACTAATTTGTGAAAGCTTGGGATATTATTGGAAAATTTGTACGTGGTTCAACATGATTGAGCCTGGGGCTAAATGAATGCAAAAAAGATAACGAAGGGCTTTCTATGCTAGGTAAACTGTTTTGACTAAATTGTCTAGTTTATGGATATTTATGGAAGAATTTTAAGCAGAGAAACGCTGGGATCCTGTGTACATTCAAGATAATGAGATTTCAGAGGGGAGAGAGTGGAGACAGAACAACGAATTAGCAGGAGCCCCCAAAAGAATGAGGATTGGAGCCAAAATTAAAATTAGGGGCAGATGGTACCAAGAAAAGGAAAATATGTGAGTGATTGGATTGAGAGGTGACAGAAAGGATCGAAGTTGAGTGACGGTGAGGTTGTATGTGAATGTTGACGTCATTAACAGAAGATGGAGAAGAGAGGAGTCAAAATAGTTATTTACTTTTTGTTTACTCTGTGTTTTGTCATACTTCAGCTATTTAGTTGTTTACTTATTAATAGTCATTTATTCATTTAGATGGAGGTGTTCTAGTATGACACTGGGAGCAAAGAGGGGAAGTGACGACAGACAGTTTGGGTGGGAGAAGAGCTGCACTGTCATCTTGGGTAATTGTAGTGTTTCCTAGATTTCTGTTTGGGAAATTTGACCTAAATTTTTTCCTACCATCCTGTATCTGTTCAGTGACTATTTTTGAATCAGAAAGTTAACTTGTCTGTTTGTTCTCTTAAATGTCACTGCTGCAGTCTGGTGAGATTGTTTGGAATTTTGATTCTGTGGTATCTTATGTGGCTTGTCTTCCAACCTTGTGTCGTGCAAAGTGGTGGGCAACATTTGTGTGTATATGATTCAAGTCACAGATACAATTTTTACTGAACAACGCCAGGAACATTGTGCTATTACACAAAACTAATTACTTCACTCTAGTGAGATATAAAGGAACCAATCATTTCTTCTAGTGGAGTTATTCAGGAGTTGTGAATTTATAAAGTGTTGTAACTTAGACGAAGGCTATAAAGGGAGGCTATATTGAGTGTGTTTTGCTTAAATCAATATCTTGTAATTTTACATGCCTGATCCATCAAAATTCAGGGCTGGAAGCACTAAATGTACTTCACATAACTGTCAAATGATTATAGCTTGACGTCCTGATATAAAGTTCAAAATGATATTTCTGCTTTCAATATTTATCTTGGTCCAGTAGATTAGCATCAGGAAAAATCAGTATTGTATTACTTTAAAAAATGATTAAGAATTAAGACATAATTTATTGTAAGCTTGATCCAACGATAATCTAGTAATGTTATATCTTATTAGTTAACTAAAATTAGCTGGGATCATCATCATCAATTGAGTGCTTACTACCTGTCAGTCATTATTAATTATCTAAATTGGTGATTTTAGCTAATTCTCACAACAGTGGTATGATTTTAGTACCATAAGTATTCCTAGCATATGAATGAGGAAATTCACACTTAGATGGGTGTGGTAGTTTCTGACGATTTTTAGGTAGCTCAGTCTGTCTTTGAACCCAGATCTGTGTATCTTTGGAACCTGAACACTTTACCGAATAGTATCATAATATCCGTGAATAGTCTATAGCAGCAACGAACAAATACATTTATTTTTCAGAGCTTCTGAACTTAAAAAACTTGAAAATACTCTCAAAGTCCAAAGTCTTCTAAACACAAGATGAATTCACACATGAGCAGATAATGCAATAAAACTTACTCTCCTACTGTATATTTTAAAAAACAGTGGACCGACAATGGGGGCAAAAAAATTCAGTGATGGAAATTTTCTAACTGAAAGAAGAAAATATCAGATTTTCCGCAGGCATTTCTCTCTGGTAGCTTGTTTGTGGCAAACATTCTTCTAATTGCTGATGACACCTGAAGTAGTTTACTAAATTAGATGCTCTTTTGAGTCTAAATTTAAATTCAATATTTATCTCAGCAGAGATTCGAAACCCCAAACTTCACTGATTACTACTCTGCCTCCTAAATACATTGTAGGGTTTTATTCTGACAGGCAAGGCATTGGAGGAGTTTTTCTCAGAATATATCCTCTACTTCTTGTTGAAGAAGGAGTGGTCAGATAGCTTTGTGGATATATATTCGTAGGCCAAGTATCTAGAAATGGTCTTCAAAATTTTATTTGAAGCTATATCCTACATCACAAGGTCCATAAACATATTCACATTTACATGGGAAAACAATTTTCAGAGCCCAAAATCATATACATCTCATGTATATGCTTTCTCAATTACTCACTCTTTTACATCTCTCCTTTAGGGCAAATCAACAAGATCTCATGGTGTTATTTACTTTCAGTGTCTGGGAAATTATAGCGCATATAAAGAAAGACAACAGATCAATACTTACATCCCTGAGGGCATATTTACTTCAGTTAAAAAGGAAAACACAGGACATTTTACTATTTTCAGTTTTTCTTGTAAAAGGAGAACTTAAAAGAAACATTCTCATCCACTGTGAACCAAAGAGGAAATAATGCTGAGAAACTGCTACTTTTGAGGCATTAAGCAATGCCCTTTGCAGAAAAATAAATAATTTCACAAGGAAAGGGATCTCTGGGAATTGAAATACAGTAGACAATGCATCAAAGGGGGGAAAAGAAAAAAAAAAAGGAGAGAGGGCCAGGTAGTTTACAGTGAGATTTAGAAAGATAAAATCCTGAAGGTTCCACTTCTCACGATTTAAAAACAAGGAGGTGACATAGAGCTCTACATTCATCGTGCTAGGTGGGAACAAACAGAGGAGTATACAAAACAAAAACATTTCAGTCCTAAGGCCTCAATTCCATCTGCTCACTTTGCTCTCACCTGTTATAGTTTAGCAGAGTCGCTCAAGTGTCACGTGAAGGACACCCTCGTGTCCTTGGCTTGGCCTGTGTGGAACCATGTGATATGTTGGAGGAATGCCAGCCAGTTCTCATCTTCCCGGTGCAATTTTGGAGCTACATCAATGTCATCTAAGAGAGACTTGCTTCCAATAAATTTTTCCCAATTGATGTGCACCTTCGTTCCTTTCTTTGTAAAGTGGGATCCTCTTTGGCAGTTCTTCAGCTGGAATTTGCTTGTAAAGATAATCTGGCAAGACAGGGAGGAGACCCCTCAGCACTTGAAGAATGTCACATGCTGTCGTCTTCCTTTGGGTAGGTATCATGTGTTCAAGGATCAAAGAAATGGGAACAATTCAATTATCTCATTCAAAAGGAGGACAGAGTTTGTTCTTCAGAGACAGCAGAGAATAAATCAAAGTTTCTGGCCAGGAGTCAAAGCTCAGTCTTCCATTCACAGCTTTGCCATAAATTAGGTGTCTTGGATCAGCTACCTCTCCCCTCTTAGCTTTAAGTTCTTCATCTAAAAAAGAGTCAGTCGATGCTTTTCAACCATAGCTTCCCATCAGATTCATATATAATCACAGATATTGAGTATATTATACATTCCATACATAGAGATACACAGATAAATAGACATATCAGTGGTCAAGTTCTCTTTCAAGATTTCAGACTTAATGTGACAGGGGTAAGGTCCAGACATGAGGGCAATCAGTAGTTTTGTTAAAAGCTAGCCAAGCGATGCTAAGGAGAAATCAGAGTTGAAAACCACTGATATTAATGACATCTAAATGACACCCACTCCCCAAGTCTAAAGAGCCTACTTAATATAATTTTAGGGAGTTTTTATGTACCTGGCAATAAGACATAGAGGAGAAGGAAAAGAAGAAGAAGGAGAAATATAAATCATTATTCTCAACCTTCAGATCCTTACAATGTGATAGTGAACACCCAATGATACCAACAATATCACCCAACAAGTTATGATTAATCAAAATAGTTTATGGACAAATCCTTCAAAAAAATGAAATAACCCATCCAGAAGGGTTTATAGAAGGAAGTGGGAATCGACATGAATTAGAATTAGAGCATGAAAGAGATTCATAGGTAGACCTGGGGGACAGGTAACCTGTGGTTAACAGATGTGAGAGAATGGCACTCTAGATGCACTGGACTCTTTCTTGTCCAGCTACATCATGGTTTGTCATGCCTCCAAGCCTTTGCACATGTCACACGTCACTCTCTGTTGACACCACTTCTCTATCATCTACTCTTAGATATTATTTCTTTTTTGTGTCTTTTCCTACCTTTCGTAAAGATCTGATTACCCCTTGTTTGTATTGCTAGAAGACTTACTCATATTACTTTTATATCTCTTCCTATATTCCACTATAGTGATTTGTTGTCATGTCTGTCTCTTTTAGGAGATTTTTAAGAGCTCTGACTTTCTCGTCTATTGTCACCATGTAATACCGTATCTTATGCAGAGAAAATATTATTAAATGAAAACTAAGTATACGTAGGAGAACAATATGAATAAAGATTATTACTTGAGAATAATTAAGTAATAAATATGGACACAAAATGAGGCTGGAATATGAAATATATGTGTTCTGGGTAGTGTCATTTTTGGAGACAAAAAATAAGTAAAGTAATTTGAAGTTATTGTAATTGGAGTACTGTGAGCAAGAAAGGCTTGATTACAAAGGGAAAAAAATAAAGGCGAAGAATGTTCAAGAAGGATCAATAAAAACTGGTGACTGATTAGTGATTCCTTCCCAATTTTTGAAGCCGAGGGAATTGTTGTCTTATTAACTGAGATGAAAAAAGAGTGAGAGCAATAAATAGAAGGAAATTAAGAGTGTGAGTTTGTAAGATAAAAATGATATGTTTATTTGGAGCACATAAAACGAAGACAGTGTATCCATGTGAAGACGTTTTATGGACACTCGAAGGGTGAAAATGGACACTGAATTTGGAATAAATTTGAGGCTGAATTTGGCCATTTGAGTGCCCTTAATACAGGCTCTCAAGTGACTAAAGATATAGAAATCTAATCAAGAGAAAGAATTTAGAGAAAGATAAGCAGAGACCTAAGCACCCTTGGGAAATGACCAAAGCTAAGGCTGTGAGAAGAATGAAGAGTCATCAAATGTGACAGGAGCAGAGAGGTCAACCATTAAGAAGAGAAACAGAAAGGTGTGGCATCAGAAGCCGAAAGGAAGTTTCAAAAAGAAAGAAGTGGCAAATCCTGTTTGTTTTCTCAGATAGGCAGGGAAAAGACGTTGAGAGAGCATGCAAAAGTTGCTTCAGAAAGCCCCTGGACAAGCCGGAATTTCTGTAGGGAGAGCATGGTGAGAGGAAACTCAGGAGGGGAGGGCAATGGTGTAAATCAGCTGAGTCATGTGAGAAAGGAGGAAGCTGAGATGAATGGTTGAACCGGAACTGAATCATTTTTCATAGAAATAGGAATGAAATTTATCTAAGAAATACTAACAAAATAAACATTTTTGTTTCATTAATCTGTATGTCCATTACTTTCTTAATAGTGAAACTTCATAGTCAGCCTTGAAATATGTATTGTGTGTCCTCCAACTTTGTTTTCCTTCTTCACCATTGTTTTGATTATTCTAGGCCTTTTGCTTTTCCATATAAATTTTTGAATCAGTTACTCAATTTCTACACATAAAGAAGAAAAACAAACCTGGATTGTGTTTAAGGTATAGACCGATTTAGTGGAGGAATGACATCTTGATAATAGTCTTTTTTTCTGATCAATAAATATATTTTCTATTTATGTAATTTATCTTTAAAATTTGGCTTCTCATATCAATGCTCTGTAGTTTTTAGAATAAAGATATTGCACATCTTCTGTCAAAATTATTTTTAAGCATTTCTTGATATTGATGCTATTGTAACTTTTGATGCTATTTTCATACAATTTTTAATGGTTCAATGTTATATATAGAAATGCAGTATATTAACTTTCATCGTGCAAGACTGACCAGCTCACTTCCCAGTTCTGGTAGCTCTTTCATAAATTCTTTAGGTTTTTCTAGGTAAATTACCACGTGTCCTGTGGAGAAGTTGTTTTTAATCTTCTTTTCCAATCTATATACCTCTATCGATTTTCCTTGTTTTATGAAAGTCGTAGAACTACCAATATAAAGTTAAATAAATTGTCGAGAGTCAATGCGACTTTTTCTTTATCTTAGGAGAATTGCTTTGGTTATTAGAAGGTGACTGAAGTTCCATAGAACATTTCTGGACCTGGGCCTTGAGAGGCTTGGTGGAATCTGCTTTTGCTTTCTTGGAGTCTTATCCACCATATAAATAATCTTGGTTACCGTGATAGGAGACCATGTGGAGACTGTGATGGTCTGATGGGTGAAAGTCTCTAGGGGAGAGAGGACCCAGAAGATGTAAGACCAAGAGGAGAGCGAAGCCTCAGCACCCCAGCTATTCCAGCTGAGGTACCAGGTTAAGGAACGCATTTTGGATCCTCCAGCCCAGGTTGAATCCACCTAACCAAGCCTACTGATGGTACAGGGAGAAGAGATCAGTTTTCATAGCTAGGCCCTGGTAAACGAACCCACAGAATCACGAGAAAACTAAATGGTGGTTGTTTTAAGCCACTAAACACTGGGCTGTTTTTTTTTTCCCCTCATTAAAGAACCAAAGATTTGTTGAAAGTTCGAGAAGATGAATTGATTCTAGGAAACAGAAGGGAGATGGAAATACTTGTTTGTAATTGCAGGAAATCTGCTAGAGAAATTTAACAGGAGATAAAGCCAGCACTTAGCACCAGGGAAAGCTCATAGAAGGTGGACAACATTCATTTGTAAAATGCAGATTCAGGCAATTTTGGGGGGTATAGTTATAGTAAAATAATTGTTAATAACAGTCAAATTTAGAACATCTTGAAGTCAAATGCATTGCACTTGGTTTCAACCGGCAGAAAGCGGCACTGATGTTTTATGTTCTCTATGTGATGCTGTCGGGGAGATCCTTTCTCATTTTTAGATCCTAAGTAACAACACCCTACTTGTTCTTTAGGTAACTGATTACAGGTATGGGCATTTTTTCAGATGAGACCCTGCCCCCTGACCCCAGATGTCAGTCCTGGTTCTCACAGTAACCGGATTAGGTCAGTTCACTTCCATGCAACCTGCCATTTTTAAAACCGACCGACTATTTGTGTCTTTAGAGCATCAGGCAAAATATAAGGGGAGACAATTACCATTGTCTGACTCCCCAGCTAGAAACGCAGCAGCACTGAAGGATGGATGGAGAGGCAAAGAGGAGTTTATGACGGCAGGTTTAGGAATGTTAACCAGTCTCTCTCCCTGATGTTTCTACTGGTGAAATTAGACAGCAGCCCTCACAAGGAAAACCCCAAACAGCAGCTGTCAGTATTGGAGATTTGGTAGCTGAGCTGTGCTTTGGCTGTGAATCACCTTCTCCACCCCCAGCCCAGCCCGGAAGCTTCTGGAGAGGCTGAGTACCACAAATACCTGTACTCCGTGTATCAGTCTTATTATGAAGCAGCCCTAGAGACACGGAAGGAAGAATGATGATCCGTGGGAAGTGATCCATGGGCCTTGTGAGACGTGTTATGCAGACAGAAGTTGGGGTGGCTGCGATGCTTGACATTGCTCAGGAGTTATTTCACATTTACAAGACTGTGATCAGATCCTATTCATTTAGTCTACCTAAAATGACATGATGGGAACAAAGACTTGCAATGGAAAATTTTCTACCTGGTTCTTTTGATGATTTCGGCAAAGATATAAACATCCTCCTGATTCACAGGGGAATAAAAACTGCTAAACATCCAAAGAGGCTTTGCAGTCTTTCAAGGTGTGGAGCCTCACAAGTAGATTTCTGCTTTAGAGTCTAAATCTTTAAACCTAAAAGCTGCCACTCTGAGGTCATTTACTTTTCATGTCACCGAAAGCATGGGCGAATCTTTAAAAGTAATAAAATTCAAATGGCGCCCACTGGGGACTGGGAAATGGGCTTTCAGAATAGGTCCATTCATTCAATTTCAGTCATGTTAAGTTTAAAGAGAAAGCAGGAGACGGAAGTCAGACAGAAGATGAACAGAAAAGGCATGGCTGATTTGAGAGAAATGACCTTCAAGAGCCATCCTGTTAGAGACAGCTTCTCATGAAGCCATGAAGATAGATAGATACAAAAAGCAGCCCGTTAAAAGGGAAGTTCTGATAAGACACACCCATAGTCAACCTCTCCCAACGATCATAATTTGTACAACTTAATATTCCCTTTTTTTCATACAAAAGCAGCAGGGCCAGACTAAGGCATATCATATTGTGCTTTACGGAATAAATTCTGCAAAAAGGAAAAATAATAAAGCTTGATGCTTCATAATTCATTAATACCCAAAGTGGGCGACAATTTATACATTGTCACGTTGGTTTTCAGTCATTTATTAGCTATGTGCTATGGCATTTATAAATAGGAAATAACTTTCCGAGACAGGAAAAACAATAAATAAACCTTTTTTCCCTACTTAGCCAAGCACCTGGATGTGAACAGCTACACGTGAACAAAAGCCCCAAGCTCAGTGAGGAAGCTGTGGGTCACGGGGTTTAGTGTCACACACCAGTTTAAAACCACACAGCTGGGCTCACTCCCAGGGCTTTCGGCTTCGTATCTGTTCTCTTTATGTGACATTCTGCTATCAGAGGACAGTGCCGGGAGAGAGTCAGAATATTATTTTGATACTGTGGATTAGTATCTACAACAGCAAGAGAGGAGCTGGAAACATTTGAAATAACTCAATTGGCTAAAGGAATCAACTTAGAAAATTGCGAGTTGCCAGGGATAACATTATGAGTGCTTTTTTCCCCATAGCTCTATGTGACATGAAAATAAACATCTTCCCAGTTCTTTCTCCCTCAGGGTTGATTCCTTCTGGAGTCATAAATTCTGACTTCCACAGAGGCAGAGGAAACAAGAACACTGGACCTTAAAATCTCTCTCATGTCCTCTTAGTTCTTCCGTAGGAATGATCTGTTCTCTTTTCCTTCCATAGGGTTTCTGCCTTCCAGGAGACTAATTTCACCATATAGAACACAGAATAAATACAGTAAATATCTTTGATATTGATTAGTCAAGATGAGCTCAAGATAGCTAGAAGAAGTATCATTAATATATATGGAGTTTATAATAGGTATCTCGTCTTCTGCTGTGAGCTTCACCAGATGGATGTGAATTTCTTTAATCTTCAAAAGTGTTTAATGGAGCATTAACTATTATTATCATCCTCATTTTAAAGCAGAGGAAAACAAGATCAATAGATAAAGACCATTATGTTTTAGAGCTGAATTCTTCATTTCTGCAGTACACTGAAAGTAACTAGTACATGCGGTGGGATTTTTGTCTTAGGTAGAATATATTTAATTTTTGGTATCATTAAACTTTGTAAAGGAAAAAGTGACCTTAAAAGTAACACAAGCTTCAGTCTCTTTTCTTCCCCACGGCAGACAACACTCCAATCAAATAGAAGGAATACATTGTTGAGCTGGTATTTGAACCAGGAAATTTAGAGTTGGAGGTTGCAGAAGCAAACACTAATATTTGTAGAAGGATTGACTTTATGGCTCATATTCACTAGAGAATTGTCTAATCTTCTCTTTAAAGAAAGACCCTAATTCACTTGCTGTAGGTTCAACTGAGTTTTAAACGCAGAGGCCATAACCCTGTGATGAGAAATCTTTAATCGACATGCATCCCTCTAAAGGTCCTATAATGCAGGAGTCATGTTTGTATTTATAAACAGCACATGCATTTTTTCGGGTGTGAAAATACCAACGGAAACTGCTTTCTTAATTTTGTCAATGTACTTTTTTAGAGGGTGCTGACAACCCTGCAGAGGCAAGACTAGCAGCTTGGCCTGGCAAGCCTACATTCTGTGGCTTTTTTAAGTGGTATATCAGGAGATTGACTCAGCCCGAGTTTTGCATTTGTGTTTTGTACCAATGCCCAGAGGTCTTAGGAGCAAAAACATATTTGACACTTATTTATCTTTGTCAAGGGGTTGTCATGGGAGCCAAGGTGATATTGACATTACCGAGGTCCTTTGAGGAGAGGTGGTGGGGAATTGAATATCTTTGCTTGATTCTATTTTCATATCTAACTACCATTTGCCAAAAGGTTAAGTTTCTCCCACCTCTCTGTCAGCAGTTCCCAACCTTTTCCCTCCTGGAGTACGTTTGGTGATACCAAAGGAGTTGAGGCATAACAGAGGGAAGAGTTGATGACAAATATGGCAAAGACATATATGCGTATGTGTCCATTTGCTGTAGTTGAAAGTATTTTTCTCTTGGTTTTTAATGTTGTTTTGTGCTAGTCTAGAAAAAGAAGGCTCAGTCTTTTAAAAGAATATACTATAATGTCAAATGTGAGAAAGCAGATAAAGGAAGGTAATAGATGCTGAAGAAGTGTAATAGAATCCTAAAGGAAAAGGACTCATAATAGCCTGAGCAATTATTAGGGCAAAAGCTAGAACCATTGGGAAGTGACAGTTCATTGACCTATCTCTTAGACTCTAAGTCTTGGAGATTTGAAAGCTCCCATATGACTTCATTCATAACTTCAATACCTTACCCTGGGGGAAAGTGAGACATGTGTTTAAATTAAGTTTTAAATCTCACTCCAAATTTGTAAATGAACTTTCATATGCTGTTTTCTAAGCTTAAAAAAAAAATGCCCCCATTTTCTGAAGGCAAATGCCCAAAGTAGTTAGAAAGCTCTGGGCTTAAGCACATACACATACACACACACACACACACAATTGCTATCTTCCATCCCTTTTCCCTATCAAGTTTTCATTCCTACTTCTAATGTTTGAGTTCTTAATATGTGCTAACCACTATGCTAATCATGTAAACATGTTAGCTGGGTTGTGTCCTCAGTAATCCTCTGAGGTATCCACTGTCTGGATCCCCATTTTATAGATGAAGCAACCACAGCATAGTGATGACACAGGTAATAGGTTAAGTCTGTTTCCTGAACCTATGCCTTAACTACCACATAATTGCCCCTTCCAGCTAATGAGTCTAAACAATAACAATAACACATACTCCATTAGTTGTATTTATTTTCATTCATAATCACATTAAGAAATTTAAAAAAAATGCTTTCCTTCTTTTTGCTTGTGGAAAAGTAGATTGCTATCCATCATCTTTCAGTAAAGACTTTTATAGTAATGAATTCCCTGTGCATATGGTTAGAAATATAGGTATGTAGATTTATAGATATATGGATATACAGCTATCTAAAATAATGCAAAAGAAAAAAATTAAGTAACATAAATGAAGGTGAGATGGTTAACCTGTTGAAAATTCTTATATATACTTATATTACCTAATAAAAAGCAATTTTAAAATAAATCCAATCAACAACAACAGAAATTTATTCTCTAGTCAAAAAGCTGGCTTTCAGGTGGATAAAAAATAACTTGTGCCAAGTCTTACATACCACCAATAAAACATGATTAGCCACATTCATTCTATTTTCTGCAGATGAATTGTCATTAAAAATGAATTCCGTGGTCAGCTAATTACATTTTAATTCTACAAGCACGTGTCGTACTTTTCTGCTTTAAAAGTAGATGCATTTTTGTTTAGATGCCTGACACGTTTCTACAGCCTAATCCACGCTTTTTAAAATCTCACTCCAAAGTTCAAACTTTTAACTTACAAAGTTCAACTGTCATATTCTGGATGTTGACCAAGCCCTACCCGACAGGCAGCGTTTTGGACAGGAAGTGTTGCTTTGAGAGCTTTAGCTAACACTTCTCAGCATCAGTGTTCACGTACTCATTTTTTTTTTTTTTGTTCTTTAACTTGTGAGCAGTGCTCATTAGGTCCTTTCTTGATGTCCGGTTTCCCTCAGTTCATCCCAATACGTGGGGAGAACTGTGGGAGCAAAGAATGGCATTTCAGCGGAATCGCACAAAAGCAATTCTATTATCCTATTAAGTTTCGAGAGTCCCAGCTGCTCCTCGAGATGAAACTGTGACATGGCGGGCTGGATAATTGCACGGATGCCAGGCATGCTTTTAGACTCAGATGCAACTTCGTTTATATTTGATCATTGAATCATGTTTTTGTAGCCAGCTGGAGTTTTTTGGCTGTAAGACGTAAACAATTTCTAGATTAATCAGGCTGCAGTTGTTATAGACATCTCACCTGATTAAATAACAGGATCTATTTTTAAAAATAGTGATTACACATGGATAAGCATGGGTAGCCTCTATCATGTCTATAGCTGCCTAATAAAATATACATTAATAAAACACTCTCCACGTAGGAATAACAAATTGCACGTCTGACTGTCATGGCGGACAGTATGCAAAACGGCTCAGATTCTGGGCGCTAGGGCTTCACTGCCTGGGTTTGATGCCGAATTTGCCCCCCAGTTAATGCTGTGTTCTAGTGAGGTTAATTAAATCTCTCCAAGCCTCAATTTGTTCATCGAAAAAGAGGGCTTGTAAGAATGATTAAAGTAGATAACATAACTAAAGCTCTGAGCATGGCGTGCAGTGTTTGGTAATTGCTCACTAAATGTGAATTCTTATTTTAGTGGTTGGTGGTCCAGCAGGAGAATAGCGGGATGCAGTGATGTCAGCATATGCTGGGATAATGGAGAGACTCAAATAGCTGCTCTGTTTGGGTGGGTTGAAACAAGAATGTCCTCGGATAGCTCACATTTCTCATCTTGCTCGTGAAGTCCTCAAAAATACATTCCTAATCCAGACCTAATTCCAACTCCTTCTGCCGCAGTCAGAGTCCTGTCCTCAGACTCATCTCCGTGAACTTCCCCCGGGTAGAGGAATGCTCCCCTCCTCTTAGACTCGCTTCAAATTCCTTCACCCTTCAAAGCCAGCTCAAATTCCATGCCACTGAAGTTCTTCCTAAAAATTATATCCTTCCCTCCCTTTTCCCCACATGCCAACAGAGTAATTACTTTCTGCCACACATTTTGGTGGTGGATTTGTATTGTAGGCTGCCATGACAAATGACCACAAACATATTGGCTTAGAGCAATGTAAATTTATTATTTGATAGCCTTGTTGATTGTGAGTCTGAAACATGTTTCAGTCTTGTGCGGCTACAACCAAAGTATCAGCAGGGGTTTCTTTTCTTTTCTCTTTCTTCCTTCTCCTCCTCCTCCTTCTCTTCTTCTTCTTCTTCTTCTTCTTCTTCTTCTTCTTCTTCTTCTTCTTCTTCTTCTTCTTCTTCTTCTTCTTCTTCTTCTTCTTCTCCTTCTTCTTCTTCTTCTCCTTCTTCTCCTTCTTCTCCTTCTTCTCCTTCTTCTCCTTCTTCTCCTTCTTCTCCTTCTTCTCCTTCTTCTCCTTCTTCTCCTTCTTCTCCTTCTTCTCCTTCGTCTTCTTCGTCTTCTTCTTCTTTAAATAGGAATACCTTTTACTACTCATTCAGGTGTTGGCAGGATTCATTTCCACACAGTCATAGGACTGGGGCCATTGTTTCCTTCCAGGCTGCTGGCTGGAGGCCACCCTTACTGCCCAGGGAGCTCTGTGAGGTCCTTGCACATGACCTCTGCATATCAGAAAACCAGTGAATGGGACTTCCAGCTCTTCTCATGCTGCCATCTTTAGACTCACCACTCTGCCTTCCTCTTCCAGTTTTAAGATTAGATTGGGACCACCAGAGGAATCCAGGATAATCTCCCCTTCTCAAGACTTGTCACCAAGACAAGTCACACTTGAGAAATCTCTTTTTGTCACGTATGAATATGGGAGTGTGGACATTTTTAAGAGTTATTATTCTGCCTACTCACATGGTTTATTAACATCCACTTAGAATATTAATTGCACATGGTCATGTCTGAATCACATGAGTTTTATCCACTGTGTCAGCATCTTGCCTCCCTTTCAAGATTCTAGAGGCAGAGAAAAAAGGTGTCTCATAGCTTTTCTGTAACCCTAATCTGATCCACCCTAGAATTTTCAGGGTGACACAGATGATTGAGAAACATTCAGACACTTTGGTTCAAGAGAATTTTCAGGTCTTAGTCTTACATCTTAATCAAATTTATAAAGGATTTATTTTTTTTTAAGAAGATTAATCTTAAGTTCCTTCTGATACAGACTCTGCCTTAGGCAATGTCATGAACTTGAACGTGCTTGGACTGATTTAAGTAACAGGTGTTATGATCTTGAAGCTGAACCTCAAGGTTGAGGTTAGAAGAAATGTTTGCCATAACAACATTTATTAAAAGCATGCATTGCAGCAATGGCAAAGGAGAGAAAGTGCCATTAGCATGATAGGTGTTTGTTCTCCAGGAAACTGTCTTTAAATGTCCATCGTGTTTACATAATAATTTTATGAATGGGGCAATTACTTCAGCTCACCCAGAGTAAGCTGTTAAAATATTAGAACCTCATTCTTATCTTTTTCTTCTGACATTCCCTCATACTTCTCCTGACTTCTACCTGTGACTCTGGGTATGTAAAACAAACAAAATTTTAAAAAGTAATTTGTAAGCCTTTACCAAGTCGATTCCTTTTTTTAGAATTTTATTTCTTCTTCCCATTTCTCACCAGGAAAGCTTCTAATCATCTGTTTAAACCCCACTCATATTCATTTACAAGGAAGCATTCTTTTATCTCTTCTCACCTACAATGAATGTGAAGACATCAGAATTATTTTTTATTCTTAGAAACTAGTGTTTTCTTCGATACCGTAAATACACAATGTGATTAACTAATAATAGCTACCATTGAACAAATAAACTGACGTTACATCTCTGGACTTTTGCTATAGAATATAATCCTAATCAATTGTTTCTTTTTTTTTTTCTTCCAGTTTGATTAGTATGATTTGCTATTGTTAGTTTGCTCAATGATCTATAATGATTCTTTATATTATGAACCGTGATCAACAATTTTGAGTTTAGAGATTTCTTTCTTCTGTTAAAGACAGTAAATAAAAACTTTGTTCTGAAACACTTGATTGTGGCACAAATGAATATTAGATATATCCAAAGAAAGAACAAAGTAGGATTATAAACTCAAAGCTGTTAAAGAACTCTAGTGTTCAGCTGACCTGATTTATGATTCTAAGTGTCCATACATATTGAATCCCACTTTTTACATAATGTAGAAGTGGTCTAATTACAAAATAGCATTTATCACTCTGTGACCAGTGGCAGACCATGTCATACTGTGATATTATATCTACCTTTGATGTTAGTCTAATTTTTTTTAAAACTTGCTTTGACCTATTACTCAAATATCATTTTGCTTCTTCCCTATGCAAAATAGATCCACTGTTTGCCTTTCCGATGAAATTTTAAATTCCCTCATTAAATATTAGTAAACTTTACACAAACACTCTAAGGGGCCACCACATTAAAATATACTTAGATGTTTATTTATAGATGTGTCGCTGTAGAACATTCTGTCCTGAGGCAAATCCTCAATATAATAAAATCATTTAGGAGAAAACAACTACCACTATGCCTGAACTTGGCGACTGATCACGGATCTCAATATTGTATTCTCCCGGAAACCAAAAACAGAAAAATGATCTCAGAGAGGCCTGTTGTTTTGGCAAGCGGTGAAATGCAATCGCGTTTCTACATATTGAGTAGCAGTTGGTATTTTATAAATGGTTAATGCTGGTATGATTCCAAGAGGCATTAAAAATATTAGAGTTGGTAGCACATTACAGCTCAGCAATTCTACACATAATCAAGAGTTGGGCAGCATCCATAGAGAGTATTTATTACATCGCTAGGCACTTGAGAATATGTTTCTGGAAGCAAAATGAGATGATGATGAGGGAAATTATGTAATAAATGGTGCCAAAATGGGTATAAAGGAAAATTATTCATTGGGAAAAATAAATGCATTTGGGCATGAAATACATTTCTAACAATCTGTCGACCTATAGAAAGTTGCCCCTGGTTCCGATTTTAAGAAAAACAAAAGGCTATTAACAAAGGCCATTAAAGTGCAAGAGTCTAGTTGACACTTGAGTTGCTTTTCTTTGAATCCTTCACTTTGGAATTTGACTATACATACATACACGTGTGTGTATACATATGTATATACATACATACATATGTGTGTATATATGCATACATACATGTGTTTATAATGTTTATATATGTAATTATATAGTTTCATATTAATGAATCTTTTTAATGAGAACCCATCTTGTTGTCCTTTTTTTTTTTTTTGACTTCTTGTTGAAATGACCTTTCTCTAATCTCCCAAACACAGAGAAGCACTGAACTACACTCCTTGCCCCAGCATTCCTTGGACTGGCTTGGAAGCTTAGCTGTTTTCATGGCTTCACTATCAATTGTACCAATACCTAGATGGCTTTACATTGTTTTCTCTGAGGCCTGAGCTCTCTCCACTGCACCTCTCCTCTATGTTCAATCGCCCATTTCCCATCTCCACCATAGACTCCTACCATCATCTATTTTCCTCATGGAGATTTCTAGACTGGATTCCCTCATTTAGGCTCTTTTTCCCAGGCACCAAAGGCTCCAAATCCTCAGGTCTTTTTATCCCTTCCTTCCTCTCACTTCGGACTGCTGCTGCCCAGCCTCCAGAATCT